>OX465290.1:26982548-27360048 GCA_949987695.1 Merzomyia westermanni
TTCATTTTATTTGATTTTTTTATTTGATTTTAATTTATGTTATTTTGTTTTATTTTATTTTATTTTGTTTTATTTTAGTTTATTTTATTGTATATTATTTTATTTTGTGTTATTTTATTTTATTTTCTTTTGTTTTATTTTATTTTATTTTATTTTATTTTATTTTATTTTATTTTATTTCAGTTTATTTTATTTTATTTTATTTTGTTTTATTTTATTTTATTTTATTTTGCTTTATTTTATTTAATTTTATTTTGCTTTATTTTATATAAATTTATTTTGCTTTATTTTATTTTATTTTATAGTATTTTATTTTATTTTATTTTACATATTTTTGTAAATATAACGAGCTCAAGACCAGTTGATAATAATTCTTAGTTAATTATTTTTATTTTTGATTAGAGGTATTGAGCTCGTTATACTTACAAAAATATGTAAAATGAACAGACCGTAAAACCAACAACAAAATTATTTTATTTTATTATTTTTTTTTTCAATTGAGTGACTGTTGTATTTAATTTTTTTAGGGATATAAGCCTTATTCTTATAATTTTGGCGGAAAATTTACACGATTTGCTTTCACGTTATGTGCTCTAATTCCATTGCCAAAACACTTAACGCAATTCTTCATTTTTTCCCCCTACAAACTATTAAAAATCTTTATCTTTCCTCTCCACTCTGCACCTCATCCTTGCAAACTTGCACATCTTCTGCTGATCTCTCCGCATGGTGTGATGAAATAACTTAACTTAAGGCATAAACAGTAAAACTAGCAGTGAAGTAATAAAAATCAACAACTGCAAGCAATTTTGACGTTTGAAGCTGCGCAAGATAGAACAACCAAGTAAAGGTATAGTCAAGGCCTCTGTGGCTTCACTAAAATTGGGCTACTTACTACGCGCGCCACTGAAATAACGAATCGCTGCAACTAATTAAACTTCATGGCTAAAGCTTTTGAGCTGCTGCGGATGAAATCTAAGTACCTATGATACTCTGCAAAGTAAATAAACAAGCGCACTTTTATTTTGTGTTTTATTCTCTTTATACCATTTCCATTAAACCAACCGAAAAGCCAATTTTAATTTTTTGAACGAAGATGAGATTTTAGGCGTGAGCAGTGTGCTTAGCGGAGACGTGGTGGTGAGAAGTGTGATCAGTGTACATGATTTAGAACTTAAATTAATTCCATTCAATGAAAAAGGTTGGATCAGGAAATAACATCCAATTTTTTAGACCAGTCAATCCCCTTTCACAGTCTTTATTAACTCTTTCTCTGAAGCGCTAAATTGTACAAATGTTCTACAAAAAACTTGTTTGTCTTGCAAGATTACCAGATCTTTCTGGACTATTCGCCTTGAAACTTTTCCACTAACACATGCAAAAAATGCCGTGCCCACTGTAATCAAATTCAGATCGTAGGCCCAGCTACGAACTATCTTATCGTGTCGTAACAATTATAAGAATTCCATTGTCGACTGAATTCTTGTCATTATGAAAGTAATTTATTTGCAGAAAGTTTGCAATACATTTTTTTGCAGTTTCCAATTATTGCAAGCCTTTGCTCTTACCTGACTACCAGTCTGCAGTAGCTTTCCACACTACATACGCACTTTATCAATTTCGTTTTAATCAAATTAATTGCACTGAAATTGAATGCATGCGGTGGTTTTCTGTGACGTGCTGCTTCTTCTTTTTTTTTGGCTTGCTGCTATTTTCATTCGAGCTTTTATTTTATATTCAACTTTCTGAGTTTTGTTCGCGACAAACAGTTTTTCGAAAATATTTCAGCAGAACTCAATGCCTGATCGACTTGAGCTTGATTTTTGAATTTATTTATTTACCTTTTGAGCCCTTAATCGCCCTCAATTGTGGGAATACCGCTAAAACTTTTGATGGGGTTTGATATATAGAATATATTTAGTAAGACGCTGTCCTGGAAGTCATAAGAGTCTACTTGTCTGGTGGAACGCACTGAACATCTGCTAGACACTGCCCGTACGTTGCCTTATATAGTCTACAAGCTTGCGAACGGGCCTCTATTTTATCTCGAATCAGACAGAGGGAGATCACAGTCTCGAGAGTGGATCGAAGTTGGAAGGGACTGTGTTTGGAGCTATCTGTCGAGTGCTTGAGGCACAAGTTCCAGTTGCCAGAGTTTGCAATGATTTCCAAGTAAATTCTACGAATACCTACCTACGGTTTGTTATTTAAATTTTTACTTTGATAACCAAGCGACGATAGAGGCTCTGAGCTTAGATATGGTGTAGTTAAACGTGATCTGTAATTTCTGGTCTGCCACCCTCTCTCGGTTGACCCTCTAACTTATTTGGAATCAGCCTCACCTGTGTCTGGTAACCTCTCCGCGTTTTGTACTGGTCAACGTGTTGGGTTGAGGTGCAGAGAGCTCATGGATTTCACTGGCCACCTGTACTCTGCTAGCTAATTGGTGGAATAGGGGTCAGATGACCTAAACTTTTGCAGGGGAGCAATAAACTTTTGGGCGGAAGCGGTTTGTAGGCAACCTGATGAAGGTTCAAAAGAAACATCGGCCAATCCGCAAAGTGTATAATGCTGCAGTTGCGTGTGGAATGCCGGGAGTTGCTTAATACATAGCAGTCCAGCCTCTGTCATAACAAGGCTGAATCACATTGGTCGTGGCTTAATCTGTTCCCATTGAGATTAATCTCAGCTCGAAGTTAGAAATATTAAGAGCCATATTGATGTAACGCATTCATTTTAAGTATAATTAAGGACGTCAATTTTATTTCATGTGGTATTAGAAAGGACTTTTATATTCTCCAAATGAAATACTCCTAGATGCCCTCTTAAGCTTAATCGCACCCTCTGAGTCTGTTGAACTCGCTCTTTACTTTAAAGCACACCAGGAAATAGAATTTTTCTATTATTTTAAGTTCGATTACCTTCATAAAGTCATTCGAATAACTCATACCTAATTTACTATTTTATTAAGTAATGCATTTAAGGGTTAATTCAATAAACTTGTATTTTTATTGCTTTGCCCTAACAGACGCCATTGCATGAAAACCCGGAAAACTGATGGGACACGCAAACCAGAAAGCCGGCTAAAAAGTGGATAATCTTGTTCGAAGAGGTTGACTTTTTAACTGCATTGAAATTGCTTCTAAGTGCAGGTGTGAGGATTTAGGGCTTGCCTACTTTTAGGCACATATTTTTCCCATATAACCCTACCACTCATTAGTAGATAAGAACTGGATTAAAAAATAGATCGCGCGACCCAAAAAGATCGTTTAAAAAACTGTATTCTTTTTTGTGAAGAGGTTCACTTTTTAACGGTGCTGAAATCTCTTTTCCGTGTAGAAGCATGATCACAGAGCCTTGCATACTTTTAGGCACATGTTGTTTTCCATTAAGATTCCATAAATATGCCTTTTCGCTAGTAAAAAGCGTTGATTTTGTTGGAATCCAGCACAGCAGTTGTGGTTAACCACGGTTGGTAGGTTCAAGTGTATGGAATATGTAACAGCTCAAAATACATACGAAGAAGCATAATTATAGGCGCACATGCTAGGACAGATGTTGTAGTAAATTCATACAAACATTTTGTGGACTATTTCAAGTGCGAATATTGGCTGCATTTCAATACATTTTGCTTTAGCTTATTTGTGCATCATAAATGAAAGTGATCAAATAAATAAATAAATTTGTATTGAAACATACTTAAAAAGGGCCCTTTGAAAAATTAATGCAAATATGAAGGACATTGAATTGAGCAGCTGTAAAAATATTTTGAACTCAGACGTGAATAAAGCGAATGCGCAAAGAGCCCTTGTGGTATAAATAAATATTTTGATTGGTTAAAATTAAACAATCTGCAGTGCGAATGACATAACAAGTAAGGGAGCATGAGTTCGTGTGGAACTAAATATTACATACTCAGCTTTGAGATTTAGTGAAAAATTTTTAGTTATTTTTTTTTTTTGCTTACATAGCCATGCCGGCAAAATAATTGTTGACAAATATCAAAAGCCTTGAATTCTAATTTTCTTAAGTATATCCTTGCTCAGAGCGTCGTCACTGGAGATGGGGTTTATATGCAAAATCGTGCACCTAAAAGCATGTTCATTTTTTAAGTTTGTTCAGGGGAGGTTTCAAAATGTTAATACTTCAATGGAATGCCTCGTCAATTTAGTTGGCAAAAAAAATTACGAAAAATTATTTTCTTCTTCTCTTTTAAAGAAAAAAATATTTAATATAACGGCGTTCACTCCCTGCAGTGGCTGTCAGTAAATTTCAGTTGCTTTGTGGATTTGTTTAATCTACTAATATTATAAATGCGTAAGTTTGCGAGTTTGTTTGTGGGTCTTCAACGTCTAAGCTACTAAACCGATCTCAGCGAAATTGTGTACACTTATTCTCAGCAGCCTAGGATAGGTAACAAATTCACGTGATTACCTAGGTAGATACCGTTGCATTTTTATAGCTTTCATGAACATGAAATGGTACTATAACTTTGTTCCGATGTTTGTAAGTATGAGAAGAAGAAGATATAGACCCACCAATAAGTATACCGAAATGTTAAGGCCGATGAGCGGAGTCGATTTAGCCATATTCGTCTGTCCGTATGTCTGTTTGTACGCAAACTAGTCCCTCAGTTTTTGAGATATCTTGATGAAATTTGGTATGCGGCCGCCATTTTGCATGACATCAATCATTTGTCCGAATAAGCAAGATCGGAGCAATACAACGCTAAGCTCCCACACAATCGATTGTTCCGATAAATGGGGTTTGAGCTATGTATCTTTATATTAACAGCTTTGCAGAGTTTTTACTAATTGTGACTAAGGATCGGACACTTAAAACCGTGATGCGTATTCATGAGAGGTATGAAGTCTTCGGCACAGTCCTTGTTTTTTTTTTTTTTTAATTTTCTTCAATACACACCAAATATTCTGAGAAAGATCTCATCGGCTTAGGCCGAACTTTTCATCCAATTTGTGCTCTACGGCTTACCATGGTAGAAATATGTAGAGTCTGTCCGATTGATCAGCATCGGCATTAGCCTTTATTGGCGAAAAATTCGGTATCGACATCGGCAGGAAAAGACCGTTTTTTGCACGATTCTGCCAAATTTCCTCATCATACGTGCTTCATACATAATTTGATTTCAATTCTCTTTTCTTGTCTCCTTTTATATCATTTTAAACGCCCTGTATTGCGTTGCTTTTTCACAATTCCAATTCAATTCTCCATTATTATCTTCTATCTCTGGTTTGAGTATAAACATCATATACATACTTTTTATTTTTCAACTGAAGTTTCGGTTCGAATTCGTGCTTTGTCGTCATAAAATTATTTTTGGGAAAATTAAAATAAATATGTTTTTTTTTTTAAATAGCATGTAGTTTTTAGGTTTTTTGCTTATGTTTAGTATTATATAAATACATAAATAAACTGTGTTTATCATTCAATATATTTTCTCGTAATTTTTATACCTACGCGCACAAGGTATATTAACTTTAGTCGGCTAACGGTAGTATGTAACGGCATACATGGATCGTGATAGATATTGACTTATGTATATCGAAATGTTGAGAAATTGATTAAGCTATGTCCGTCCGGCCGTTCGTCTGTTAACACGATACCTTGAGTAAATTTTGAGATATCTTAATGAAATTTGGGCGAAATCGGATGAATTCCCTTTGCATATGAAAATTCAATTATTCAAAATAAATTACACAACTACACCACAAATATAATAACAATTATATTAATAAATTATTTGTTAATTACTTTAATTGCTGTAGTAAAAATTAATAATATAGTTTATGGACCTCTACGATCAATATACTAATGAATAAACCTATACGAACTCAACACCCATTATTTAAAATTGCAAATAATGCATTAATTGATTTACCAACACCTATTAATATTTCATCATGCTTAAATTTTTGAACACTTATAGGATTATGTTTAATAATTCAAATTATAACAGGATTATTTTTAGCTATACATTATTCTGCAGATATTAATTTAACTTTTAATAGAATTAATCACATTTGCCGAAACGTAAATTATGTATGATTATTGAATAAGCATGAAATGTGAAACTAAATTTTTCAAGAAATTTTTGAAAATGGGCTGGGCACCGCCTACTTTTGATTAAGTAAAATTAAGATATATTAATCATAAATCAACGGTTCTAGATATCGAAACGAAATTCAGCACACATATTTATATTAATACAAAGAAATGTTCCAGGAAAAAAAGGGCGACATCTATTAAGGTCGACGCCCACTTTATACGAAAGATTTTGAAAAAGATCATAAATATATTTAATAGGCAATAGCTTTATATCATTTATATGTCACTTCCAAAGTGTCCGTGAACGAAGAAAGTCGAAAAATATAAATTTTTTAAAAGGGGCGTGCCCCGCCCAGTTTCTTAACATAGTTCTGAAAAATTTGTTTGTAATATGTAAAAAGCGATATTTCTGTAACTATGCAGCTATATCAATAAGACCTTGCGCACATAATAAGCTTTTTAAACAAAACTCCAACGCGAAAAAAGTTTTGTGGATTTTTTGGAAGTAGGCGTGGCGACGCTCACTTTTCAGCATAAACACTCTCCTATTTTCAAAGGCCATTACTGATAGTTACAACAAGATATTTCAATCAAAATTGGTCAGCTACTTCTCAATATTACGTGGTATACTTCAGCCAAAATTTAGGCAAATCGGGTTACATACACCAAACAATATTCGGGCAAGTAGTTAATACCATACTGCAATAGGGAAGTTATATATCTTTTTTGATTTTTATGCCTTTCATGAACAAGAAATATTTGTACGTATGAGAAGAAGAAGAGATGGACCCATCAATAAGCATACTGAAATAATAAGGGCAATGAGCTGAGTCGATTTAGGCATGCCCGTCTCTACGTCCGTCTGACTGTCTGTCCGTCTGTCTATTTGAACTCAAATTTTTCAAACATAAAATGTGCATGTATTGGTGTTTAGAAAAAAAAAAATTTGGTTAGCAGTGGTAGGGAAGCTATAAGCTATATATATATATACAAATAAATTAACTTACTGCTCAAAACTCATAACAGAAGTGTGTTTATTGAAAACAATCAGCTGGCTTTATAATACGAGTCCGAACTTAAAAGTATTAAAATAGACCTGCATAAATTGGGATGCCATAATAAATCACTACTAGGTATATAATGCTCGGTTACACTCAAACTTAGACTTCCTCATTTGTTTTCTATAGAACGGCTATATAAGGCGATTAATCGGCATTGGCATCGGCCAATTTCTACATTTTAACCGATTAATCGACATCGGCATCGGTCTCTAAAAAAAAAAATTCGGCATCAGTCGGACTATAGAGATACCCTTTAAGAGATATCCAACCACTGATAAGGGGTGACCTGTGGAGACTTTGAAGAGTTATTGATGCTGCAGCTGCTGTGACTTGAGCCCGCCATAAATAAATCTGAATTAAGCATTTTGGAATTGTAGTTGGGCCAAGTTTTTTTAAAATATTGTTTACTGGATTGAAGCTTTTTCGGCCGATAAGGTTGAAAGAAAACATAAGTTTTTACTTGTCCTTCCTATTTCCTATGCATTTCAACGCTTTCGCATCATCCTCAGGGAAGTCTATATATATTTCAAACAACATATAAACAATGATATATTATATATAAATTGAAATCAATTATTGAACATTGAAATTAAAGTTTTAAACAAAAACTCACATAAATTTTGGTAATTAATTAATTAACAATCACATCACAAGTTACACATTGCTCAGCTGCTGTTGCATGCGGAGAGTTTCCAATGGCATTTTAACTTGAAAGAGAAATCAATTAAGGAGCAAAGGCTGGAAACACCTCTGAGTATTAATCATATGCCAAGCGTTGATGAACAGTTAAAAACCCCTCTGCGATTAAATGTTTTCTAATATCGATTCAAACAATATTCATCTCTCTCTCTCTATGGCGCGATATACAACAGGTATATCATCATAAACCTCCTAAGAGATTTTTGCGCCAAGCTTCTCTTCCAATTTGTGGTGTGCCGATTTGAATTTTCCCTACAAATTGGTGGGGCCTACAGTTTTTTGCCGACTTTGAACGGCATCTACAAAGGAGACGAATTTTTGCTGAGAAGCCTGTCATGGCAGAAATACACTCGGAGAGTTTGCCAAACCACTGCCGAGGGGCGACCCCGTTTTGAAAAACTTTTTTCAAATCACTTTTGATGTTACCTGTACCAGGGCTCGAACCATGGACCTTCGGTGTGGTAGGCCGGCAACACTACCTTCACACCACGGCGGCCGCCGTGAATTTAATTAAGATTAAAAATGGAAAATTTTTCAGATTTGTTTTTTTCTTAACAAATTTATATTCTTAATTTAAATAAACAAGCACAGCTTTTGTTTGTAAATCCTCTTCATCTAGCGATTCTCTATGGCAGCGCCTTAAATTAAAAAACAACATAAGAAAAAACAACCAGTCAGTATATGAATACGAAGGAAAGGCGTTAACATCTATCTACAATATGAAAGCAAACGATCAACAAGAGAGCCCTAAAAATACAAGCAACAATATAATGAAAAGAAATTCAGATATAAAACACACACACACATGCACAAATAAGCAACTACAACATGGAATGGCAAATAAGACAGGTTGCTAAGCAAGGAATGGGTGCTGTGCATGTTTCAGCAGAAACGGTGCGCTAATTAAACATTTGCAAAATTTAATAAACTCACTGAAGCGAAATTGCAAAAAAAAAAAAAAAAACGAAAAAAACAAAAATCTGAAATACATATGTTAAGTTAGTGTATAGAGAATTTTAAAAGATACACAAATAAATCAAAGTCTCAACGTCAAACATTATGTTGTCATTGTGGTGCTTCAGTGTTGTCTTTTGATGTTTCAAGCAGAAAGTATTTAAAAACATATGGGTGTGGTCGTGTGATGTGAATGTGGATGTATTTAGCTATCCCAGCTAACCAAATGGAGTTAAAGCAAGTAAGGAAAAGGCTGTCTTCGACTGTGCCGCAGACTTTATACCTTTCATGAATACGCATCACGGTTTTAAGTGTCCGATCCTTACTCGCAATTACTAAAAACTCTGCTAAACTGATCATTTAAAGATACATAAAGGAACAATCGATTGCATGGGAGCTATATGTTATACAGGTCCGATCTGGCTGATTTTCACTACACATATTACATGCATAATAAGTACCAAACGTGCAAAGTTTTACATTCTTACTATCGATTGTATGGGAGCTATATGTTATGTAGGTCCGATCTGGGTGATTTTCACTACACATAAAATATATATAATATGTACCAAACCTGTAAGATTTCACGTTTCTGGCTTTTTAATTGCAAAATTTATAGCCCAAAACCCATTTAGCGAAACTATCGATTGTATGGGAGCTATGCGTTGTGTTGCTCCGATCTTGATGATTCCGACGAAGGAGTAATCTCATGCAAAATGGGGGCTCCATACCAAATTTCATCAAAATATCTCAAAAACTGAGGGACTCTCTCTCTCTATGGCGCGATATACAACAGGTATATCATCATAAACCTCCTAAGAGATTTTTGCGCCAAGCTTCTCTTCTAATTTGTGTTGTGCCGATTTGAATTTTCCCTACAAATTGGTGGGACCTACAGTTTTTTGCCGACTCCGAACGGCATCTACAAAGGAGACGAATTTTTGCTGAGAAGCCATTCATGGCAAAAATACACTCGGAGAGTTTGCCAAACCACTGCCGAGGGGCGACCCCGTTTTGAAAAAACTTTTGATGTTACCTGTACCAGGGCTCGAACCATGGACCTTCGGTTTGGTAGGCCGGCAACACTACCTTCACACCACGGCGGCCGCCAAAGTATTTAGTTTATAATTAATCACAATTTGACTAATGACAAATTAATTGTTTTGAATAATCGGTAATCATAATTCTTAGTTTAATAAATTAATCCATGCATTTCTGATTAATCAAATTGTTATTCACAGTTTTTAAAATAATCAAATTATTTAGTTTATAATTAATTACAATTTGACTAATGACAAATTAATTGTTCTTAATAATCGATAATCATAATTCTGTGTTTAGTAAATTAGTCTATTAACATTTCTGATTAATCAGTTTTTAATACACAGTTTTCAAAATAATCAAATTATTTAGTTTATACTTAATCACAATTTGACTAATGACAAATTAATTATTTTAAATAATTAATAATCAGAACTCTCAATATATTTAAATTAATATATTAACATTTCTGTTTAATCAGATTTTTTTTCACAGTTTTTAAAATAATCAAATTATTTAGTTTATAATTAATTAAACTAGGATGAGTTGCTAAATTAAGCATTTTCCATAACCAATTGAACTAATTAATCAAAAAACTGAGGGACTAGTTTGCGTACAAACAGACAGACGGGCATGGCTAAATCGACTCAGTTCATCGCCTTGGTCATTTCGGTATACTTATTGGTGGGTCTATCTCTTCTTCTTCTCAAACTTACAAACATCGGACCAAAGATATAATACCATTTCCTGTTCATTTACAACGTGCCACGCCCTTTTTGTATTCTTTCGGTTTAAAATATCCGTCTAATTTAGTAACCAAAACAGATGGTAACGTTGCGAAGAACCGTTTGCATGAACTGCATTACCCACGGTAGTGATATTCGTTGTCAATATCCTCCAGGTACAATATTACCGGTTACCGCACTACTTTTATTGCCAAAACTGTATTCTGAACAAATTAATTATTTCCACTAAAAAGGGCACCAAACTTATATAACTCCACCCATACTTCACTGATAAGCGAATTTAATTTGATGCTGCCATTTTTGGGTGATGCGCATACAAACTTGATACATTCCGAACAACGCAAATGCTGAAAACTGTGATTTTGTCTCTTATTAAGAAAGCACTTGTCCACTTATGTTCAAAATGGATATTGCTTTTCAGAATATCGAAAAAATACTGTATTAGTTTCGGAACTTAATAGCAGCCGTTTTTTTTTCGCAAGCCTTTAACGACTTTTGAATAAAATAACCAAATTAAATTTTGTAAAAATTTTAAATTTTCTTTGATATTCAAATAAGAACTTTTCGACAGAAAGCTATCAAAATTGTGATCGCTTATATATACATACATACATTATACATTTTTCTGCTTGTTGATTTTATTTTTGATTTCAATTAAAATTTTTTTTAGGTGAAAATTTAGCTACTATCGAAACGACGAATAAAAAACAGCCCTTGATTTTTAGTGTTCTATTATTATAAGTTTAGATTTTTTAGGACTGATCCTATTTTCGTTTAAAACTGCCGAGCTATTGAAGTAAACAAAGACCGCTGAATATTGTTTTGCAGAAAATTTAATTTGTTACAGAAGGTTTACAAAAATAAAATTTAGAGTCGTTCCAAAGTAAACAACCTTTGAACAAGAGAATAGCTTTCTTATTTCACTTTTGTTTTATATAGAAAAAGAAAAAAAAAGAAGAAAATTTCGACAATCTGGTAATTCAATGCGTCTACTTCCAAATCTGTCATCAGAAATTAATTAACGGGGCGTGGAACTGCTCTAACCTTAAATGCTGGCTAATTAATATTATATATTTTTTTTGAGGCGTTAAGGGCGAATCTTGACCCGATATTTGATGGCGAGTTTGGACCTAGCATTCAATTCCCTTCAGGAGTAGGTATTTATATTTTTTCTATATTGACTTTTACTTTTTTTACCAACTTTCCAAAGAAAGCACTGTAAAAATGTTTAAGGTTTAATTACTCTGGAACGGCCCAGCTGAAGAAAATTTTCGTTCACACTTTTTTGTAGGGTATTTAATTTCCAACTGAACTGGATGCAGGCAAAGCTTTTTTCTTCAATGGTTTGTTAGTTAAACCCTCATAATCGCAGATACCTGTATTGTTATAAAAGTACCATTTATTATTTTGTGGAAACTGAAAAATATATATAATCTATACTATAAAAAGACTCTGGAAAAGTCGTATCTGTACATGAAATATTTCTTTGAGAAACTTACTGAAAATGAAGTAGGAATGTTGTAAAGCTCACCGGAAACACTTTTTGAATTTTTGTTGTTGTTATTGTGGTAACGACAAAAACACTCCCCGAAGGTTTTGGATTTGAACCCGGTACGCTCCGGTACTCCCTTGTGGTACTACCCGACTGTCGTGGTAGCGATTTATGACCAGTGAAACCTTCTAGGTCATGTCACCCCTCCTTCCGTAAGGAAGGATAAGATGGGTAATGAGAGGTGAGAGGCATCATATCCGTAGATCAACCATCGAGTTGCACTTCATTACCTTTGTGCATATAAGTCGCCTCTTACGATCGGTATGCCTACCCCGGGCATATTCTAAACCCCTAACCCGCAGGGGCGTTGAATTTTTGTCTGTCTGCTTGAACTCAAGGATCCAGGAAACTGGTAGTGAATTTTTTCTGCCACTTTCACTGATGTACAGTCTGTAACTTAGGACGTCTGCAAAACTGTTTTCTACCAAAATCGCATTATAAACCAAATATATACCAAGATATATACCCATTTAATCACGTTACCTATAGGAAAAATTTCTCTTCAAATAAATTTATATGAAGAAAAATGCACTTAGTTTTTAAAAAAATATGGAAGTGTTTCCTTGTAAAATTTTTGATTATATTTTTGTCGATTTCACCTAAAGATACCGTTTCGTATAAATAAATTTTCGAATTTAATTTTTGGGAATTATCCCTCCATCAAAAAATCTCTACATATAATAAAACTGTAACAGGCCGATGTTTGTAGATTGAATATATTTACAAAAATTCGATAGGAGGGATCATTATTAAGCCAATAGAAGCAAAATTAACAGTTTTTAGAAGTTTTATCTGTATGTCTGTATGTTTGGTCGCGAATCACTCAAAAACTGCTGAATGGAATCGAGTAAAACCATTACCATTGCATTGCTAGATTTTTGACTTAAAATTTAAGATCACTTGTTCCGAGAGCTTGACCAATTTCGGAGATATCGACCGATGTGTGGACCAGAGGACCCGAAATGTATTAATACAATATGGATATCAAACGAAAGGTGTTAATGAGTGCTGCAATAAGCGATGTAATTAAGTTCCATATCTTATCTGGTATGGGATATAATGAAGAAAATGGGTTACTTGTCTTTAATAAAACTTTAGAAAATTTGTGTCTGTACACGAGCGACGCCGGGTACCCTGCTAGTATAAAATATGTGTGTAAATAATGTACAACTTAAAAAAATTAAATTTTTGCCCTGTCTAATGCACATGCAAGTCACAGTTTTATTATTACTAGCATATTTTTCCTTCATTAATTTTAATAATTAAATTTTTCTTATTTTTTTACAGGTAATTTTGTCATTCATCTCTGGCACATAAAGGATCACGATATATCTTAAACTTGGTAATTATATAAGAACATTTTTTTTCAATTTCGTTTTTATTTTCCTTACTATCACGATATGCTTCTGACTGTTTTATTAATTTTCAGAGTTTTATGGATTTTTTCAAAGATTTGTAACGAAACCCATTACAGAAACGAGTCTTCGTTTCTGCATTTGAATTTAGCGCTTTCTCAAATTTTCTAAATTTGGATTTAGCGAGTTCCAAACTAGTAATTCAGTTTAAATTAAAAACTTATTTTTCAAGTAACAATTAATTTAACTAAATATCATTTGTTATCTTAAGTGTCTGCTGTACTTAAGACATAGTTATTAAAATAAATATCAAAAGAGCGGTTACTTCCAATATGACTCAAAGAACTTAAAGGAACTCATCTCAAATCAATATTTTAACCTATTGCTAGGGAAAAATTCCACATCAGTTTTTGATTTTTCATATAAAATCAAGCGAGAACTACGCTGCACTGCATTTAGAATGCTCAAATGTTTCTGAGGTTTCGTTAAAAGTTATGTTACAATACCGTAACAGTTTCGTTACTAAGCTAGCTTTACCAGATTTGTTCCGTTATTCCGCGTTTCGGTTACAGTTCTGTTCTTCTGTTGTGGGCAGTTTATATTAAGGTTTAGTTTCCCCTGAAAGCGTTTCTAGGAAATTGTTACTTGTTGTGATACAAAAAATTATCGTTTCTTACAGTTTCGTTACGGCTTTCAATATGGGATTTACCAATACAATTCTGTTTCGTTACTTACCTGTAGAAAGTAGTGCTGTATTGCTTCCGAAAATCAAACTTGCCAGCAAATGCTACTTTCCTTAAGTAAGCAAGGGGAACTAAAGTACGCTTTCGAAAAACAAATAAAACACTCCATAAGGCTTTTGACGTTTCATGGTGTATCCGAAGAACGAGTTCGCCGCAGGTTGTGTGGTGACTCTTTTGATGCTAACGGCGTTTAAAATAGGAAATTTTAAATTAGCTTATCCAGCTGAGTTGGAAACAGATGATGGAGAATTCATAACTTTTATAAGATGATTTCACATTTGGTAACCATAATACTTAAACTTAATTTTTTATGAAAAGAAATATATCCCCAGTGGTAAAATGGGGAATGCATTACTTTTTTCATGCATGAAAAGATCAAACCAAAAGCAATCGAAGAAGTAGTGTTTTGCTCTTTTTTTATTTGTAGTACTAAATTTTTTATTTTTTTCAGTGTGTTTTATGTTTTGTTAACTGAAGCAGTCTTTGGGATAAGATTTAAACTACATTGTGAAAAAAAAATAAAATTCAAATAATACATGAAATACAAGCAGAAACCGTCTGTGTCTGTTTGCATTCTAGTTGCATATTTATTTGGTATACTCATTTTGTTCTCAGAACAGCTGCCCGATATTGCGAGATGAGTGAAAACAAGCTAGAATTTCTCTTATCGGCCGGAGCAGAAAAAAGGTTGTATGATTACACGAGATCTATAAATGTATGAGATTGATATTGGGATTTGAGTAAATTTATGGTACATATTCCAACGCAATTTAACATAGCATAATTAATTTATATATTTCAATTTAAAATATTTCAATGTATCCTTATTTTTACTTTTTACTCCATAAAATATTGTACATCTGTTAACTAATGCAATATTATTTTTAAGTACTGAACTAGGCTCTAAACGTCGTAATAAACAAATAAATAAATAAAATAAAACTCAATGGTAAAGCCACTGTTACTCCCCAAAATTATTCGGTGTGAGATGTGCTTTTTAGAAAGAGGCGATGCTATGACCTCCTGGCTGTCAGAATAGTGCAAAGGCACCGTGTCGTGTAACACTTTTGATTAGGATGCAACATTTCATAGTTTGTAATTTGCACATAATACGAGTATGTCCTATATTATGCATGATTTCATTTATAAAAGGTAATAAAAGAGGTAATGTGTCTCTTGAAATGCATCTTTGCATTTATAAAAAGTAATGTAAGAAGTAAGGTATACTTTGTTGTTGTTGTTGTTGTGGTAACGACAAAAACACTCCCGGAAGGTTTTGGGGAGTGTTGTCGAATTAACAGTCCTTGGGCGGATTTGAACCCGGTACGCTCCGGTACCCCCTTGCGGTACTGCCCGACGGTCGTGGTAGCGATTTATGACCAGTGAAACCTTCTAGCTCATGTCACCACTCCTTCCGTATGGAAGGATAAGATGGGTAATGAGAGGTGAGAGGCATCATATCCGTAGATCAACCATCAGGTTGCACGTCATTACCTTTATGCATATTAGTCGCCTCTTACGACCGGTATGCCTACCTCAGGCACATTCTAAACCCCTAACCCGCAGGGGCAGGTATACTTTGTCGCTTTAGTTTGTTGCGAGCTACACATTACTTTTCCTATGATATCGTTGTAGAAAAATGCATGCATGTTTTCATGTATAGTCTATAGGGGATATACATGGTGTCCAAAAAGTTCGAATACAAACTTTGTAACTTCCCTGCAGTCAACTCTACTAGTTTTTTACTAGTCAAATACTAGTTTGCCAAACCCACTCAACTAGTTCGAGTTCTGTAATTTTTCCATTGTATACTAGTCAGTATATACACCAGTATCATACCAGTTGACATACTAGTCAGTACATACACCAGCATCATACCAGCCGTCATACTTATCAGCCTATGCATCAGTATCAAACCAGTTTCTGTACCACTTCATAGTAAGATAGCTCTTTTTGGTTTTGAAAATACAAGAGAATTGCAAATTTTCATTACAAGCCACTTTATTGAAAATTCAGTCATCAGATATAAAATATGTATCAAAATAAATATTACTTCTCTCTGTTCATAGCAATTTTACTCTTGGAAAACTTTTATAAAAAGTAATGTTCTTCTTTTTTCATAATAGTCCTTTTTTGAATGCATTTTATACTTGATTTCACAGACAAAAATCTTAAAATTTTTTTTAAACATTTTGGGAAAAATTTTTAAATTTATATATTATCTCAGATAGAGTCTAATCCATACTTCTACAAATATCTTTCAATGAAATATTAACTTTTTATGTTGAAAATTATAAGTTTCGGAGTTCTTTGCAAATAACCATGCAGGTAACTCGTTTATTCTAGTACATAATGTGCAAGTTCTTAGTAACTAAATATTTTAAAAAGTGCTATTTTCGCCACCTTGTTATCATGTGTCTGTGCTCGCTATTTTCGT
Organism: Merzomyia westermanni; assembly: GCA_949987695.1. Taxonomy (NCBI): domain Eukaryota; kingdom Metazoa; phylum Arthropoda; class Insecta; order Diptera; family Tephritidae; genus Merzomyia; species Merzomyia westermanni. The sequence continues at coordinate 26,999,203 of OX465290.1, forward strand.
TGTTGCAGCTTCCAAACGATTCTGTTGGAGATTCACGGTTATTTTATTTATCAAAACTGCATTTCACAATCACAATAAGTGAACCCTGAAAACAACAATTCAATACTTCTTTTATGCATTTGTTGAAAACTTTTTCGTCAGAAGAAACGTTACTTTGACTATTCCAAAAAGAAATGTTATTTAGTTATAAAATTGCTTTGACAAATGATTCTTTGTTTCCACTTTTCTTCGTGGTTTCATTTGAGCACTGCTTACTCGTTGTTGCTTCGGTGATGCGCGTCTGCCGCAGTAGCGACATCGCAAAAACAAGCGTGCACGCCCGTACATGATCTGCAAGCCAATTGTACTATTTGAGCACGAAATTCTCAAAAGGATTATGATGTCACTATAAAAACCATTATATGCAAGAAATTTTTATATTTAATTTAAATTCATTAATGTTTGAAAACTAAGAATATTAGTTAAACAGAAAATTAAAATGTAGGACGGCGATGTTAACTGATCTATTGTTGTCCGAATACTGAATTCTAATCTTCCTTGTTCTTGTATGTATGTACCTACCGACAATTCTGGAGGGTTGTTGCTACTTATGATGGTGGAAACGCTGCAGTCGCTCAGACTGTATATGAATAAGACCACGAAATTCTAGTTAATGAACTAGAATGTTTGGTAACCAGTTTGGTAGTTGACTGCAGGGTTATTTAAAACACGAATCAAGTGAGCTTTGATTTTATTTTTTGTTCTAAATCGAGTATCGTTCCTGTGACTCTCCAACCATGACAGACTCAAATTTGTAATAGTCGTATTATAGTTATTGTCTAAGATGGAGTCCAATCGCCAGCTAATTGTCAACGCATTTTTACAAGGCAGAAGACCGTGCGCAATATTCAAAGACTCTAAAAGTGTGGGTTTCAAGCGCGATTTTGTTTATACAATGAGACTTCGTCGGTTAAAAATAGACCGAGAAGCGGAAGACCGCGAAAGGTACGCAACAGTGGTAACATAAAAGTTGTGAGGGACGAATTTGGAGAAACAATTGCCGGTCAGTTAAAAAAATTGCTGCGAAATTGAATATAAGCACATAAGCATATAACACATTTGGCATTGAATAAATATCTTAGCCTAAAAGCGTATAAGAAACAAAAAACGTACGGTGTTTCTACAGGGTGGCTAATGAAAGCCGCTACCAAAAAAAATTTAAAAAACTTTTTTTCTATTTAATGAATCTGGTTGATTTTTTTTTTATTTTGCAGATTGACTTTTACATTTAACAAAAATGGATAACTGGGACACTGAAACAAGAATTTGGATTGTCCGCCGCTATCACGCACTGGAGTCCGTAGTTTCGGTTCAAAGAGAGTATAGGCGCACGTTTGGCGGCAATCCTCCGAGCAGATGGACCATAATAAGACTTGTAAACAATTTTGCCGAGCATGGGACAGTCAACAGAAGACCTTACCATCGAAACCCTTCAGTTCGAACGGAGGAAACAATCGCTGCTGTAGCTGCTGCCATACAAAACAATCCACGTGTTTCGACAAGAAGCTTATCTGCTCAAATGGGTGTAAGCAGACAGTCATTACAGTCAATTATGCACAAAGATTTGGACTTATTCCCATATAAAATTCAAATGGCCAACAAACTGAACGCTGCAGACTTGCCGATTCGCTTGGAATTTTGCCAGAAGATGCTTCAAATGGTGGAAGAGGATGGAAACATGTTGAACTGTCTTTTCATGTCTGACGAGGCCCATTTCGATTTAAACGGCAACATAAACAAACAAAATTGTCGAATATGGAGTGCTTCCAACCCACAGATACTCCATGAGACGGAGTTGCATCCACTTCGTGTCACAGTGTGGTGTGCAGTTTCATCACGCTGCATTGTCGGGCCCTACTTCTTCGAAGAAAACGGTCACACCGTTACGGTTACTGGAGACCGTTACTTGAGCATGTTGAGAGAGTTTTTCTATCCAGAATTACGCCGAATGAGAATTTCTTTCAACTCTGTGTGGTTTCAGCAAGATGGTGCAGCTCCTCATATAGCCCAACCTGTTATGACAGAATTGCGACGAAAATTTCCCAATAAGCTGATATCCAGAAACTCCACATTCCGTTGGCCACCCAGGTCGCCTGACCTTACTGCACCTGACTTTTTCTTGTGGGGTTATTGCAAACAGGAAGTCTTCAAAGCAAAACCAACAAATTTGAATGAACTAAGGAAATCCATTCGAGAAACAATTGCGGCTATTCCTGTCTCAACTCTCCAAGCAGCAATGAACAACTTTTTGGTAAGATGCCGCACATGCATCGACGAGCAGGGGGGGCATTTAAATTCCATTATTTAAAACTAATTAAGCTATATTTAATAAAATTTAATGAGCTTTAACATGAATAAAAGAAAAATGAATTCCATGCACTGAAAAAAAAATTATTTGAGTTTCTTAATGTAGCAAAATTCATCAGCCACCCTGTACATCAGCAAGAGAAAAGACAGCCAAACGAGTATCTGATATCCTTGGATGGCACGGCGGTGACGAATTCGTTCGTTCTAGAACAATTTTTAACTCGCAAAATGCTCGAGTGTGGTCAGTGTCTCTAGAAAATGAACAATAACAATAAAGAAAATAGAGTATGATGGAAAACGCATGTATACGAGTATATATATATAGAGTGGCTGATGAATTTTGCTACATTAAGAAACTCAAATAATTTTTTTTTTTCAGTGCATGGAATTCATTTTTCTTTAATCATGTTAAAGCTCATTAAATTTTATTAAATATAGCTTAATTAGTTTTAAAAATAATGGAATTTAAATGCCCCCCCTGCTCGTCGATGCATGTGCGGCATCTTACCAAAAAGTTGTTCATTACTGCTTGGAGACTTGAGACAGGAATAGCCGCAATTGTTTCTCGAATGGATTGCCTTAGTTCATTCAAATTTGTTGGTTTTGCTTTGAAGACTTCCTGTTTGCAATAACCCCACAAGAAAAACTCAGGTTCAGTAAGGTCAGGCGACCTGTAAGCGACCTGGGTGTAAGCAGACAGTCATTACAGTCAATTATGCACAAAGATTTGGACTTATTCCCATATAAAATTCAAATGGCCAACAAGCTGAACGCTGCAGACTTGCCGATTCGCTTGGAATTTTGCCAGAAGATGCTTCAAATGGTGGAAGAGGATGGAAACATGTTGAACTGTCTTTTCATGTCTGACGAGGCCCATTTCAATTTAAACGGCAACATAAACAAACAAAATTGTCGAATATGGAGTGCTTCCAACCCACAGATACTCCATGAGACGGAATTGCATCCACTTCGTGTCACAGTGTGGTGTGCAGTTTCATCACGCTGCATTGTCGGGCCCTACTTCTTCGAAGAAAACGGTCACACCGTTACGGTTACTGGAGACCGTTACTTGAGCATGTTGATAGAGTTTTTCTATCCAGAATTACGCCGAATGAGAATTTCTTTCAACTCTGTGTGGTTTCAGCAAGATGGTGCAGCTCCTCATATAGCCCAACCTGTTATGACAGAATTGCGACGAAAATTTCCCAATAAGCTGATATCCAGAAACTCCACATTCCGTTGGCCACCTAGGTCGCCTGACCTTACTGCACCAGACTTTTTCTTGTGGGGTTATTGCAAACAGGAACTCTTCAAAGCAAAACCAACAAATTTGAATGAACTAAGGCAATCCATTCGAGAAACAATTGCGGCTATTCCTGTCTCAACTCTCCAAGCAGTAATGAACAACTTTTTGGTAAGATGCCGCACATGCATCGACGAGCAGGGGGGCATTTAAATTCCATTATTTTTAAAACTAATTAAGCTATATTTAATAAAATTTAATGAACTTTAACATGAATAAAAGAAAAGTGAATTCCATACACTGAAAAAAAATTATTTGAGTTTCTTAATGTAGCAAAATTCATCAGCCACCCTGTATAATAGTATTTCGTTTTTTTTATAATCTTTGCACTAGCATTAGGTTTTTGCTTTAACCTTTTTAACAATTTCAACCAAATCTTTATCTTCACGTCACATTAGCAAAAATATCAAGGAAACCTTTTTTTTATATATGCACTCGTGAAAAAAAGGAAAAACAATAATAATATGATGGCTGCCTACATAACAGCTGTCGGTCATGCGGCGAATTGGTGTGGGGTGATTTACGCGTGGTTGCCACACCCAAATCGTTCCAATTTTAACACTTGAATCTAAAGGTGAGTTCATAAGTTGTGATGAGTAAATATAAGACACCATAATATAATAGAATGTAATCCATGCGTTAAAATGAGATAATATACAATTCATGACAAATATTTATATGACAAGTATTATTCTATTTACAATTCATGCAATATGTGTATAATGAATATTATGGTTTTAGGATTGTGACGTGTGGCTACCGATGTCGCGTAAACAGTCCCTGAAAAGTAAATGTGTGTGCCCAGATTTCAAAGCGTTTCTCCCGTTATGGTGTAGGCTGGATTCTGTAAAAGAGGAAAGCTTCCCCTAGTTTTCATCGTAAAGGGGGTTAAAGTTAAAACCGGCTACTACAAACAACGCGTCTTAGAGGCAGTAGTACTACCCAGCTGTCGCGGTTTATTCAGTGATGATTACACCGCGTTACACACATTATGTCCTATAAACCAAAAAAAAAAAAAATCTGACGTGTACATGAAAATCGCCGATACACTTGTATTTTTATTTTTTCTCCCCTTTCCGAAAAAGTATATTTGGTTCATAGGACAGAACTAAAGCTCGTTTTTGTAACGCAGTGTTATTATTGCTTTCAACAATATGGAGCGCCTTCACATATCGCAAAACATCGTGCAACAATGGTGTCAGGAGAAATTGGCCGACTTTTTGCATAAGGACGAAGGGCGACCTATCAGTCCTGATCTCAATCCATTGGATTTTTTTGCATGGGCTACATGACGTCTAATGGTTCAGTGATTCAAAGGAGGTGTAACGAAAAACCTACTGTAAATATTAATTGATGACACATAAATTATTTTAAAGTATTCATAACACGAGCTTGGCCTTGAGCTCCTTTCATGAATACTTGAAAATGTACAGGCCGTAAATCAACAAAATTGTTGGTATAAAAAATCAATAACAAAACCGAGAGCACACGGTAAGGCAGTTCTGATGATAAAACAGATCTGTCAAAAATCCATCATGATCACACTACTAACTGCCAGATGGCGGGGTTTGTTCATGCATATGGTAAAAAAAGAAGAATAGAACTAGGAGTTTAGATGACATCAAAACCAGCGTATTGTTAGCTGAATGGTTAGCAATGCGTGCCAAAATTTCTCTGATGAGTGAAGTCTAGCAGCTTCCGAAATGGATCTATAAGAAAAGCTATGGCAGTTGTCTCTAAACATTTTTCCTACTCTATTCAATCAAAAAAACTTTTAATAATTAATTAAAATGATTATTAATAAGTAAAAACAATAATAATTTTCATAAAAAAAAAAATTCAAAAAGTGAAAAATTATTATTCTTGGCCTTGAGCTCGTTTCATGAATACTTGAAAATGTACAGGCCGTAAATCAACAAAATTGTTGGTATGAAAAATCAATAAATTATTTTAAATAAAAATTTATAAGGGTTTTGCTTCAAAAGGACTTCAGTTTGGTATTCGAACTTTTTGGACACGGTGTACATTACTTTATGCATTCCTAAACATTACCTTTTCCCACTTGGTCTTTCCTAGCAGACCAGCAATCTATCATACAATATTTTCCCCAAGCGCAACCTAACTCGCACCCGAGCTTACACAAGAGTATAAAAATAGAGCCAAAATATGAAAATGAATAGTATAAGAGCCAACTAGTACGCATATACAAAGTCGAAGGCTCCTTTTACGTTTCTACTACATCAGGCAGCCTTCGAGCGCAACAGCAAAAATATGAATTATAATTTGCAGCGGTGTTGCGGCAAACACTAAGTGCGTCAGTATGGCGGCGGCGACTGCTTACACAGCAAACAACTGTACGAACCAAGCTCAAATACATGCAAATATGCAGCTAGCAATTTAGGCGTAAATATTGCTAGAGTAAAGCATGGCTGCGCGTTTCGGCCACAGCAGGCGCTGCCACCACAACTAAGGGCAAAAGCGAGACTCCATGTGAATATATGGCTGTCTGGCTGGCTGGTGCACGTTGTGTCTGTATTGTGGCCAACTCAGTAGGCCGCTGCATAGTGCAATTTAGGTGTTAACAATGTTTGTTAGGCGCCACCTCTCTGCAGGTGGAACGCTCTAGGTTTTAACAGTTTTATTGCTGCGCTCTTAATACGTTTTTTAGTGAATTGCGGCTAGTTATGTTCTTTGCGCGTTCAAGCTATCTGCAGCCATTTTGGCTCAACTTCTTAGTTGTGACTATGGCTTTATTCATTTCTGAGTCGGCTCAACGGAGTTCATTGCCAACAATTATTTCGCTTTTCTTTTGCCCCATCCAACCACCCACCTACTTTATATGTTTTGCTAAAGTATTACCTAATTTATGTTTGTTTGTATGCGTTTCTCATGTTTGTTGTTTGTTTAACAATTTTTTTTTGGTTTTGTTTGTGATATTTGTTGTTGTATTTTAATTTCACTTCACTTTTCTTGGTTGGCGTTGTCACAACTACAGCTTCTAATAAAGTTTTAATAGCTTTAAGTATGAATATATGTATGTACAGTTGTGTTCAATATAATAGTAGTGAAATTAAATTGGATATCGTTCCACGAATTAAAAAGAGTCTGTGTCTTTAATAATTTTCATTTAAAATATAGCGTATTCTATAACAGAAACCACATAAAAAGAAATTTCAAAGTTTACACAAAGTTTAGAAAAGTCAATCGAACTTTTAAAAATTTACATCAAAATTTAAATATTTTTGAGCATAATTTTTAGAAAATTTTTAAGTATGCAGTTTTAAAGCGCATTCAATTTAAGCATAATAATGTGAAGGTTAGAAGTACCTTTAAATTTTTCCTGAATTCTTAAAATTTGTTTTGTAAGGGATGTTAGGTATTTTTTTTCATAAAAAATTTATTTTTCTTCACGCTTTGTATGGAAGAAATCACTCAATACCCTTGACGAAAAAAATTCTGCAAATTGAGGGAAATTTTCGAGCAAGTTCTAACTTGCACAACGTTGCACGAAAATTACTACGAGACTACGCACTCACACATTTTTTCTAGAAATTCTCCCACAAAAATTTTAAAATTTTGATGACCATTTATTAAAATTTAATTAACTTTCCTTAACTTTGTGTAAACTTTGAAATTTCTTTTTATGTGGTTACTGTTATGGAATTCGCTATATTAAATGCAAATGATTAAAATTACAGCTTCTTCTTATTATGTCGAACGATATAGATTTAAATTTTACTACTATTATGCTGAACGCAGCTGTATTTTTAGAGAAAGATAACGTCACTTGCGCTACATTGCCTCTACACTGGCCATAATTCATAGCACTTCGTACGCACACACACACTCACTTGCCTATACACATGAGCAACATCCCAGCTAACCAAAGGCGGAGCGCTCCGCAATAATGATAAAAAGAAAGTCTGTAATTCTAGCTTTTTTGGAGCGTTGTTTAGAGGCGAATTCAAAGAACTTTACGAGAAGAAATTAATATTGTAGAGTGGATAAACCACTCCCACCCGCAATTAGGAATGTTTTAGAGTAATTTCGTAAAGAGTCTTTTCTCGTGAATATTTACCAATAGTTGAAAGTTGAAAGCCAAAGGAAGTGCATTTAAAATTAAATAAATAAATAAAATTTATTTTCAATAAATAACTAGTAGCATTTCAAAATTATATAAATAAAACTGCATAAACCATTAAAAGGGTCTTTTCTGCTGATTAGTAAGACACATGTATGAGTCTCAAGAATTTTTATAAAGGCTTCATAAAATGGTCAATAAAAGTATCCAATATGACTCCAAAATCGTTCCAAAACCATCAAATTAGAGTTAAAAACATGCCCAAAAAGAGTCAAAAAATACTCCAAAAAAGCTTCATAAAAGCAACAGTAAAAGGTTCCTATATGTGTTCAAAAATACTCCAAAGTTCGTTTAAAAGAACCCATAAAACACTCGAAATTTATCGAACTCGGACTCACTTTGGACTCTTTTTTTATGACTCCTTTTTAATACTCCAGCGCAGAATTTATTATTGTAATAAACCGGTTTCGGCGCTCCGCCATCCTCAGTGTTTAGTTTCGTTTTGAAGAGAGCTCATTTCCGAATATAATGCTCTGAGAATTGTGCGTTTTGTACCTCTGCATGGAGTCTTTTCTCTCCTGTTTGGTTAGCTGGAATATTTTTATTTTCATGCATAGTTTTTCCTTCGTACTTTCACTGTCGCAATATTTCAAATTATTTAGAGTGGATTAATTTTTCGCGCTATTGCAAAGTTTTAGAAGTTTTTATTGTAATTTGGTTTATGTATGGTACCATATTTACATATATTCCAAGTGAAAATGCAAAACACCCCGTAAGGGAAGGGGAAGGAAGTGTAATCTTCGAAGTTATGTAGGTATATATAACTTGCCTAATTGCTTGTAGATATAAAAAAAAAAAAATAGCTAAAGCCGAAATTAATTGATTTCGAGAAAATAGTTTGACATTAGCAAAGAAAACTGACATATCCCACAGAAAAAAGTTATTTAGGAATATGCAAACTAGTAGAAAGAAATTAACAAAAAAAAACAAACCTTAATGATTAAAAAATAAATGACAAAAATGAGTGTAAATCGTACAGTATTTGCTGTTTTTTTATTCGTCACTTCGATGCTAGATACAATTTTTTCTGCTAGTCTAAAAAATTGTTTAACTTGAAAGCAACAAAAAAAAACTTGCCAACAGAAGAAATAGACGGAAAAATCGATATAAGCACTTCAAAAATTTTAAATTTCGTTTGGGAATTAAATGTGAACTCGCGAATGTCAGCATTTATTGTTTGTAGATAAGAGTTTAAGCTTTCTTTTTAAATTTTTAAAATATTTAAAAATAAATTTTAAATGAGTTTTAAATTTTTGTATACGAGTATATCATCATGCGTGCGCGGAATTTTTCACCTAGGATTGTTTCATCTTTGCTCATGTGTGAATTTTGTTCAAAGTTTCAAGTTTCTTAGCAAACGGCGAGATTTCTGAAGCTCGCATCATTAAAAGCTTTGTTTTTATCCAAAAGCAAGTATAGAAAGGGATGTCTTCGACTGTGCCGAAGACTTTATACCTTTCATGAATAAGTATCACGGTTTTAAGTGTCCGATCCTTACTTACAATTAGGAAAAACTCTGCAAAACTGTTAATTTCAAGATACATAGTCCAAACCCCATTTATCGGAACAAAGGATTGTATTGGAGCTATATGTTATGTAGGTCCGATCTTGCTAATTCCGACGAACGATTAATCTCATGCAAAATGGTGGCTCCATACCAAATATCATCAAGATATCTCAAAAACTGAGGGACTAGTTTGCGTACAAACAGACAGACGGACATGGCTAAATCGAGTCAGCTCAACGCTCTGATCATTTCGGTATACTTATTGGTGGGTCTGTCTCTTCTTCTTCTCATACATACAAACATCGGACCAAAGTTATAATAGCATTTCATGTTCGTGAGGGGTATAAAAGTGCCGCCTGATTTCAGGTGTTAAGCCTATATGATTCCTATCGTTTAGAAAATTTTCTACAGCACAATGCAAGTTTCTATCATCATCCAATAACTGCAAAAACACTTTGAGCCTTTATTATAGCAAACCAATTCAGGAAAGTGGTAAATAAAATTAAGTCCCTCAAGAATCCATCTAATCGAAGGCGCAACAGTTTCGAACCAATAAATACTGTAACAGTTAAATTCAGCAACCGAATTTCAATAAATAACGCGCAAACGAAAATTGTTAGTATCAGCTTGCCACACAGAGCTATAAAAAACATTACAAATCAAATTGAAATAAATTCCAAGTAAAATTGCAATCAATTTTTACTAACCCACTTTGTAGGGCGAAAGCTGCTGCGCGATTTCAGGCGTTCAAATAGCAACAAAGGCGCAAACAGCATATACCCTGCAGCCAACAACCTAAGTGGACAGCAAATATTTTAGTTCACTAACTAGAGTTTTGTGAGTGTATTGCAATTAAAAAAAAAAACAGTTTAAGAAAATATTTTTGTACCATATTAATAATTATTATTTTTCTAAGACAAATTTTACCTTCCGAGTCCATCAAAAAAATATTCCAAGAAACTTATTTATTATAAAATCAGTTTAAAATACAATATGAAAAATGAAATACAGTATGAAAAATTAAATTAAATTAAATATATCAAAATACCATAAAATAAAAAAAGGAAAATAAAATAAAATGAAATAAAATAATATAAAATAAAATAAAGTGAAATAATATAAGATAAACTAAAATAAAATAAAAAAAAAATAAAATAAAGTCAAGTAAAATAAAATAAGATAAAATTAAATTAAATTAAAGTAAATAAAATAAAGTAAAATAAAATAAAGTAAAATTAAATAAAAAAAAAATAAAATAAAATTAAAAAAAAATAAAAATAAAATCAAATAAAGTAAAGTTAAATAAAAAAAAGATTAAATTAAACAATATTAAATAAATAAAAATAAAAAAAAATAACTTAAAGAAATAAAATAAACTAAAATAAAGAATAACAAAGTAAAATAAATAAAGCAAAAAAAAATTTATAAAAAAAGAAAAAAATAAAAGAAAATAAAATAAAAATAAAATAAAATAAATAGTACTATAACTAAAGCCTGTATATGTTTATTGCTTTAAAGTTTTCTTCTAATCAAAAATAATAATAATTAACTAAGAATTATTATCAACTGGTCTTGAGCTCGCTAAACTTACAAAAATATGTAAAATAAAATAAAATAAAATAAAATAAAATGAAATGAAATGAAATAAAATGAAACAAAATAAAATAAAATAAAATAAAACAAAATAAAATGAAATAAAATGAAATAAAATGAAATGGAATGAAATGAAATAAAATGAAATTAAATGAAATGAAAGGAAATAAAATAAAATAAAATAAAATGAAATGAAATGACATAAAAAAAAAAAAATAAAATAAAATAAAATAAAATGAAATAAATAAAATAAAATAAAATAAAATAAAATAAAATAAAGTAAAATAAAATAAAATAAAATAAAATAAAATAAAATAAAATAAAATAAAATGAAATAAAATGAAATAAAATGAAATGAAATAAAATAAAATGAAATGAAATGAAATAAAATGAAATGAAATGAAATAAAATAAAATAAATAAAATAAAATAAAATAAAATAAAATAAAATAAAACAAAATAAAATGAAATAAAATGAAATGAAATCAAATAAAATAAAATGAAGTGAAATAAATAAAATAAAATAAAATAAAATAAAATAAAATAAAATAAAATAAAATAAAATAAAATAAATAAAATAAAAGAAAATAAAAAGGAAGGTGAAAAAGTAAACAAATGAACATTAAGGGAAAGGAAGGGAAAAAGCTAGAATGGCAAACTATTGCTGACCTAGTACGAGGTGTGTTCAAAAAGTATCGCGAATTTTGTGTTTTTTCAAAAATTATTTATTTATGCATGAATATCTATTTTGTCCCCTTCAAAGTAATCCCCATGAGATATTATACACTTGTGCCAACGGTTTTTCCAATCTTCGAAGCACTTCAAAAAATCATTTTTTTGTATCTTGTTCAGCTCCTCCTTCGATGCCGTCTTTACCTCGTCAAGAGAAGCGTAACGTCGTCCTTTCATGGGCCTCTTCAGTTTAGGGAACAAGAAAAAGTCACAGGGGGCCAGATCTGGGGAATACGGTGGCTGCGGCATCATTAGGGTGTTGTTTTTGGCCAAAAAGTCGCGCACAAGCAACGATGCGTGAGCAGGGGCGTTATCGTGGTGCAAAAGCCAATTTTTGTTCTTCTTTGCACATCTTCTCGGCCTTCTGAGAACATTCTGTACCACCGATAAACGTTGCTTCGGTCCAAGGTAGCTTCTCCGTATGCCACAGTCAACATTCGGAATGCATCCGCGCACCTAATTTCGTTTTTCACACAAAATTTGATACAGGTTCTTTGATCCATTTTTTTGAATAGGTAAAAATCGAAGACGATCCAAAACACGTGCAAGCAAAGCAGCTGTCAACAATTTACTGAACATTCAAAATGGCCGAGCTTGTCGGCATAAGTGAGAGACATGAGTACCAACATAACGCCACAAAAAATTCGAAATTCGAATATACGTAACCAGCGAAAATTCAAAATTCGCGATACGTTTTGAACACACCTCGTATGTATACAACTAGTTAGTTTGTCTACAGGGTAGATGCAGGCACTACTTGAAGACAGACATGCATTTTAACAACAAAATGAAAAAAGGAGCAAAACTCGCTAACGGGTGGTGTACAGAACCGCGATTACAGAACGCGCACACACACAACCACATGCGAGTCACAACGCCTGAAAAGTGCACGCAAACAATTCAAATAAAATATTGCCACAAAATTTTAAAAGCGCAGAACTACACGCGCCACACACCACAATTCATAAGGCTAGTATATCTGCTGCTGCTCCTTGCCTTGATTGCGTTCTGGTGCTCAATTTATTGCTGCTTTTACTGTTGTTATGGCGTGTACCTTCACTTAAAGTTGTTGTTTTTTATTTTTGTTTGTGCGTACATTAACAGTGCCGACGCTATAAAGGTTATGTTTCTTAATAAATGTGGTGCTTACTATCAGTGGAACAGCAGCAATAGTTATTTGCTGTACAACAACAACATCTATCTGTCTTTTTAGCTACAGCGCAAAAGTTTTATTTATGAACTGGCGAATGGCAAATGTAAGAGTAAACTGGCATTAAGCACAACATTTTGTACGGTTATAAAAAAAAACCTACAACAACAACAAACAACAACAACAATTAAAGTTAGGATTGAGTTAAGTTGGTCAAAGATATAATTCAATTAAGTGACGCTATGTGAAGAACAAAATAAAGAAAAGAACAAGGAAAAAGAAAAATTAAAAGGAAATTTGGAAAAAATCTTCAATTTGGAAAATATCAACAAATCACCGATAACCCTATTTATATAGCTATAACTAAAGCCAATAAGTAAGAGTCCATATCTTTTTCACCTCAGGGTATGCTGCCCTCTTTCAGAGAAATGCCTCGAATACACATTATCATCTCGACGAATTCCATGATTCCGAACCGCACAATAGGTCAGCTATGATATAGACTTATAAGGCATGATCTTTGTTCGTCAAGAGACGACTTTGCTTCGCAGTTGTCTGCTTAGTAAAAAGTAGCACTTATTGTCTAGAGTTTTTCTTTTTTTGAATTTCTCGACTGAAATTTTTTTTTTTGGGTTAACGCCGGTTTCCAAGAAGACGTAGTCACTAATAAGGTGGCTTATTATGGTCCCGAAAACACGGCTACGCTTCGCTGCATTTCAGAATTTGAATAGACCGAGTTCGAGTTTAATCATTATATCTCCGAAACCAGTTGAGATATGAAACTTGATCACATCGCTGTTTGCAGCAGCCTTTAGGACCTTTCGTTTGATACCCATATTGTACTAACATATTTTGGGTCACCCTCGTGCACAAATTGGTCGATAACTCCGAAACAGGTCAAGTTATCGAAATAAGGGGTATCTTAGATAGTAATATGGACATAAAGTAATGCAACGGCGAAAGTTACATGCAATTCTTTTGTGCAGTTTTTGCGTGATATGCGCACAAACATATAGACAGACAGACACAAATTTAAAAAAAACTGTTGTTTCGGTTTCTATTGGCTCGAAATTGATTTTGAAATAAGGATTTAGCTCTGCAGTTCGACCTACCTTCTCCAGTATGAAGATGTATAAATCGCTACAAAGGGAGTCGTCATGTCAGAAGCATCCTCTAGTTTCAAAGTGCTCTGAGAGCTCCTCCACTTCACTGAGGGAGCTGTTTTTATTTCTCAGCTTCATTTTCATAAGCTTTGCAAAAAAGACGAATTCAGACAAGCAACACCTTTTCGCACACTCAAAAGCGACCTGTGGTGAATTCTCTGTCCTAAAACTCATTCGGTCACTTTAACGTCTGCTTGTTTGCCTTAAACTTTAAATTTATTTCCTTAAGCCGTCTAACTAAATATCCATATGCTTATAGGCGCATTTAGAAAGTTTGTCGTTAACACATTTCCTTCCACATACCAAGCTGCGCCGCTCTACCGTTTCCCTTTCGCCCTTTAAAGCACATTTTCTTGGCACCTTTTCATTTTCTTAACTTCCACTTGTACAAAGTTTTGCCCAATTTAGTTCAATTATAAACTTCAAACGGATTGTTATCCTAATACCTGTACTTACATATACATGCATACGTAAATACTTGCATATGGTGTAGAGCAGACTTAACACACACTTGAACACACATCCCACTACACACACAGGCACATGTAGACCGACTTCTTTGTTATACAAAACTTTAAGCCGAATCCTTTAATATGCATAAGACCAAAAAAGCTCTTAGTTGTACTAGAAATTCTCTGTTGCTCCTCTTTTTGTTTCTGCGGTACTATGCTGGCAGCCAACCATGGCAACACAAGCAAATAAAAAGGGTTAAAATGCTAGCTTAGTTGAAAAGTGAGCTTCCTTTACGATGTATCGTTTTTCAAAGGTGTCTCAGGAAACCTTTCAATAAATTGTTGTCGCCATTATCACTGTCGCCGTATTCTTCTTAACCCTTAGAAAGTGGTAGTGTGCAGTTCGACACATTTAACGATGAAAAACATGTATTTGAGCTTTTGCGGAAAACGTGTTACATTGCAGGTATTCAAGAAAAAGTTTCAGAAGCGAACATTATTAAGCCAACAGAAGCCAAATCAAGGGATTTTAAAATTTTTGTATGTCTGTATATATGTATGTTTGTGCGCGTATCACTCAAAAACTGCTCAATAGAATTGAATACGTTTTCCACCGTCGCATTAGTAGACGTCCAGCTTAAAGTTGAAGGTATCACCTATTTCGATAATTTAACCGGTTTCGGAGTTACCGACAAATATGCACCACTGTGGCACAAAATGTGTTAGTACAATATGGGTTTTAAACGAAAGGTGCCAATGAGTGCTGCAAAAGTGATGATAAACATTTATTTGTTATTCAAAAAAATTTGAGTGATGAGTGAAATATTATTGGTTATTCAAAAATTTTCGAATAAAAAATTCAATTTAAGTTTTTATTCAAGCTTTTGAAAGTGAAAAATAACACATCGAGGCACAGCAAATTATACCCATATGTGCATATAGACATAATGTGTATTTATAAAGATTTTTTCGGTTATTTCTGTATAAATTAAGATTCACTTACTTGATTGGATGCAAGTTCGGGACCATTGCTGGACAAAATAAGGCATTTGGCGGGATTCCGGGAACCGTTTTGTGACTTTTTCAGTGTAATTTGGGAACATATGCTGAATTGTGTTGTGGGCTTTACCGGGTCATTTCGGTGTTGTTTTCATGACTATTTGGGAATCATTACGAGACTTTTTTGGAGTAATTTCTCTGAAAAAGTGCCAAAAAGATAATTCAAATATGGACCCAAAAAACTTTCAATATAATCTATCAATCAATTACGAAATGGTGCTGAAAAAATCCTAAAACCACACCTAAAACTTTCCCGGAATCACCCTGAAAACCGCCAAGTGTCCCTCAGTAGCCTTATTTTGTGCAGCAATGATCCCGAAATTGAATCAAACAAACTCAGTGCATCTGAATTTAAACAGAAATAACCAAAAAAAATCTTTACAAATACGCATTATGTATATATGTATGCACATACGGGTATAATTTTGCTGTATCTCGATGTGTTATTTTTCATTTTCAGAAAGCTTGAGTACAAATTGAAATTTTATTTTTTATTCAAAATTTTTTTAATAACCAATAATGTATCACTCATCACTAAAATTTTTTTTGAATAACAAATAAAATTTAATTTGTTTATTTTAAAAGTTTTTTATTTAAATTGACTCAACCCTGGTCTATTAAAAGTTTTGAGTAGCAGCGAATCCTTACAGGTTTTCTAGTTTTAGAAGAAAAGCGTTTTTCATCTCAAAATAAGGGTTAAATGCTTTTCTTTTACAGTATTTAAATTTTATTTCATACATGAAGAAGTTCTATGGATACAGCACGAATTAACTTTTTGTATATATTGAGGCTTTGGCTAACATTTGAGTCGATTTTTGATATCGATAATTTTAACGATTTTTGATTATTTTATAGATATTTTTAGTAAGTGACTAGTTGTTGGTGCCAAATTAAAGTCAAGTATACAAATAAACGATTTTCGATATTGATACCTTTAACAGTTTTAGGTTAGTTTAATAGTTTTGATATATTTTATCGATGTGAGTTTAAATACCTTTAGCAGTGAACCTCAATAAAAATCGCTAGACAGTTATATGATTTTATTGTAGACAAATTTTAGTATTTTGATATTTGTTAACAAAATATTTATATTTGATTTACTCCTGGCAGCAAATAAAGAACAGAAATACAGAAAATCGATGTATTTTATAGATAACTTTAACGATTTTGTAATTTTTTATCGATACTTATGTATCTTGTATCAGCTGTTGTCTCTAAATTAATATGGGATATTCTATATAATACAGTTTTAGGGCGATTATTTTAACAATCGTCGGCCGCCATTTTACAATATTTTTATCATCTGTCCGCACTAGTAAGATTAAATCAATCTGTGCTATAGCTATACAAATCTGCTGGAGTTAATAATCACGCAAGGTATAGAGTCTTTCGGCATATTCGAAAACAGCGCTCTCCTTACTAGTTCTATAAAAAAATCTTTAAATACTAACAATATCTTTCTTGGGTCATAATAAGTTGGTGTCTTTCAAAATCTTCAGAGGGTTAAGGTTTTTGTTGTAATAGTTTCATGCACTTTAGAGCGTTGAAGTAAAAACTTCTTCACCCACTCTTTATTTATTTTTTTCAAACTTTATGAGCCCAACTAACTATGGTTTAATATTGTGTTGTAAAATGTCTTGTCTCACACGAAATGGACCTCAATCGTTTGTAAGTGGTAGTCCGTACTATCCCGCTAGCCATTAAAAGTTGATAAAGCTATGTAAGTCAGTCAAATCATGTTTGTGGGGGTTTGTGTTTTGTTGTTAAGAAGCGGGGGAAATTAAGTCGGTTCTCCCGCAACTATAAACATAGGGTGGCTGATGAATTTTGCTACATTAAGAAACTCAAATAATTTTTTTTTCAGTGTATGGAATTCATTTTTCTTTTATTCATGTTAAAGTTCATTAAATTTTATTAAATATAGCTTAATTAGTTTTAAAAATAATGGAATTTAAATGCCCCCCCTGCTGGTCGATGCATGTGCGGCATCTTACCAAAAAGTTGTTCATTACTGCTTGGAGAGTTGAGACAGGAATAGCCGCAATTGTTTGTCGAATGGATTGCCTTAGTTCATTCAAATTTGTTGGTTTTGCTTTGAAGACTTCCTGTTTGCAATAACCCCACAAGAAAAAGTCTGGTGCAGTAAGGTCAGGCGACCTAGGTGGCCAACGGAATGTGGAGTTTCTGGATATCAGCTTATTGGGAAATTTTCGTCGCAATTCTGTCATAACAGGTTGGGCTATATGAGGAGCTGCACCATCTTGCTGAAACCACACAGAGTTGAAAGAAATTCTCATTCGGCGTAATTGATAGAAAAACTCTCTCAACATGCTCAAGTAACGGTCTCCAGTAACCGTAACGGTGTGACCGTTTTCTTCGAAGAAGTAGGGCCCGACAATGCATAGTGATGAAACTGCACACCACACTGTGACACGAAGTGGATGCAATTCCGTCTCATGGAGTATCTGTGGGTTGGAAGCACTCCATATTCGACAATTTTCTTTGTTTATGTTGCCGTTTAAATCGAAATGGGCCTCGTCAGACATGAAAAGACAGTTCAACATGTTTCCATCCTCTTCCACCATTTGAAGCATCTTCTGGCAAAATTCCAAGCTAATCGGCAAGTCTGCAGCGTTCAGTTTGTTGGCCATTTGAATTTTATATGGGAATAAGTCCAAATCTTTGTGCATAATTGACTGTAATGACTGTCTGCTTACACCCATTTGAGCAGATAAGCTTCTTGTCGAAACACGTGGATTGTTTTGTATGGCAGCAGCTACAGCAGCGATTGTTTCCTCCGTTCGAACTGAAGGGTTTCGATGGTAAGGTCTTCTGTTGACTGTCCCATGCTCGGCAAAATTGTTTACAAGTCTTATTATGGTCCATCTGCTCGGAGGATTGCCGCCAAACGTGCGCCTATACTCTCTTTGAACCGAAACTACGGACTCCAGTGCGTGATAGCGGCGGACAATCCAAATTCTTGTTTCAGTGTCCCAGTTATCCATTATTATTATTAAATGTAAAAGTCAATCTGCAAAATAAAAAAAAAATTAACCAGATTCATTAAATAGAGAAAAAGTTATTTAATTTTTTTTTGGTAGCGGCTTTCATTAGCCATTCATTAGAAAACTGCTAACTTTTGTACACATTTCTCTGGGATTTGGTTAAACTTTGTAGAGTTTAGTTTGAGTGGAATTTAGCTCGAGTTAAGTACTTTAACCAAGCAAAGAGATTAACGTAGTTAAACTTTTTAAACACCAACACCGATATTGATTACATTAGCAGCTGCAGCAGGAAGAGCTTCCCAACATGTGCGCAACGTATGAACTCCAGCTTGACAAATTGCCATCAGCCCGCCAGCGACTAGAAATAAATTAGCCTTAAACCCAATGAGTTCCGCAAAATTGCCTGCAAACCATCATAATCCAGAAGATAACCGTCCCCAAGCGATTACTCAGTTAAATCGTGTTGAAGAGCATACCCAGTGCAACAACGAATTTTCTATAACCCGCCACTTGCCTTTCGGTAGTGCTAAGTGGTTTAGTTGAACGGGTTATTGCTATAAACATAGAGCCTGGTCATGGTTATTGTGAGCTCACATCGGGGAGCTCTGAGTAAATATTGAGTTATCTAATTGTAGTATCACTGGAAGTCATCCAATCCACTGTACCCCTATTACACCTACTTCCACTTAAAGGCCCTATAATAATCAAACAAGCTAGAGCTATTACATCACCATCAAACTAGTGAGAGAAAACTCCCTATCCGAGCTTCCTCTCTCACTTCGCTTCAGCTGTGAACCAGCTCGAAGTAAGGACAGTGTTGAAACCAGCCAGATGGACAATTACCGGCAGTATATCATTCTTAGACAATGGGTGTGTGGCCTTGTGGGGTACCTCAGAACATCCTTATTGAGATCCCACCCCACTCTGCTAGGATAGTTTTTCCGCACAGGAGTTTTTGGGTAAATTACTTCCGCTATCCATAACTAACCAAATCTTTGGGGGACCACCTAATCGATTCAATTAAAATCTTTAACCTTGCAATAATATTAAAAAAGCCCATCAAAATTATATACTTCTCTCTTTTTGTCTTCCGGTTTAACTAAAGAATTATTAGCTAAATAACCACTAAATAAGATGCCCACATTAATTAAAAGAATACGACCAGCGAAGTAATTAGAAAAGGTAAAAGGAAAAAGCAATAACAGCAGCCCTAACCAACCGTATACTCGTACCTAAAACGGGCTTAACTACCTTAAAATGTAAGACGTATTGTAGGACCGATTAAATCGGTAAACGAAAAAAGCAGAAAAAAAGGAAAAACCACACACAAGCTACCAAAGTGAAGCCGTACAACAAACTAAAGCTGTAATGTCCGAAAATGGCTAAAGAGTTAAGCAAAAATTAAATTAATCGGCATAAGCGCTGTTCCTAACGATTTGAACATTTTTGGGTAGCAAAATTCAGTTTAAAAAAGACTTTGTAACGCTTTTGAATGATTTTACTCTCCACAACCACTGGTCATGAGCTTGCTATAAGCAGCTTAACGTTGATTCCCTTCGATTCGTCTTTGCCGCATCCTGGCAAAACTGCAAATTGCTTTGCAGTGGCTTATGTGAGGAGATTATAAGTAAGCCAAAAGATATACATACATCTATGCATATAAACATATATTTGTATATACTTTTCGTTTAGAGCCAAAATACACTAAATCTCAGAGGAAAGTCTAAAATTAAATATATTTGTTTTAACTTGCGAAACAAGTTAAACTAAAGAAGAGTTATTGGAGTAAAAGGTAAGGCCAAGATGTCTACTTTCAATCACTGCCATTGAAACATTATATTTAAATGTTTTTAAATAAGTTTGAGTCAGACCTGTTAAATAATAATTACTAATCGTAATGATTACTGGCTTGATTAGATATTTTTTTGAAAATCCATTTAATGATTAATTACCATTAGTTTCAATTTTTAATGATTATTTTTGCAATTAATTAAGAAAATAATCATGCCTTTTTACGATTATTAAAAAAAAAAAACGTTTTTTATAATTTATGATTTTTTTTTTTTTATTTTTGATTATTTTTATTAATATTTTTTGAGTATTGTTGCAGAAGCACATAAATATATATATCAACAATACTGAAAAAAACCAATAATAATCAAAAGTAATCAAAACAACTTTTTTTAATTATTTTAAGCTATTTAATATTTTTAAAATGTTTTTAAATTTTTTTTTTATTCATTTGATTTTTTCTAATTGAATCACGTGATAATTGCCTTTTCTTAAAAAATAATTAAAATAATCATTGCTAATTAAAAAGGGGTCTAACTAATTGATTACTAATTACAAATTAAATACATTTTTTTTTGATTTTTTGATTAGTTTTGATTTTATTTTGATTTTTTCTAATCTTAATCTATTAATAATTGCCTTTTTTTTTAAACAATTAAAATAATCATTACCAATTAAAAAATCCGTCCAATTAATTGATTACTTATTACTTATCAAATTTAAATGGCCTTATTTGAGTACGCAGTTATATAGCCCAATAATTTTTTGCATTTTTTTTGTAGTGTGCAAGTTATAGCACATTAAAAGTTTCCCCTCATTTTTTGATTTTTTTTTTTATGGAGGATCTTGAGTATTTTCTACCATACAACGCATAAACGAAACTCAAATTTTCTAAAAATTCGGTGGAAATTTTCACGTACTTTAATTTTGCACATTATTGGGCTATAAAATTGCATACTCAAAAATTTTCTAAAAATCATGCTCAAAAATATTGAAATTTTGATATAACTTTCTTAAAGTTTAACTAACTTTTCTGAACTTTGTGTAAACTTTGAAATTTCCTTTAGTGTATTTTCTGTAATAGAATGCGCTATATTTTAAATGAATATTATTAAAACCACAGCTTCTTCTTATTTCGAAAGATATCCAATTTATTTTCACTATTATTATTGTGAACACAACTGTAATTAAATGATAACTTTGTCCTGAAAACAAATGTTGCATAAAAAATTCGGAATATAATATATCTGATGTACATATACTCGTATATAAAAGGGTCGAAAAAAAATAAATCTAGATAATGGCTATTCCCAACCCTGCAAACATTCTCGAAGTGCTCATAACTTAAGAATCCGATATGAGTCCTAAATATGTGAAAAATATGAGCCACAGAAATACGTTCATATAGGAGTTTTTTATGACTCCGAAGTGATGAAAATTATGAGCCTTATACGGAGAGTGCTCATTTCACGGAGCAACTTTGAAGCAGATATGAAAATCGGTTTTCTTTTTTTGAAAAACAAATAAAAAAAAATTTCCATACAAAATTTTCATTACATATGTATCTTTTGCTGTTCCCGACATACAGGGTGGCTGATGAATTTCGCTACATTAAGAAACTCAAATAATTTTTTTTTTAGTGTATGGAATTCATTTTTCTTTTATTCATGTTAAAGCTCATTAAATTTTATTAAATATAGCTTAACTAGTTTTAAAAATAATAGAATTTAAATGCCCCCCTGCTCGTCGATGCATGTGCGGCATCTTACCAAAAAGTTGTTCATTACTGCTTGGAGAGTTGAGACAGGAATAGCCGCAATTGTTTTTCGAATGGATTGCCTTAGTTCATTCAAATTTGTTGGTTTTGCTTTGAAGACTTCCTGTTTGCAATAACCCCACAAGAAAAAGTCAGGTGCAGTAAGGTCAGGCGACCTGGGTGGCCAACGGAATGTGGAGTTTCTGGATATCAGCTTATTGGGAAATTTTCGTCCCAATTCTGTCATAACAGGTTGGGCTATATGAGGAGCTGCACCATCTTGCTGAAACCACACAGAGTTGAAAGAAATTCTCATTCGGCGTAATTCTGGATAGAAAAACTCTCTCAACATGCTCAAGTAACGGTCTCGAGTAACCGTAACGGTGTGACCGTTTTCTTCGAAGAAGTAGGGCCCGACAATGCAGCGTGATAAAACTGCACACCACACTGTGGCACGAAGTGGATGCAATTCCGTCTCATGGAGTATCTGTGGGTTGGAAGCACTCCATATTCGACAATTTTGTTTGCTTATGTTGCCGTTTAAATCGAAACGGGCCTCGTCAGACATGAAAAGACAGTTCAACATGTTTCCATCCTCTTCCACCATTTGAAGCATCTTCTGGCAAAATTCCAAGCGAATCGGCAAGTCTGCAGCGTTCCGTTTGTTGGCCATTTGAATTTTATATGGGAATAAGTCCAAATCTTTGTGCGTAATTGACTGTAATGACTGTCTGCTTACACCCATTTGAGCAGATAAGCTTCTTGTCGAAACACGTGGATTGTTTTGTATGGCAGCAGCTACAGCAGCGATTGTTTCCTCCGTTCGAACTGAAGGGTTTCGATGGTAAGGTCTTCTGTTGACTGTCCCATGCTCGGCAAAATTGTTTACAAGTCTTATTATGGTCCATCTGCTCGGAGGATTGCCGCCAAACGTGCGCCTTTACTCTCTTTGAACCGAAACTACGGACTCCAGTGCGTGATAGCGGCGGACAATCCAAATTCTTGTTTCAGTATCCCAGTTATCCATTTTTGTTAAATGTAAAAGTCAATCTGCAAAATAAAAAAAAAATTAACCAGATTCATTAAACAGAAAAAAAGTTATTTAATTTTTTTTTGGTAGCGGCTTTCATTAGCCACCCTGTACATACATATGTACTCGTATATACATTTTTGTTGACGCCATCTCAAGTAATCTGCAACCGAAAAGTGTGTTCCATAAAATTGTGATGGTATCGATGTAATATACTCGTATAATAATAATTAATATTATAATATTATTATTATAATTATATTATAATACTAAAGTATTGGTGGTTTTCAGTTAATTTTTTTGGTTTTTTTGAAGCACATGGGAATTAAAAACATAGACGAATCTTTTAAGGGCTTTCTCCCAAATATCATTTAACAAAATTTTGCTAAAAATATCCTCAGACAACATATGCCTGAATTTCAGTTCCAAAAATAATTTTTCAAGTGGCCAAAAAGGGCATATTGCAAGGAGATAAATCACTCCGAAACGCTTCATATAGGAGTCGTTTTGGAGTCCAATATATGTTGATTATGAGACAAAAATGTGTCATATATGACTCCAGTTCAAGCTCATATGATATATGAAATTCGGCTTATATCTGACTACCATCGCAAGTAGGGAAATAACTCTCATTTCGGACTCATAAATGAGCTCATAAAGAGCGTAAACTCCTTTCCAACTCATTTATGACTCCTATGGTTTGCTGGGAACCCATAAAAAATATTTTTCATTTATATTGGTTATGGGGACGAAAACAAATATTTCTTATGATAATGGTTGAAAATTCCCACAGTAGTATAAAGGTGATTGCTGCGTAACCTTTTTTCCAAAGAAAAAAGTATCAATTATTTTCAGTGCCTTTATGAAGAGACCCAGTAGTTTATCTGACAAACAAGCCATCGTTTTGATAGCCTAATTGTTAACGAACTTACCGAAAGTTTATCTGATGAAGAAGTCTAACAACTTCAGAAATGGATCTATTAAATTTTCCTTTTCTATTAAAATAAAAACTTTCAATAAGTTATAAAAATTTTAGAACTAAAAAAAGTATAGTTTTCATATAAAATTGAATTATTGCATTGAGCTCATTCACAGTGATGAATAATTTAATAATGTATAGGCCGAAGAACCATCAATTCAAATTTTTGGAACTAATTTGTACAATATACAAACCAATCGGAGTGTCAAAAATAGATACAACAGAAATCTAACATTATATAATGGTTACAGTTTTTTAACACTTTCGCAATGGGTGATAAGAATGAAGAGAAAAAGGAATTCAGCTACAAAAAACCATGGTTCTGATAACATAATGGTTAACAGAGAGAGCAGAAATTGCCTCGATGAAAACTTCGAATAGCTACAGAAACGGATACAAAAATTAACTATGGTGTTTTCATTTTCGATTCAAACAAATAATTGTAATAACAAAAATTCTTAAAAATAAAAAAAAATTATAAATTTTCATAAAAAGTTTCATTCCTGGATTTATGCTCGTTTTTGGTCATGAATACAAAGACAATTACAAAGTAGACATATACGAGTAGATTTGATTTTTTTATTGATAGTTTAAACTAGACCTGTTAAAATTTGATTAGTAATTAGTAATCAATAAACTAGACGGCTTTTTTAACCGGCAATGATTTTTTTTAATTGTTTTTCAAGAAAAAGCAATTATTAATTGATTACGATTAGAAAAAATAGCAAAAAAATCATAAAAAATCAAAAATAATCAAGCAAAGTTGTTTTGATTCCTTTTGAAATTTTTTGATTATTTTTGATTAATGTCAGTATTGATTAACAACAATACTGAAAAACAAAAATTGCAATAATCAAAAGCAATCCAAAAAAAATCATAAGTAATCAAAACAACTTTTGAATTTTTTATAGTTATTGTAAAACCTTATGATTTGTTTTAAATTTTTTATTAACTTTAAAATAATCATAAAAAATTTAAAGTAATTGGTAATCAATCATTACATGGATTCTGAAGAAAATAATTAATCAAACCGGTAATCAGTGCAATTAGTAATCATTATTTAACAGGTCTGGTTTAAACATTTCAATATGGACAAAAAAGTAAAAAAAATTTGCAAGTTTTTTTTTTTAATTTTTTTTTTTTATTTAATTTTAAGTAGGAGTATTTTTAAGACTTTTTAATATGGGTATATTGAGATAGTGTATTTTCGAGTTGAGTTTACAAATATTCCATTTTTTTAAGATATGCTGTGTATTTTCTATTGAAGCTCATTGTATTGCTCACAAAAACTCGTATCCACTCAGTTGCTTAACCAATGTTATACTTGGTGTTAAACGCCATTACTAGTTGGTAGAACCATAAATTGAAATTTTAGCACAAAGCATTTCAAGCGAATGCTTTGCTTCAATGAATTCTATGTAAGAACCATATCTGATTTCACATTGTTCAATGGAAATATATCTATGCGTGCCCATAAATGCAAACTTTCTCAATAAGTATTCGATTGCTAATACAAATTAACAGCAGCTTAGAAAGTTGTGAAAATCGAAAACGAAAGTTTTGCTGAAATACTGCTGATCTGGCTTGTGGCACTAATCAAAATCCATTTCAAATCAGCAGTGACTAGCAGAGCAGTAAATAATTCACATTCGTGAGCTTTACTCTAGTCACCTAGACAATTTTGAATTAGAATTTTGGTTGCCTATAAAAATTGAATTCGTAAAGTTTGCCTGTTCGGTCATTTCGTGACATCGTCGCTGAAGTAACTTATAAAATAAAAATTAAATGTTACTCATACGCCATGTAGACCACATGTCGATTTTTTTATTCGTAAGCACTAAGCGACCTTTGAATAAAATAAGAAAATTAAATTTCTTTTGAAATGAAAAGTGAACATGCCACTTCGCAGATAGTATCTTCCAAAGTCTTTTAAGGTAACTTTCCGTTGAGCTAGGCACTTGAAACTTGTAACATAATTTAGAACTCCGTGAAAATGCCATGTAAACAAAACAGCGCTAGGTGGCGCACTGAAACTTGATACAAAATACCATCCGTGTACACAAAATTCCTCTAGATGTGGCACATATCTAGATAACTTATTGATTTGATTTGATTTATTTGTTAGAAATACATTATTAGTACACTAAGATAATAAAATATTTTATCGTACAACAAGCAATAATATAATAATTATTATTTTTGTACTTATGTGTTTGATTACATACTCGTATATAATTAAGCTAGAAATTTTCAAAAATATATAGAACAATGGGATTTAAAAAGAAAAGTTATGAGGTTCAAGAAACGATTGATTTCAATTATTTTGATAGCCAGTTTTAATGCTATGACTAGAGAAAAAAGTATACAGAATGCGTCTATAGTTGTTTTGGTTAAGGGAGTTTTTTACAGCAATCGGAATGAAATTCCAGAGACAAAACAAGCCGCTTGAGGCTACGTATTTGAAACTGGGTAACACTAGATTGCGTGAACGAGTAGACCTACTGAATATAATTTTATTATACAGGTACGGCTTCGACTTGGTTGAGATTAGACGGAAAAGAAAAATGCAACTCTTAGCTTTTTGATACTCAGATAGGTTACTCCCTAACAATCGACACCTCCACGCAGAAATATGGTAAAATTCTCGCAGACCATAAACATACCGAGTAACATAATTGAATGCTACCTCCATTATATGGGCGCATCCGGAGTCTAGTTTGTTCTAAACCAACTCTGAATATAATATAATTATTATGAATATGACATAATAAGTTGTATGGCGAGTTTTCTCCTCATTTGAAAGGGGGTGTGAAGCGCAGTCTGTCTCAAGTTACGCAGAGTACCAAGGTATATGGTACTCCCCATACCATACAACAGCATTGACTTGGTTTTGGAAGTAAGACTCGAATTTATCACAATTCCAAAGTTTCTTACTTTATTAACGGTTGTCACAACAGAATTTCCAATTTTTATTGATGGTATATCGAGATTCGAGATGTCTTTCTTAGCAATTGGCAACATATAGGATTTCGTAGCATCAAGCCATTGTTATTAGCCCAACATAATATACACGACAAGTCACTATTTATTTTGGCACATAGATCACGTATATCACTAATCCCACTAGACAAATACATCTGGACGTCATCAGCATATGCGTGCACATGAACAAAGTTACATACATGAAATAGATCGTTTACGAAGAGACTGAATAATAAGCGACTAAGTATTGACCCCTGAGGAACACCCATCATCATTTCCCTTGGTTCCGATACATCAGACACAATGCTCACAAACTGAAATCTACCAGATAAAAAGCTTTCAATCATCTTTCGATACGCTTATACCGAATCTAAAGTTTTGTTGAAGCTTGTAGTATAGCAATGAGTGATACCCTGAGTCGAATGCCTTTGAAAAGTCAAGTAGACACAGAAGCGTTAGTTGGCCTTTATCAAAGGGCACGCGTATGCCATCTAAGATTTTTACTAAAGCAGTTGAACAACTATGTCAAGCTCTGAACCCTGACTGGAACGGTGATAGTAAGTTATGTTATGTTATGTTTCAAGCGTCATATGAATTGGCTGTCGAGGACTCGCGCACCTTCAACAATTAAAACCTAAGGAGCATCAGCATTCCATCTGTATACAAGAAACATATACACAAACACAAACAGAGACACATGAGGATTAGGAGAGGTTTACGCATATTATTTGAATGTTAAAGATTTGAATTATTTGAATGTTTGGAATTTAATTGAAAAAAAAACATCTACGATCAAATACCTGCCGAACAATTCTACGATGCGCCATATGAGATGCGCAACAACGATGAGGTCTACGAACCAGAACCGACAACCGGAAATGTTATCACCATAAATGGCATATCTGTGCGATGAGCAGAATGCTAATTCAGTGTCAGCGTGTCATTTGTAAAAATTTTACAAAGAGAATACTATGGCCGAAACTAAGTGATAAATTCATTTTGAACAAATTAAAAGCATAAGCTTTCAGAAATATTTTTCATTTAACTATTTTAAAAATTGTTATTCCCTACTGATCAGCAGGTCATAAAAATGTACACACATAGTAGTATGGATTAATGCAGAGTATTCTTACATATGCCATGCATGAGTGTTCGTTTATATTTGATTTGGTTTGGACTGATTAATTTAAATAATTGCGGAAAATTAAGAAGCGCAAAAATTGTATTTAATTGAATGAAAAAAAAAACATGCTATGAAGCAGGCTTTAATTGAATATTATTAAATAGGACATTGTGTATGTAAATGTACACTTATTACAAAACAAAAAAATTCAAAACGAAATCGAAAAGAAAATAACAATTTTTGTTTTTTTTCTTTTTGAAAACCACAGAAACGAACGCCTATTTTAGTTCTAGCTATTGTATGATTTATCCTACGAATAAGAGTAAAATATTAAATTAGAGTAGCTTTAAAAGATTGTAGATTTTGTAAATTGTTTGTTTGTAGTAGTAATAAGAGAAACTATACCCATATGCGATACGATCCATTTATTAACTCTAAGTTGCCTTGTAAATATTACGTGATCTGTTTAATTTTAATGTTAATTAAATATTTATTAATGATAGCGGTATGTGCCGCACAATAAAACAATGTTTAAGCACGTGGTTGTTGATTTGTTTCGCCAATAAACTCTCAAACGCTTTGGATAATACTGGTAAGATGCTAATGGGTCTAAAGTCTCCCGGAGAGCTTGCCTTATTATTTTTAGGATGAGGTCGAACCTGGCCTAATTTCCATATTTCAGGAAAACATGAGGTAGTAACTGAATGATTAATAATATGAGTTATTGCCCTATTATGAAAGGAAGAATGATATTCACAAATTTACTCCAACTCCAATTGCCTTGGTCTTAATTTTGAGGTTGCATATTATAACATCAGCTTCCAGTACAGCGGAGAACTCAAGCGTTTCACCCGAATACTCGTAACAAGCAGGCTCGTAGGATAAGGCATTCACAGAACTTACCCTGGACACAGTACTATTAACAAAGGCATTATTAAGATCCTATGAGGCCAGAGTACATTCAAGAGGGGCCTTACCACAAACTACAGGGTGTTTTTTTTTACAGGTTTGTTTTTCGAATAGAGATAAAACTGGCATTTTGTGGTCAAATCTGGCAACTCTAATGTCATTTATGTTCAGTTTGGTTTGCCATTTCATCATGAACAGGTTGACAAAAAAACAACGCTTGCAAATCGTGCAAATTTATTTCGAAAATAATGGTTCAGTTCGCGAAGTTTACCGTGAGCTCCGTCCATTTTATGGTCGACATAATCGTCCATCAGAGCAATTAATTCGGTTAAACATGGATCGTTTTCGCACTACGTTTACTCTATGTGATAATACGCATCCGCAGAGACGTCGAACAGTGCGCACCGAAGAAAAAATTGCCGCTGTAGAGCAAAGTGTTGAAGAGGACCCGAATGAATCGATTCGCCACCGTGCACAGCAATTGGAGCTTTGTCCATCAACTTTATGGAAGATTTTGCGCAAAGATCTTGGCTTGCGACCTTACAAGATCCAGCTTGTGCAAGAATTAAAGCCGCGAGACCATGCAATGCGTCGTGATTTTGGTGTATGGGCCGAAAATGAGATTGATTTCGATGCTGATTTTCATCGCAAAATTTTGTTCAGTGATGAGGCTCATTGTTGGTTGAATGGCTACGTCAACAAGCAAAATTGCCGCATTTGGAGTGAAGAGAATCCACATGAGACCCTTGAAACGCCATTACATCCACAAAAACTGACTGTTTGGTGTGCTCTATGGGCTGGTGGAGTCTTTGGGCCATACTTCTTCCGCAATAATGCTGGAGAGGCAGCTACCGTTAATGGAGACCGGTATAGAGCCATGATAACCGACTATTTTGTTCCCGAATTGGATGGCATGAATGTGGATGAGTTGTGGTTCCAACAAGACGGCGCTACATGCCACACAGCGCACGTCACAATCGATTTATTGAAGGAAACATTCGATGAGCGCATAATTTCGCGGAATGGACCTGTCAATTGGCCACCAAGGTCGTGTGATTTGACACCATTGGATTATTTTCTTTGGGGATATGTGAAGTCGCTCGTCTACACCAACAAACCAGAAACGTTAGGGGAATTGGAAGCCAACATTCGTGGCGTTATTGCCGACATACCGCCCCATATGCTCGAAAAAGTGGTTGAAAATTGGACCTGTAGAATTGGCTTTATTCGAGCCAGCCGCGGCGGCCACATGCCCGAAATCATATTTAAACATTAATGGCATAAAATTATCCTTCCAATAAAGCCAAATTGATGGACCTTAAAACGATTTTCTTGTGTTTTATTTCAATTCAAAGTTCTATACCCCCAAAAAAACACCCTTTAGCAAATTTTTAAATTTCGCCACAAAGCACAAGGTGGGAGATCCGACTCAAAACTTGCTATCGATTTTTGAGTAATTTTCCGGTGAGCTTGAGACTCGAGACTTTTCGCATAGTTCAAAACCCGGTGAAAATGCAATATTTGGTTAAAAAGATTTCAATAGGTGGCGCATGGATCGAGCTATTTGGAAAATTCGTTTGAAATTTGGAGTTTTGCGGTCGATTTTTAACTAATTTGCTAGGAACTTGAAAGCACACCTTTTAAATTTGATTAGTATTCAGTAACCAATTAATTAGATGGTTTTTTTTAATTGGTAATGATCATTTTAATTATTTTTCAAGAAAGGCAATGACCTTTACGATTAGAAAAAGTCAAAAAAAGAATCAAAGAAAAGTTGTTTTGATTACTTTTAATTATTTTTGATTTTTCTTGCTTTTTTGTTTTGATTATTTTTGAATTTTTTTAGTATTGTTGATGGCTATATTTATGTGCTTCTCCAATCATACTATTCAAAATCGAAAATAATGAAAAAAATTAAAAATTGTCAAAAATAATCAAAAGTAATGAAAGCAATTTTTTTTGATAATTTTTGATTTTTTTTTTTTTTTTGTTACTAACCGTAAAAAATCATGATTTTTTTTGACAAATTTTTTAATTAATTGGAAACTTATCATTAAAAATTGGAAGTAATTCTAGTCTATCACTGACGCCGAAGTGGAGGTGCGACAATCGAAACCCCATTTAAAGTCTATTAGTTTCACTACACCTCTATACTTTAAAATCTTATAAATTTATTACAATTGGTATGATAAAAATTTTAAAACTTTGTTTAAAGACAAATTTGCTGCTGTTTTGGTGCCACAAATATTAAGATAGTCTCCATAATGTTTTCTTCATCTTTCTATTTTAATTTCTCTAATAAATTTGTCGTAATCCAGTATCAAAAGTTTTCATTAGAAGAGAGACGGAAATATTAGATTTTCTTTTAAATCTCTTTCAGAAGCTGCTAGAGGTCTTCGTATTTATTTCTTTTAATGGTTTTTTTTTTTTGTTGTTTTAACTTAAGCATCTCTCATCTAGTTCTTCATTTCTTCTGATCTACCTCTCCTTACCTTTTTTTTCTCTATCTCCCATTAAATTCCCATCCTATCGCCGTTCTTTAATTTTTTTCTACCAATTTCTGTACCTAGGTATATCGACACATATATTTGTTTCCCTTTCTGTCTTATATCTGATATCTCTATCTACTTTTACCTAATGGTAGTTTCTTATCAGTTCTTTCTTGTTTTTAGAAATACAAAGCTGATCATGTCGTGTCTAATTTTTCCTTCTCTACTTCTTTGTATTTCTCTTATCGCGTTTTCTTTTCGAGAAAAAACTTTACCCTCTCAAATTATAGTTTTTGACCTCGGTAGCCTAACGCGCTACAAAACAGGCAGATTTTTTAGGTAGTACCGCTCTATTTACTCATACAAAATTATTTTGTTAAGTGCACAAATGCACCTGAGAGAGAGAGAGAGAGAGAGAGAGCTTAGAAAACTAACAGGGTAATACTTTTTCAGAACAGAAAACGCTTATACTCTGTTTTAGCCTCTTCCTCTCTCTTCGTCGACTGTACAAAACTATGTCTCTCTATTTGTCTTTCTTTTTTGCTCTCTATTTTGCTGTATCGTTCTCTTCTTCCTTATATTCTCAGTAAAACGTTTTTCAGTATCCAAGACTATTAATCAGCTCAGGGCCAAGAATACAAATTTTTTTAATAAAAATTATTTAAAAAAAACAAGAGCTGAATTAGTTTTTGGTCGTGTTCTCTTTCCAGGGCAGTTCATTGACACTCAAGAGAAATAGTTCATGGCGGAAACCCATGCTCAAATTGACTTACTGTCTAAATACTTACGTATGTCTAAATATTTCATTGCCATGAAAATTTGTGTGAAATATGTAATAAATAAGTACATTTACGAGGTGAATCTAATTAAAAGCGCATGTCAAGCGAACAAAGGTCATTCATTGTGCTTAAATATAATTGTCAAGTATTTTCACAACTTTTAACAATTAGCATCTCTTATCGCGTTAGAAAATAATTTGCATACACAGATACGGGTATCTACACATTAACTTCTTTATATATATACCACCATTTGAACTTACATAGGTTATGATAGTTCATTTGTCATTCAACTTAAACAAACGAAGTGATTTTAAGTCCAAATGGATTCAACAAAACAATTAAAACCAATGTGTCCCAAATGTACGCAAACAAGTATTTTGCATTAGGTATTAACACAGATCCATACATACATACAGAGCTTTGTAGTGGTGTTTACCCAATAAGCACAGAAAAATATACTTTCCAATGTTTGATGAATTGTCAGTTCTCATGAAGAGTTTCGACATTCACTACCATTTGGGATTATTCGTTATCTCCAACCTTATTCCTCAACTCCTGCGGCATTCAGGAAGCAGTTAAGAAAGTGTTAACAATTATTTTTCGAGTTGATAGTTAATGATTTCTCAACTTGAGATCTGATGATTTCGCAACTTGAGAACTAATGATTTCTCAAATCGAGAATCAGTGAAATTCGCATAATAAAAGAGTCCATTAGGTACACTATAATACCGCTATTGAGATGCTGTTGAGATTTAATTTAAAACCCAACTGGCATAAATATCCCATCAAACGGAGTTGCAACCATTGCTATGACTTTAAAGCGTTGAGCCCCTAGTCACCGCCACGTAATAGGAACATATCTATTACGTGTTTGCAACCATTTCATTCTTTCTTTTACAGCAGAATCACTAAGCCTTTGTGCTCTCATTTGCACTTTGCCAATGACGTCTGGCTCTGAAGGTGACGGAGATCTTACTATCACTATTTCATAACTTTTAAGTGACAATGAAGAACACCAAAACGTCAATAAAATTATTAAAGCTACTTAAAAGTAGTTACAACTTTAAAGTTCTATTTAAGTAACATGAGGTAGTCACCGCTATAGTCTTTTGGCCACTTCCAAGTTTTGAAAACTACAGGGTTGGCTGACTAAGTAGTAGCAACAACTTTCTCAATTACCAGTAAAATCTAAATTACTTCAAATTAACCATTGGTGGTAAAAACTACATCGTGGCGACTTCGAATTTATCTAATAAACTTACCTACTCTTCAAAGTAATATATTTATAACAGTTACGTAATAGTTTCACGTTAAAGGTCCCGTCTTTATTACTATCACTTTTGTGTTGTTTGAGGAAGCTAGAGATACGAGGCACTTTGTTAATATAAGAAATTCGCCGACTCTCTCGTTGAGAAACGATTGTTAGCAAGCTAGAGAATAAATTTTCCTGTGCTTGTTGGATAGTCAGTAACATAAATACACACATACATATACATATAAACTCCATGGAGCATTGCTAATCCGTTTGTTGGTTGACTATGCACAACTCGTCGGTTGAATTCACTTTGCCCCAGCATCCAATAAAGTGTGCCACTCACAGCAGTTCAAGGTTAAAAAAGCTGTTCGATTGCGTGCTTTGTTGGGTGCTTTTGCCTAGCTGCTGTTTAATATATATTTCGCAAAGTACAAACGCACACCAACACGGTTACGTTGACTGGCATTGAAATGACGTTTGAAAGTTCTGTTATTGAAAATTCATTAGTAGCAATTTGCGTTAAGCGTAAACAAGAATGTGTGTTTTTTGTACTAATAAATTTTTGGAAATATTTTTATTTGCACCTATGAAATATTTTGAGACTGAAGTCACCCACTGAAGTTCAACAAATAATCAAATTGTTTCCTCTTTTTTAGTAGAAAACCAAAGATTCAAGCAGGACTATTATGCCTTTTTAATATTTTGTTGTCTCCAAAATAAAGTTATAACGCTTAAAGTGCAAATCGATTACGCCATTTTTTTTAAAGAGACCCGTTTGGCCAAACTCATTTCCCTAAGATCAGTGTTTCAGCTGCTCCATGAATCAGCAGGGTTGGGTTTTTTTTTTAATAGACTCAACTTCAGACCTGCCTTCGCAGTTTCCTCAGTAGTAGCTTGAAGTAACGCCATTTAATTTTTCAAAGTCTTTTATTAATATCTCGTCTTTCTTTTCCTGTCACCAACAAACTTTATTTTGTAAATAAATACCTTAGCTTTCAGAAGCCTGCACATGAATCAAAAATAAACTTTCGTGCACTTAATTAGTTATCATAAATTATTACCCTCAATGGACACATTTATTTAATATTAAAATTTATTAAAATTCTACATATAAATAAGAAATAAATATGCAAGTGATTGAGCTATCAATAAAAACTGTCAGTTTTAATTTTTCACGGCTTTAGCACGAACATTTTGTTTTATTTGTTCGTTTTATTAAACACTCCCGAAAGTATAGGAAACCAAAAAGGAAACACTTGCTATTTTCAAATTTCTTTGAGAGAACAAAATAAAATGAAATAAAGTAAAGTAAACAAAAAAAAATACAATAAAACAAGATAAAATAAAATAAAATAAAATAATATAAAATAAAATGAAATAAAATAATATAAAATAAAATAAAATAAAATATAATAAAATAAAAAATAACATAAAAAATAAAATTGTAGAGTTTAGTTTTAGCGTGTAGTTTTTAACTCTTTATTTGTAAAATTTAAAGTAGCATGTTCTCAATTTCTACACAGTACTGACGGTTAGGAGTAGCAGAGCAACGCTGTTGATCTATGTAGCATGGCAGCCATTTTGCTTAAAATGAATTGCTAAGTAAAGCTAACACTTGGAACGGAGAGCTTAGCGCTCACCACGTTTCTTATGCGCAGTACTCTACAAGTCTGCTCACCCCCAATCGTCAGACACAAAATGAAAGAAATTGTCTTCCGTGTTTCCTTATATAGTTACTTAGTAGAAAATGGACAATGTGTAAGAAAAGGACAACTATACCTAGCTTACAAACTGTCAAAATAACGTATTGAGGATAAATACTAATAAGCGGTAGTTAGTAATCACTACATATTATAAAACAAAGTCACTTTTTCTGTCCCTATGTCCCCTTAAATGCTTAAATCTTGAAAACTAAGCAACGGATTTTGATGCGGTTTTTTTTAATAGATTGATAGTTGAAGAGGAAGGTTTATGTCATTATAATGTGAAGAAATATATAAAGGGGGCGTGGCAATCGGACAAAATGTGGTAAAACGCCATCAATTTTTTGTTTACACAGCCATACATCATAAAAGAATCCACCGATTAAAATGAAACTTACTTGAAATTGAACTTTGAAATATTTACTTTCGTTCTGCATCAAAAAAAATAGTTGATTCATATCTTATTTAACCAAAATTGTTTAAACAAAAGCAGCACTTTTCCCAAAAAAAACTGTTTGTGTGTTTGTTCGCTGTCAACCGAATGACACATTAGAAGTTATGTGGGAATCTCACCCCACCTCATTCATGTTGAGTTAGATCGTATGGTGAAAGAACTCGATACGTATGTATGTAAGTACATATGTACGAATCTCTCGCATAATTAAATTTCAAACGTATATATGTATGTATGTATTTTCAGTTCAATTATATTTTATTTCCGTACGAAGCCGGGGCGGGTTGCTAGTATTTAATAATAGTGCTACAAAATTTAATTAAATTAAAAAAATAAAATGAAATAAAATTAAATACAAAAAAAAATAAAAATAAAATTAAATTAAATAAAATAAAATATAATATAATATAAAAAATTAAATTAAATTAAAAAAAATTAAATTAAATTAAATAAGATAAAATAAAATAAATAAAATAAAAAATAGGAGCTGCATTATAAAATGGCCAAAGAGAGAAGAGAAAGGGTAAGACGAGAAAAGTAAATTAAATTATTCGAAACAAAGGGTAGAAATGTGTCAAAAAAAGAAAGAAACATGAATTAAAGAAAACGGTTAGAAAGTAAAGTCAAAATAAGTGATAAATAAAACACATAGCAAGAACTAAAGAAAATAAAAAAAGGAGAAAAAGTAAAGGTTTCTGCAGTAAAAGCGCAAAAGCAGCACTGAGAAATTCAGGGAATATATCCTTCAAGACGCGCCATACTTTGTGATGGGTTAAACTATCACTGTTTCAGACTAAGTCACGACATGGTAGGTTCAGCAGGCGGTGGGTCCGCTCACCACAATATTTCTCTTTAGCTGATCAACTAAACAGACATTTCTTATAACAAAGCCAATTTCATAAAACAATGTTGAAGCTGTTGCTTGTCTTTAACTTCCATTAAAAAAGATTGTTGGAGTACACGTTCCGTTTATACAAAGTACTGCTAAGACAACAACAAGAACAAGTCCTCTCTACCGTTGTCACCTATAGGAAAGTGTAGCATATCTGTAAAGCTTAGTAAAAGGTATCTAGCAAATTCCGCGTGAAGTTGGTCCCAATACATTTTTTTAATTTTAACCTAAAGAGATCCCCAAAGCGAGCTGCAATAAAAACCTTTCTTTCTATCAATATTTTAATTTGTATTGAAAAGAAAATAACACAGTTTACTTGCAGCGAAATTAATTCACTAACAAACTTCCTACAACATTCAAGTAGATATCGAGTTGCTAACAACACCAACAACAACAATTAAGCTAACAAACATTTGTTACGCAACTTTTACTTACTTGCAACATGTTTATTGCGTAACTGTTGTGGGTTTTATTTTTATAAGAGAAAACAGTGAAGATAGCTGACAAAAATACATAAAATAAGAAGAAAATAAATTAAACATGCAACAACTAACTTTTCATGTTTTACTGCAAAGCCAAACCACTTGCAACAAGTCGAAGCAACCAGCAATGAAGTTGGCTTTTGTGGTGCAAACAGTTAAATAAAACAACTTACTTGTATGTATTTAAAGTATGGCTGTGTATGTGCATATAGTATGTTGGTACAGAGTCGTATTAACTCTAAGGTAGTGAGGACAATCGTACTCACTACTGATAAGCGCCCACAAAGGGCCAAGAAAATATATTTAGTTTTTATAATAATTTGTATTATTTTATTAAATAAAATTTAAAACAATTAAGTTTAATTTTTTTATTTGATAAAATCGCTTTCTGTATAAGCTCTTTAGGGCGCTAAAAGGTGAAATTTTAGGAAAGCTCATATGGGTGATAAGATTGCAAGAAGATTATGTGAACTATTTATAGCTTGAGGCAATTGGGTTTGGTACATTTAGAAAAAAATTTATATTAAAAATATTTTTTATTAAAGTTTTTATTTTACACTTTTAACCACATCTGTTAAATGTGATTAGTAATTAGTAATCAATTAATAAGACGAATTTTTTAATTGGTAATGATAATTTGAATTGGTGTTCAAGAAAAGACAATTATTAATTCATTACGATTAGAAAAAATTTAAAAAAAATTCAAAAGTTATCAAAAATAAATAAAAAGTTATCACAAAAAGTTGTCTTACTTATTACTGTTACTTATTTTTGTTTTTTTTTTTTTTGATAATTTCTGATTTTTATTAGAATTGTTGATGTGTATATTTATGTGCTTCTACAACAATGCTGAAAAAAAAACAAAAATAATCAAAACGAATAAAGAATAATAAAAAGTAATCAAACTACTTTTTTTTTGATAATATTTG
The DNA here is from genome assembly GCA_949987695.1 of Merzomyia westermanni. Taxonomy (NCBI): domain Eukaryota; kingdom Metazoa; phylum Arthropoda; class Insecta; order Diptera; family Tephritidae; genus Merzomyia; species Merzomyia westermanni. Next base: position 27,037,209 of record OX465290.1, read on the forward strand.
ATTTTTTTAATAAGCTTATAAAATCATGACCTTTTTTTATTATTTTTTAATTAAAAAAAAAAACGCTATTATTAATTGATTACGATTAGAAAAAATTAAAAACAAACTTCAAAAATAATCAAAAATAAATCAGAACTTATCACAAAATGGTGTCTTGATTACTGTTAATTATTTTAAATTTTTTAATTTTTGATTTTTAATCGAATTGTTGATGTGTATATTTATGTGTTTCTACAACAATGCTGAAAAAAAAACAGAAATAATCAAGAATAATAAAATGTAATCAAACTACTTTGTTTTGATAATATTTGATTTTTTTAATAAGCTTACAAAATCATGACTTTTTTTGATTATTTTTTAATTAATTGGAAAATAATCATTAAAAATTGAAAGTAATTGTTAATCAATTCTTAATTAGTTAATGGATTCTCAAGAAAGGAAAATGATGATGTTCTTTTATTGATGGTTTATTTCGAATTTTCACGTATCAAACACTTTAAATCGTTTTTCCCGAAAACGTGAACGTTAGAACTCAAAATCTAATGAACCAATCCTTTTGAAATTTTGAACATTACTTCTTCACATAAGTCAACAGGTAATCAAGAAGAGTTGTATTTTTTTTTTTTAATTATTTTCTATTTTTCAATAACAAATTAACCACGTTTTTTCGAAATATCTCAATACTAAAATCACTAAGCGAGTTAATTTTTTAAGAAAAATTTTCCTTAACAGACAATGTTTTAAAGACCAGCTAAATTGGACTATAAACGCGATTTTTGCAAATACAGCGGCCCGTGCGCCACCTATCGGAAATAGCAGATATCTTTATTACGTTTAGTAATGCAACTCCGAAAGCTCTATTTAATGGTTTTTGAATGATGCCCGATCAAACATACAGACAGACAAACATTTTAAAATCTGTTGTTTTGGATTCTATTGACTCAATAATGATCCTGCCCATCAATTTTTCTAATATATTTGCAATGTACAGACAATTTTATTATATATAAAAACAAGCTTAGCTTCGTAGCTAGTGATGCTCATCTGAGATCATACTTATAACTAAGCGTTAAGGCTTGCATTAGAGTTCAGCCAAATTTATAGATATTGTCGGACTGGAGCCCCCAAAACTGAAATGGGTTTACCTATTCCCTGCTACACATAATACAGCCCTTTGTTACTAGATACAACTTGAACAACTTGCAGCTAAACAAATACTCTTACAAAATCTCTTTTCTTTTTCTGTTGGGTTCCGGTGTCTACAATTGACATACAAACGCCAGTGACAGTTAGTAGAGTTAAGTGCAGCTACAAACTCTTTGCTCTGCTCTCTGCTAAGCAAGATGCTATACAAACATCAGCACATACGATTTTGCATGTTTGCGGGACTAAAAATTTAACTACACAAAAAGTTCAAAGCCGAAAATTGCGCCAAATTTTTGGTTTTCCAAAAATTTTATTTTTGTTGTCTTAGTTTGTGGTTGTTGTTGTTGGTTGCTTATGGTTTTGTTTAAGAAAGTTTTGTTATTTTTATTTGTATTGCATTTTTTTTTTGCTACTAATTTTTACCGCTCTCATACATTTTTGTTGCCGGAATTGCATGCGTTTGCAAAAGCCGCCAAAGTCACCTGAAACTTGCTGAGACCACAAAAATATTTGCAGAAAGTAGAGAAGCGATAACACAACAAACAAGTTGTTGTGGTGAAGCGCATTTAAATATATGTTGATAAGCAGGAGCATTGAAAACAAAAAACCAAAGTCCAGTAGTCTCAGCGCGTTTTTACGCTTCGTCGCCAGCTGGGCAACGTTTGCTATTTGTTGCTATTTTCTTCATTTTTTTTCGTTCAAGTTTGAAGTTTTATTTTTGTCAACTTGACATTGACGCCAACGTGCCAGTTGGTCAAGATTGTAAAATGTATGGGTATGTAAATACTCACATTGGTTTATATATTTACATTTTGTGGTTTTCACATATGGGTCTTTCCATGTCAAATTTAAGCTTTTCTATGTTTTATATAAAAACGAAGTTCTGTCAAAGAAAAAAGTTTAACATTTTTTTTCAAAAGTTATGTAAATTCAAAATTACAACTGTGGTTAAAAAAGTTAAAAAACTTTGGCACTTTCAATGGTGGTACTTAGAGGTTTAAAAAAAAAAATAATTATAAAATCGAAAAAATTAAAGTTCGCCATTAAATTTTATACTCAAACTTTTTTGCACTTTCAGAACGTTTTTTTTGGAATGGATTAAAAAAAAAAATTTCTTTTAATTGTTTTAACTTTTTGTTTTCAAGTAGTTATACGAATTAAAAAAAAAATTGTTGTAAATTTTCAACTTTCTAGCTTAACTTTTTGTTAAGCCGAGTTCAATTAGTTGAACAAAAAATTGCTCAAGTTTGATCACTATTACAATAATGCATATTTTTGGTTCTAATATTTCACTAATACAAAAATAGTTTTCCAGTGATCAAAATTGTGTAATTTTGAGTTTAACTAATTGAAATCGACTAGAAAGATAAAAAAAAAAGTTTGATGCAAAAAATTCAAAAATTCATATTTAAAAAAAAAAAACAAAAAACTCTCTTCTCAAAGTTTGAGGATATCTTTATATATATCAAAGGTATAATAAAAAAAACCTGAGTTTCAAATTTAATAGCGAACTTGAGTTTTAAATTTTCAATAATTAGAAATTGCTTTTTCTACCAACAATTGATCTACGGCCTGTACATTTTCAAGTATTCATGAAACGAGCTCAAGGCCAAGAGTAATAAATTTTCCCTTTTTGAAGTGTTATGAAAATTATTATTGTTTTTATTTTTTAATAATCATTTTTAACTAATTATTAAAAGTTTTTTAATTGAATAGAGTAGGAAAAATGTTTAGAGACAACCGCCATAGCTTTTCTCATAGATCCATTTCGGAAGCCGCTAGGCTTCTTCATCAGAGAAATTTTAGCACGCATTGCTGATTAATAAAAAATAAAAACAATAATAATTTTCATAAAAATTCAAAAGAGTGAAAAATTATTCTTGTCCTTAGGCTCGTTTCATGATTACTTGAATAATTAGAAATTTAAAAATTTTTCAATCCAAACTTTTTTTGTATATCTCCGCTTTGAAGGGCCAACGTTTTGTTTTTCTTCTAACTACAGTAGTTTCCGAAATATTGAAAAAATAAACTTTAGAAAACTGCAAAAAAAATTAAGTTTTGAATTTGCGTAACTTTTGAAAAACAAATTTTTTAATTTTTTTCTTTGGTAGAACTTTGTTTTATGATAAAATTTAACTTTTCACCAAATTTTATTCAAATCGGATGGAGTCGATATAAGTATCGAAGTATAAAAGCTGTTTCTAGTTTTAAGACCACAATCTCAATAAAGCTCTTAGATAAATAGTGTTTAAGATTCTAATTTGAATGAAGTGCGTACTTATCTAAACACAAGTTAGAAGGTCTATGTAAGTCTAAAACAATGTCATATAGCAGCGAAGTATTAGAAGTTTTGTTGAATGCGTTCTTTCTGGGCTGCCCCAACGAACCAATCACAGCTTTCACTCACTTGGAAAACTACCCCTTCAAATTAACCCTCTTAGGATCGAATGGGTCATAGAATTATTCGACCTCTTTAAATCTCCGGGACCTTATAACATTCTTCCGACTGAGTTACAAATGACATTTTTTCCATGCCATCAGTAATCTATGAAGCCTGTCTAAGGCTACGCCACATTTCACATAGATGAACGGACACAAAAATAGTCGTGATACCCAAAGGAGGTTTGCTATTCGCTCTATTGTGTGTTTCTTAAACAGACGGTATAAAGAGCCTGGAACACTTCCTCTGCAAACGTTGTGCGTCCCGTTGAAAGGCATAAAGCGCTTAAGTATTCCACATTGATCATCTTATCTGATGGTCTTTTTGAAATAATCAATATATCTGTCATATATTTTAGGCATATAGTCCCACGGTGCCTACGTGCGCAATGAGTTGTATTGCACCGCTCGTCTTCATTTCCAAAGTGGGTTCGACTACAAAAGGCCTACTGTCAAACGAAGCAAATGTTTTTTACGTATTCAAATTAAATATTTATAAACCTAACTTTGGTGAATAGTTAAAAAAACATTTATTACTCATATCAAAATGCAAACAAACGAATAAATAAAAATTGTTTTGTGCAAAATTCAACTGCATTTAATTTCAAAATGTAAACAAATATCATGCTAATTAGCTACTTCTTCTTCAAAACTTAGACAGCGCTGTTCACATTTGGTTGTTGCTTTTTTTTTTTTTAGTTTTTCTCTGTTTTCAGTTTTCACTTACAGTTTCTCTTCGCATTTGTTCCGCTTTATATATTATTTCTACTTTCATTTAAACGCTCGAAAGTTTTTTATTGGCGCTCTGCTGTTACTTTCGTTTTAATTTTGGATGCGCTTGAACACGTTTTTACATATAACGTTAATTTTTGATTTCCAAATCCAGCCAGAAATTAATCTATGTAGTTAATATTACTTAGATATACATATGTATGTTGTTGGTTAACGTTCAATTAGTAATGGTCATTACTCTAATTTGCTTTCATTGGCATTCGCTTGTTTGCAGTTGGCGCTATAACTTTTTGTTACTAAACGAAATAGCGAAAATACGCAACTAACGAAAGCTAACAGTTGTGTGTTTTGTTGTTGTTAGAAGTAGATGAAGCGCGAGTAATTTCATAATTATTTGTTGTTGTTTTTAGTTATATTTGCTTATTTGCAGTCACTGTGTGTTTTGTGCTGTGATTCATTGAAATTATGCAATTTTTGCCGGTTAAGAGTTTTGATTCTGGCGACTTTTTCTACTCGATTTTCGTATTTCTGCCACCAAAAGTTCTGAAGAATATATGTTTGTTTATTTGTGTGACAATTTTTTATTAAAAATTAAAAAAAAAATGTTTGCAAAAACCATTTTTTCTAATAACTTTTGTGTAGCGGACTTTCCTTTTCAACTCACATTGTTTCATGAGGACGGCACGAAAGTCAGTCGAGCAATCTAACCATTTTTCCCCTATCCACCGTTTCGTTAAACTTGAATCTTTGTCTTGCTGATAGATCCATGACCTGTTAAATTTGATTAGTAATTAGTAATCAATTACTTAGACGACTTTTTTAATTGCTAATGATTATTTTAATTGTTTTTCCAGAAAAGGCAATTATTAACTGATTACGATTAGAAAAAATCAAAAAAAAATTTTAAATAATCAAAAAAAAGTTGGTTTATTACTTTTGATTATTTTAGATTTTTTAAAATTGTTTTTGTTTTTTTTGATTATTTTTGATTTTTTTCAGTATTGTTGATGAGAATATAATGCGCTTCTACAACAATACTGAAAAAAAAAAAAATTATTTTAAAAAATCGTAATCAAACGTAATCAAGACAACTTTCTTTTTGATTATTTATAATTTTTTTTTGTGATTTTTTTAATAACCGTAAAAATCATGAGGTTTTTTGATTATTTTTTTAATTAATTGGAAAATAATTATTAAATATTGAAAGTAATTGACAATCAATCATTTAATGGATTCTCAAGAAAACAATTTATCCAACCAATAATCATTATTTAACACGTCTGCTTTTAACTGGGAACGACGATGGTAATATTTCCCATCAGCGGAAATTCTAGTTATCTTGGTTTCATCTGAAAAAAGCACCTTTTCCCTGTTTTCTGTGACAAATCAATGACTTTATTTCTTGGCGAACTCTAATCTTTTTTACGATTTCGTGCTGATAGCAAAGCTTTCTTCCGAGAAATCCTTCTGAACAAACCTTATTCCCGCAAACACCTTTTAACCTTTTATACTTATGAGTTATTAGCTCCCCAAACATACTAAGGCGAATTTTTTTTTCAAGAAATTTGTGATCTTCTCTAGCAGACGAACTTTATTATTGCTCCCGTTTTTTCTGAAACAGATCATAGACACTTTAAGATGTTTCGTATAAGGCATTGAATAATATTAGATTATTCGATTACTATAGAAAAGCAATATACGAGTATACTATATATGCAAAATTTAAAATAACAAAGTATAAGTAACTACTTGGGTACCGTTTCTAGTTACTTGAGCGGAGCTCTATATTACGTCTTCTCCATCAAAAATCAATCACAAATAGCATTTACGGACAACACCTATTCTGCATTATTTTCTCTGTATTATTATAGTAAGATTATTTAATTTCCTGACTCTTAATCTATTTCACAAAAAAAACTCTTCGTTAAAATTCCTGGCAGCCACTTAAATTCGACGAGTCCAAATAAGTCATTATATACGTACACTTCGTTGACGTAGTTACTATGTATTTACATTGCACTGGTTTAAACAAAACAAAATTATTGTTTTGCAAATATAAACAGAGTTTTAATTTTTAATTCGGTCAATAAAATATCGAGATAATTCAAAAGATATCGAGAATATATATGCATGTACATAACTCCAGGTGATAGCTCCACATTTACGTATTTAAGTTTTGAATATTTCAGATAGATGGCAACCTTGTAAAACCTTCTCGTGACGCTTAAGTAGGAGAGCTTAAAATACAGCATATTATTTATGCTTAACTGTTTAGCCCAATGGGGCAGGTTATTTTCGTAATAGTTGCGAATTTTAGAATAGTTGCGAAAAATTACATAATGGGAGTAGGTGGCAACCCTAAGTGGTAAAACCAAGAACTTTTTTTGTTGAAATTCGACCTAGAATATCTTCACTTTTATTCAATTAAAGCGTATCTTATTTCTATACAGAAAATAATCAGATAGGTGGCAAACCCATAGTCACTTTGAGTGGCAACACCTTGTTAGAAAATCTTTGAATGTAGTACACTATCTACATATATAAAAAATGTCATCCAAATTTCAAAATCTAATACAACTATCAAGAGTTCATATTTTTTCTGAACCAGTCTAATGTCATATCACATAAAAAAAAAGCAGCAGACAAACATAAGCGAAGTGTGAATTGCCTAGCTCTTAATTGTTTTACTTTTTCATTGTTCCAGCACAAGATGTTGGCCTATGTCAAGCACGTTGTAGACAACATATCTGGTGGTATTGTTGCCTATCTAATTGTTACAATTTAAAATCTTTATGTATGTACATACATACGTGAGCGAATGTATGTACGCATTTTTACTTTTACAGTTGTTCCAGCTTTGGACAATCGCTAGGTGTGCCGTTGTTACATAAACCTCAATTACATATTTGAACACGTCGAAACATTTTATAGTACCACCATGAGTGTATCCAAACAATAATAGTATATATGTTAGTATATATATATGTATATATACTCATATCAAAAATACACAAAATGCAAAAAAAATTTGGTGCTGCAAATGGTAGTGCTTTGCACCTCGCCAGCTGATCTACGGCTCTAAAAGAATATCTTGCTTTCGTTCAACAAGGTTTACTTCAAGAAAATAGTTACCTCGTCGCTTTAGTGCCAGAACGGGCTAGTAGCGGAACACAGGATCATCTTTCGCAAAATTCTTATAAATCTTATATTTTATTTTATTTTATTTTAGTTTATTTAATTTTATTTAATTTTATTTTATTTTATTGTACTTTATTTAATTTTGTTTTATTTTATTTTATTTTATTTTATTTTATTTTATTTTATTTTATTTTATTTTATTTTATTTTATTTTATTTTATTTTATTTTATTTTATTTTACTTTATTTTATTTTATTTTATATTAGGTTATTTTATTTTATTTGATTTTATTTTATTTTATTTTATTTTATTTTATTTTATTTTATGTCATTTTATTTCATTTTATATTATTTACTTTTATTTTATTTAATTTAATTTAATTTTATTTTACTTTATTTCATTTTATATTATTTAGTTTTATTTTATTTTGTATAACTTTGTCCTATTTTATTTTATTTTATTTTATTTTATTTTATTCTATTTAATTTAAATGTATTTTATTTCATTTTACTTTATTCTGTGTTATTTTATTTTATTTCTTTTTATCTTATTTTATATTATTTAATTTCATTTTACTTTATTTAACAAACAACAATTAGAGAAACAACTTGAATCAATCAGCTTGCAAAACTACACGCAGCATAGCCTATGGGTTAGACAGCTGCGCTTGCAATCAGAGTTAGTGGGTTCGATTCTCCACAAGATCCTCTGAAATAGCAAAACTATACGAATTAGTCTGTCGAGAAATCGTGGCTGTTTTCGAAATAGTACTATAACTATAGCCTGTATATGTTTGTTGCTTTCAAATTTTACCTCTAATCAAAAATAATAATAACTAACTAAGAATTATTATCAACTGGTCTTGAGCTCGTTATACTTACAAAAATATGTAAAATGAACAGACCGTAAAAGCAACAACAAAATTACTTTATTTAATTTAATTTAATTTTATTTATTTTATTTTATTTTGTTTTATTTTATTAAATTTTTTTAATTTTATTTTGTTTTGTTTTATTTCATGTTATATTATTTACTTTCATTTTATTCATTTTAATTTTATTTAACTTTACTTTATTTCATTTTATATTATTTAATTTTATTTTATTTTATATTACTTTATCCTATTTTATTTTATTTTATTCTATTTAATTTAATTTAATTTTTTTTTATTTTACTTTATTCTATGTTATTTGAATTTATTTCTTTTTATCTTATTTTATATTATTTAATTTCATTTTACTTTATTTAATCTAATTTTATTTTATTTATTTTACTTATTTTATTTATTTTATTTTATTTTGTTTTATTTTATTTTATTTTATTTTATTTTATTTTATTTTATTTTATTTTATTTGATTTTATTTTCTTCTATTTTATTTTATTTTATTTTATTTTCTTCTATTTTATTTTATTTTATTTCATTTTATTTTACTTTATTTTCTTTTATTTTATAGCACTGAGGGCTGCATTGGCCTCTAATCTAATCTCAACTTCAGTGCAAGCATTGTGTTTGTTTTATTATCATATTTAGTCACCCTTTATAAGCCGTAACAATGCATATCTGTTATTTAGATAACACAGATTGCTCTTCTAAAAAGCCACATTCTGTTTGGTTTCATTGTTGTTTTGTTTGTTTGTCAACACTAATTTCGGTTGTGCGTTTGTAGGTGCCTGCTGTACGCGCCTGCATTTAGGCCAGATTTGTTTACTTTCACCGCACACGCAACAATGCATTCGAAACCGAATAGCCAAACAATACAAACAACAAAAGCTTTAATACCGAACAAAATAAATAAATAAAACAGTAAAAGCAAACAAGCAATGGGAATGAGTAAATGTCACAATAAGGCATACAAACATATCTACAAACATAGGTAGGTAGATCTACAACACAGACCTGCATTACTGCAACATTATTTGGCCACGCGCCATGCGCTAATAGATATGTATGTAAGTACGTAATTTGTGTATTTAAGCAAAAGCAACAACAACACAAATACAACAATTGTCTACTACAACAACTGCGAGTTTGCGGAAGTCCAAATAAAACGGAATAAACTTGATGTGGCATGGCCGGAAAGCAACGCACAAATGTCCAAAAATTTATTTCGATAAAATAAAACAGAAATAACAAATTAGCCAAATAACTGCGTAGTGTTGCAAAGTGACACTAAATTAAATGAGAAAATAACACACATCAAAAATGTTGACGCAACGAATGCTTTTGTACTTGCAACATATTTACTGTTATTCGCTCGCATACAAATGTGGAAATCAGTAGTTGTTGCGCATTGAATTGAAGCGAAGTATTAAGAAATGAGTTGATCGTATATGTACAGTTATGCTCAGAATAGGTGACCTAGACATTCTTCCAAATAGCTAGTGTGTCGAAACGAAATGAAAGTCTTCAGCTGACAAAGTACGGAAAGTTCCTAAGTAGGAAAGTTGTGTTTTTTCATCGAATGTTTTCGAGACATAAATTTATTTTAAATGTGTATTTCTCATGATCGATTAATTAAAAGTCGATAGTTAACATATTTTTCCAAAAATTTTAAATTATCTTTGAAAATCAAATGCAAACTTGTCGCTTGAAAACAACCAAAATTGTTGGAGCTTATAATTGTTTCTGTTGGTTTATTATACCTTCCATGAACATGAAATCGATAATTAAATGGAAGTAATAGATTAAAAATAAAAATCGATTATTTTTCACAGACCTTCCTAATATTTGTTGTTCAGATGTCAGCTTGGTACAATTTGGCTACATGTGTAAACCAGACCTGTTAAGTAATGATTACTTATGATTACCGGTGTGATTGATTATTTGTTTGAAAACCCTATTTATGATTGGTTAAGCGTTGTTTTCAGGTTTTAATGATTATTTTAAAAAAGAATTGTTATTATAAAAAAAATCAACTATAATCAAAAAATTATCAATGGTTAGCACATTTTTCCTACTCTATTCAATCAAAAAACTTTGAATAATTAATTAAAAATGATTAATAAAAAATAAAAACAATAATAATTTTCATAAAAATTCAAAAAGTGAAAAATTATTATTCTTGGCCTTGAGCTCGTTTCATGAATACTTGACTAATTAAAAATAATTATTAAAAAAATTAGGCAACAATAATAATTTTCATAAATAAAAAGAAAAACTACTATTATTGGCCATGAGCTCGTTTATAGTCATGGTGTTTTGCAAATGTACACGCCGTAAAAACAACAATTCAATTCAATTGAATTATTGGTATACAAAATTATCAAAAACAGTCAAAAAAAATTTTTTTTTCATTATAGTTGATTGTTTGATTACTTTTGACTTTTTTATATGCCTTTTTTATTTTTTCCATGGTAATGAATTAGTAATTGCGAGTTTTTGAAAACAATTAAAATCATAATTATTGCTTGAAGGAGCCATCCAATCAATTGATTACTCAATTCAAATGGGAACTTAGCAGGTCTGGTGTAAAGGAAATTTTAGTAAACTCATACTGCCCCCACTATAAATTGATTGGCAAAATAATTCGTTGCCGAAAAAAGCGCCTTACACTTTATTCATTTATCTGGAAATACTTCGGTGAAAATTTCATAGAGGCTGAGGCTGACAAAAATATAAAAACCAGAGACTTGTAACGAAAATTCGTATATAACCAGGCAGGAAAAAAAACTTGTAAAGCAACCTGAGCGTGCAACTGTTGGCATATGCTGACGATATTGATATCATTGGCCTTAACAACCGCCCCGTAACTTCCGCTTCCTCCAAATTAGAAAAAGAAGCGGAGAAAATGGGATTGGTGGTGAACGAGGGCAAAACGAAGTACCTTCTGTCATCATGCAAAGAGTCAGCGCATTCGCGCCTTGGCAACCAAGCCACTGTTGGCAGCAATAATTTCGAAATAGTAAAGGACTTCGTTTACCTGGGAACCAGCATTAACACCAACAATAATGTTAGCCTAGAAATCCGACGAAGAATTACTCTTGCAAACAAATGCTACTTCGGACTGAGTAGGCAATTGAAAAGTAAAGTCCTCTCTCGACGAACGAAAATAACACTCTACAAGTCACTCATCGCACCCGTCCTGCTATATGGTGCAGAAGCGTGGACACTAACAACATCTGATGAGGCGGCTCTGGGAGTATTCGAGAGAAAGGTTCTTCGAAAGATTTGTGGACCTCTACGCGTTGGCGACGGCGAGTACCGAAGAAGATTTAATGATGAGCTGTATGAACTTTACGCAGACGCCGACATAGTTCAGCGAATTAAAACACAGCGGCTTCGCTGGCTAGGCCACGTAGTGCGAATGAGCGAAGATGCTCCAGCCCAGAAGGTATTCTTATCGGCACCCGCCGGTGGAAGCAGAGGAAGAGGGAGACCACCACTCCGATGGAAGGACCAAGTGGAGACCGATTTGCGATCCCGCGGTGTTTCCAATTGGCGCCAGTTGGCGCAACGAAGAAACGACTGGCGAGCTATGTTGGACGGTCAAAATCGCCCAGGCGGTTAGATGACCATTTAAAGAAGAAAGCAACCTGAGTAACGAAACGTTTCTGTACAGAAACGAAACTAGCAAGTTTAACGTGACTTTTGAAGTTCCTAGTTTTAAAAAAGTATTATTTTTAAATTCGAAATCAGCTGTTTCGCTAATTGGCGTGTCATTGTGGATTTTTCAATTTGTTAAACAAATTTAAAACTCTAATTATGGTGAAGAATTTCTTTCTAAGTAAGACAAAATATGTAAAACAACGTATAATAGAGAGGCGATAAAATCTGTGTGTAGTTTTTGTACAGCGTTTTACTGTTCGTTTTTAAAAAAAATTCATATGCTCTTATATGTTGCGTTAATACAGGGTGTTTTTTTACAGGTTTGTTTTTCGAATAGAGATAAAACTGGCATTTTGTGGTCAAATCTGGCAACTCTAATGTCATTTATGTTCAGTTTGGTTTGCCATTTCATCATGAACAGGTTGACAAAAGAACAACGCTTGCAAATCGTGCAAATTTATTTCGAAAATAATGGTTCAGTTCGCGAAGTTTACCGTGAGCTCCGTCCATTTTATGGTCGACATAATCGTCCATCAGAGCAATTAATTCGGTTAACCATGGATCGTTTTCGCACTATGTTTACTCTATGTGATAATACGCATCCGCAGAGACGTCGAACAGTGCGCACCGAAGAAACAATTGCCGCTGTAGAGCAAAGTGTTGAAGAGGACCCGAATGAATCGATTCGCCACCGTGCACAGCAATTGGAGCTTTGTCCATCAACTTTATGGAAGATTTTGCGCAAAGATCTTGGCTTGCGACCTTACAAGATCCAGCTTGTGCAAGAATTAAAGCCGCGAGACCATGCAATGCGTCGTGATTTTGGTGTATGGGCCGAAAATGAGATTGATTTCGATGCTGATTTTCATCGCAAAATTTTGTTCAGTGATGAGGCTCATTTTTGGTTGAATGGCTACGTCAACAAGCAAAATTGCCGCATTTGGAGTGAAGAGAATCCACATGAGACCCTTGAAACGCCATTACATCCACAAAAACTGACTGTTTGGTGTGCTCTATGGGCTGGTGGAGTCATTGGGCCATACTTCTTCCGCAATAATGCTGGAGAGGCAGCTACCGTTAATGGAGACCGGTATAGAGCCATGATAACCGACTATTTTGTTCCCGAATTGGATGGCATGAATGTGGATGAGTTGTGGTTCCAACAAGACGGCGCTACATGCCACACAGCGCACGTCACAATCGATTTATTGAAGGAAACATTCGATGAGCGCATAATTTCGCGGAATGGACCTGTCAATTGGCCACCAAGATCGTGTGATTTGACACCATTGGATTATTTTCTTTGGGGATATGTGAAGTCGCTCGTCTACACCAACAAACCAGAAACGTTAGGGGAATTGGAAGCCAACATTCGTGGCGTTATTGCCGACATACGGCCCCATATGCTCGAAAAAGTGGTTGAAAATTGGACCTGTAGAATTGGCTTTATTCGAGCCAGCCGCGGCGGCCACATGCCCGAAATCATATTTAAACATTAATGGCATAAAATTATCCTTCCACTAAAGCCAAATTGATGGACCTTAAAACGATTTTCTTGTGTTTTATTTCAATTCGAAGTTCTATACCCCTAAAAAAACACCCTTTACTTAACCCACACCACTGGAAAACACATTCATACAAAAAATTCTAATTTCTGCCCAACAAACTGGCTATTTATGTAATAGAAATTCGACATGTACACTTGGCGCCACACATCCATTATAAAAGGAACTTAAAACGAATAAATGAAACTTTTTATTTTAGCCTGCGCTTACTATCTTTTTTTTATTTGTTTGTATAATCGATTTACGGTGTGGACGTTTAAGTGCTAACAACTTTTCCATTGTCGCTTTTTGCTGAACAAATTGGTGTGACACGCAATTAGCGAATTGATCGGAAAGGAACAAGAAAAAAAAATTATATATAATTATACATATTTACGTTTCTATAAATCAAAGTGTTCTCAATTGAATTTTTTAGTGGAAGCTACTTGATTGATATTTAATTTTTAATTATTTTTGTGAAGTACTCAAATTGATTCGATTTCGACTTCAACAAGTGTAGAGTCAGCTAAAGTTTATGAAATGAGCTCAAAAAGGACAACGATATAGACACGAAAGACGATTGAACTTCTCAGTTGCTTGCTCATTTCAAAGTAGCACTTAATGGGTAGAGTGATTCTGCGTTGAATTTCGAAAAGCAAACATTTTCTTAGCGTTTTCTTTTAAGTCCTCAATTCATCTCTAATCAAATAGGCTTTGTCAAAAATAAACAAATACTGAAAAATTGAAAAATAAAACTTACAAAAAAAGTCTTTAGACGTGCGCTCACGTTGCGCAGCCATCTGCACGTCAGCTGTCAGAGACATATAAAATAGTTGATACTTAATAGCCGATCAGTTTAAAGAGACCATAAAAATGTTCGATGGTACTGTTAACTTTTCAGTAAATTTTTTTCACTGCATTCGAAATGCAGTTTTATATTCGAAATTCAATTTCAGCAATTGTAAATTCTTTTTGCTATTATTTGCTGTTTTTATAACTTTTTTACTGCAGAGCAGTTCTATTTCAATTAATGCCGGTTGTTTTTATTGTCTTACCTGCAGATTGCTGTTTAGTTTTACTCTAGTATAAACATAGAAGTAGAAGAAGTGGAAAGTAGTATATTCCAGATAAACAAATCTCTTGGATATGCAAGTTTGCAGTAAGAAAAGGAGATAGCTGTACGATTTTCAAAGTGTTTTATTTCTAACTACAGACTTTTCAGTTCATTTTCAGAAAATCTAAATTTTAATTTAGAAATTGTCAATGCAAGTTCAGAAATATTTTTACAACATTTTATTGCAACCTTACAAGTTGAATTCGAATTTAATTTGCTTAAATTGTAGTTTTATGGAGTTAACAGAAAAATTTTAAACTGACTTTCAGACTCTGTCATTGGCAATCCTAATCAATCGAAAATTAAAAAAAAAAATATATAAAGAAATTTTTGCGTATTCTTCAATATCTTCTTGACTACGCACCGAAGCTACATGCAGCCTATAGAAGATGTTATAGTATTGCTATAGTTATAGTACTATTTCGATTGGTACTATAACCATAGCCTGTATATGTTTGTTGCTTTCAATTTTTCCTCTAATCAAAAAATAATGATAATTAACTAAGAATTATTATCAACTGGTCTTGAGCTCGTTAAAGTTACAAAAATATGTAAAAATGAACAGACCATAAAAAGAACAACAAAATAAAATAAAATAAAATAAAATAAAATAAGATAAATTAAAATAAAATCAAATAAAATAAAAATGTGTATTTCACAAAGAAAATTTGGATAAAATAAATAAAATAAAATAATATAAAACAAAACAAAATAAAATAAAATGAAATGAGGAAAATTAAAATAAAACAAAATAAAATAAAATCAAATAAAATAAAATAAAATAAAATAAAATAAAATTTAAAAAAATGAAATAAAATCAAAAAAAATAAAATAAAATAAAATAAAATAAATGAAAAAAAAGGAAATGAAATAAAATAAAATAAAATAGAATAAAACAAAATAAAGTAGAAAAAAATAAAATAAAATAAAACTAAATTAAATAAAACAAAAAAGAATAAAATAAACTTAAATAAAACTAAACGAAATAAAATTAGATAAAGTAAAATAAGTTAAAATAAAATAAAACCAAATAAAATTTAATGTTCACAAAGAAAATTTGGATTTAAATCTAGAGAATTTTAGTTTCGTTATTCCACTTTTGCGCATATTATTATACATCCAGTCCTTAGAAAGCAAATTAAGTTTATTTATAAGAAAAGAAAGACAGAAGAATTGCTCATTGAATATTTGAGAAGAAATTTGTTCAGGAAAATCCCAACTTGCACCAATAGTCGATAAAAGGGAGCTGTGACCATTGTTGTGACTTTAAGGTGTTGGGCCACTATTCAGGGGTACCTAATATTCACATATCTGTTGCGTGCTTGCAGCCAAAATGTAGAATAATTTGTTGGTAGCCGCAACGTTCCAGCGACGTTCCTATAAGATATCAGGCCACGTTTCCTTGACGTCATATGTCAAGGTGGACTAAACAGTAACTACATTACCGGTGATGCTACTTACAATTTGAATAGTTTTAAAGGAACTTTTAGGGGTCGAAACTACCTCGCAGAGACTGCAAATTTCTCAAATAAAGTTACTTACTCATCAAAGCCCGGCACATTTTGTGATAGTTACGTAATCGTTACGCGCTAATGGTACACATATCTGTTACTACTACTTCGGTGCTATTTGGAATAGATATATGAGTCAGGTCATATCATTCGAATGAATTAAGGCCCTTCGGCTCATAAGTTAAAAATTAAGAAACTCCTCTTTGCTAATTGATATAGGGAGAGGTATCCACTGAGGTGGTCATGTAACGCTGAGAATTGTTGACAGATTGATTTTGAGAAAAATGAACAAACTCACTTGTTGCTAAAACTATGCCAGCGATTGTAAATTGTATTACGATGGTGACGTTTTAAACATTCACGTCAGAAATGCTCTAATGAGCACGAATTTTAGATGCAACATACAATAGATCGAATTCAAAAAAAAAAAAAACAACAATCAAATTAATAGCAAAATAAAAAATGTAATACACACAACCAGTTTTAAAAAGTTCACATATTGATAGCAAAGATATAGAGCTCAATAAAGCAGTGAGCGCATGAATCTTATGCAATAAATGCTCGACTCATAAAGCTGTATAGACTCGTGCTGCAACAGCAGTGGCCTACAATCGAACTTGCAACCCATTACTTGCCATTCGCTTATTGGCAAACAAAAATAAAAAAAGAACAAACCAAATAAAAAATGCAATGAAAAATCTATTAAAAGGAAAACATGAATTTCGATTGTGAGTAAAAGGCCAAAAATCCAAAGAGGTGCAATGAACGAAATAGGTTGATTTTGAAGGTAATAAAATGCGCGTATCTGAGAGTTTACCTTTGCTACTATATAGTTGAGTAGATATCGAAATAATAATTGATATTGGGAAAATGTAACAGGGTATGTCTACGAGAACGGTGAGTGAATGGAAATATGAGCACAAAGCGACTGAAACAGGCATGCAAGCGCAATCAAGTGAGAGGCATTTTATTGAAATAAAAGGTAGATTCAGTATTTTGATAGATAACGAAATTGAAAAAAATAAACTGTGATATTTATTACTTAAGCTGAGCTCATTCTGCACGAAATTTTCATGTAAAAAGAGTTGAAAAGTTGAAATGTTACATTTAAAATAATTTTCAGACTGTGAAAAATGAAAAAAAAAAACTTTTTGAGAATTTTAATAATATTACTTTTAAGAATGGCGAAAAAAATGCTGTTAAAGTTACAGATCTTACAGAACAACTTCTAGCCCAACTAGCATGGTAGTAATAGCACGGAAGACGGGCACCTTTCGCGTGTACCGATTACGTAACAGCTACAAAATGTATGACTTTGATGAATTACTAACTTTATTCAAGAAATTCGCAGTCGCCACGAAGTAGCTTCTACCACTAATGCTTACTTTGAAATTATTTAGATTAACCAGTATTGAGTACTACGTGATTACTAGTCAGCTAGGCTTAAATCTTAAAAGTC
The DNA here is from genome assembly GCA_949987695.1 of Merzomyia westermanni. Lineage (NCBI taxonomy): Eukaryota > Metazoa > Arthropoda > Insecta > Diptera > Tephritidae > Merzomyia > Merzomyia westermanni. The sequence continues at coordinate 27,054,838 of OX465290.1, forward strand.
ACAAATGACGGTAAAAGCGACTTACTTAATGGAACTTTAAGGTAACATATACTTTCAAGTAGCTGTTATAGTTACTATGAAGTGCTAATGCCCCCCCCCCCCTTGCTGCTTAAATCTTGTTAAACTTGTCGCTGACATTTGAGAATCACCAACATGATCATGACGTAAAACATTTGGTACTGTGTAGTAAATGTAACTTTAAAGTTATATATTTTCTTGCATGTTGTCAGATAAAAAAGAAAAATATTTAAAAAATTTAAAAGACCCGTAGAAAATATCGATCTACTATCATTGTGTTTGACAATTCATTTTTAATCGTTTTAGTTTTCCCATGAAGGCTATCGCAAAAAATTTTTCACTTATTTTTCTTATTGTGATAGTATTATAATTCCAGCTGTTAGGTAATAAATTAGAATGGACAAGGAGCCATATAAATAAATAAAACAACAAATATATAATGACACAATAAACTATAAGATAAAGCAAGCAGCAAGCTTAAAAGGGAGGTTTGTGCGTAAGATTCCCTGAAAGTCACAGTTAACACGCTGTCACATAATTGCTACGTAACCAACACTTAACCGAAACGTTGGCGGATATCTTAAAGGAACTTCGCATGAACGTTGCGGTTACCAACAAAGTATTTCCCATTTTGGTTGCAAGCAAGTTATAGGGGTATGTTCCTATTACGTGCCCGTGACTAGTGACGCAACACTTCAAAGGCCCAACAATGTTGCGGCTCTATTTCAGCAACTATTTGTGCTAGTTGGGAGGGGTCTATCATTGCCAGTCTGCTCTGATTTTTGTGGTAAAAACGTTTAAATATTGAAATAAAAAATTCGAACTTCCCACAAAAAATAAATTGTCAATGAAAACTTTTGTAAGGTGGGCCATTCTAGACTAATATAGCTTTGAACATTATTATGGTCTTCCCATTTCACTTTTTTAATTTGCAAACTTTAGGAAAACATAAAAATCAATAAAAAAACAAATAAATACAGATTTTAAAGGAAATGGAATGCTGAATCCAACAACGAAATTTAATAATAGGCCAAAGTGCGTTCTTCACTCCAGAAAAAAAACCTGTTATGCTCTCAAATTAGCAACTTCTTGCCTAGTGTGCCTAAACTAAAATATGCACACATATAAGTTCGTACGACTTTGAAACATTTATTTTACGACTTTTTCTGCCAAAGTCCATACAATTTATTTGTCTGCAATAAGAGTAAACAGATTGTTATAATAAAACACAAATATTGACATATTTATCTATACATATACATACATATATGCATCATGATATTTTCATCCACGTTAAAAATTGTCTATCCAGTGCGAGACCACTTTTGGTTGTGGACCAAAAAAAAAGGTGCAACTAATTCGAACATTTTGTGTGTTGACATTTTTTCTTTATCGTGATCTACAACATAAGGTAGGAAGATAATAGCCGGTGTCCCTAAAGTTACTCATCAGAATGAAGAGCAAACAATTCTTTAAATTGTCAAGCTATCAACACCATTTTGACACACAAAAATATAAATACCAAAAGAATTTGATATAATGCCAAGACAAATAACTTGACGGAAATTGTATTTATATTCAAAGGTATGTACAGGGTGCCTAATGAAAGCCGCTACCAAAAAAAATTAAATAACTTTTTTTCTTTTTAATGAATCTGGTTAATTTTTTTTTTATGTTGCAGACTGAATTTTACATTTAACAAAAATGGATAACTGGGACACTGAAACAAGAATTTGGATTGTCCGCCGCTATCACGCACTGGAGTCTGTAGTTTCGGTTCAAAGAGAGTATAGGCGCACGTTTGGCGGCAATCCTCCGAGCAGATGGACCATAATAAGACTTGTAAACAATTTTGCCGAGCATGGGGACAGTCAACAGAAGACCTTACCATCGAAACCCTTCAGTTCGAACGGAGGAAACAATCGCTGCTGTAGCTGCTGCCATACAAAACAATCCACGTGTTTCGGCGAGAAGCTTATCTGCTCAAATGGGTGTAAGCAGACAGTCATTACAGTCAATTATGCACAAAGATTTGGACTTATTCCCATATAAAATTCAAATGGCCAACAAACTGAACGCTGCAGACTTGCCGATTCGCTTGGAATTTTGCCAGAAGATGCTTCAAATGGTGGAAGAGGATGGAAACATGTTGAACTGTCTTTTCATGTCTGACGAGGCCCATTTCGATTTAAACGGCAACATAAACAAACAAAATTGTCGAATATGGAGTGCTTCCAACCCACAGATACTCCATGAGACGGAATTGCATCCACTTCGTGTCACAGTGTGGTGTGCAGTTTCATCACGCTGCATTGTCGGGCCCTACTTCTTCGAAGAAAACGGTCACACCGTTACGGTTACTGGAGACCGTTACTTGAGCATGTTGATAGAGTTTTTCTATCCAGAATTACGCCGAATGAGAATTTCTTTCAACTCTGTGTGGTTTCAGCAAGATGGTGCAGCTCCTCATATAGCCCAACCTGTTATGACAGAATTGCGACGAAAATTTCCCAATAAGCTGATATCCAGAAACTCCACATTCCGTTGGCCACCCAGGTCGCCTGACCTTACTGCACCTGACTTTCTTGTAGGGTTATTGCAAACAGGAAGTCTTCAAAGCAAAACCAACAAATTTGAATGAACTAAGGCAATCCATTCGAGAAACAATTGCGGCTATTCCTGTCTCAACTCTCCAAGCAGTAATGAACAACTTTTTGGTAAGATGCCGCACATGCATCGACGAGCAGGGGGGGCATTTAAATTCCATTATTTTTAAAACTAATTACGCTATATTTAATAAAATTTAATGAGCTTTAACATGAATAAAAGAGAAATGAATTCCATACACTGAAAAAAAAATTATTTGAGTTTCTTAATGTAGCAAAATTCATCAGCCACCCTGTATTAAGTACATATGTATGTATGATGATGCGTATGTGTAGGATGCAAACCAAGGCATACGATGAGGTGTATGGGATTTTCGGTATTGAAGAAAACTAGTGCTTATCAGGATGCTCAATTTGATACATTGATTTAATAATAATTATTATTTGACGCCATATACCTTCCAGGATATTAAGACTTACTGGATCTGGCTTCCCTTTTATTTTATTTTATTTTACTTTATATTATTAAATTTAATTGTATTTTATTTTATATAATCTTATTTTATTTCATTTTATTTAATTTAATTTAATTTAATTTAGTTTAGTTTAATTTTATTTTATTGTCTTTTATTTAATTTAATTTAATTTTATTTTATTTCATTTTATTTAATTTAATTTAATTTAATTTAATTATATTTTATTTTATTTTATTGTCTTTTATTTTATTTAATTTTATTTTATTTTTTTAATTTTATTTTATTTCATTTTATTGTACTTTATTTTATCTTATTTTATTTTATTTTATTTTCTTTTATTTTATTTTATTTTAATTTACTTTATTTTATATTATTTAGTTTAATTTTATTTGATTTTATGTTATCTTATTTTATTTCATTTTATTTTATTTCTATTTATTTAGTTTAATTTAATTTAATTTAATTTAATTTAGTTTAATTTAATTTAATTCAATTTAACTTAATTTTATTTTATTTTATTGTTTTTTGTTTTGTTTAATTTAATTAAATTTTTTTTATTTTATGATTTTATTTTATTTTTTTTTATTTTATTTTATTATATTAAATTTTATTTTATTTTGTTTTATTTTATTTAATTTAATTTAATTTAACTTTATTTTATTTTTTTGTCTTTTATTTAATTTAATTTAATTGAATTTTTTTAATTTAATTTTATTTAATTTTATTTTATTTAATTTTATTTAATTTTATTTTATTTTACTTGATTTTATTTTATTTCATTTTATTTAGTTTAATTTAATTTAATTTAATTTAGTTTCATTTAATTTAATTCAATTTAATTTTATTTTATTTTATTTTATTGTTTTTTGTTTTATTTAATTTAATTTAATTTTATTTTTTTTATTTTATTTTATTTTATTTTATTTTGTTTTATTTTATTTTATTTTATTTAATTTTATTATATTTTATTTTATTTTATTTTATTTGATATTATTAAATTTTATTTTATTTTATTTTGTTCTATTTTATTTTATGTTATTTTATTTTGTTTTATTTTATATTATTTTGTTTTATTTTATTTCATTTCATTTTATTTTATTTTATTTTATTTTATTTCATTTTTTTTTATTTTTTTTTATTTTATTTTATTTTTTTTTATTTTATTTTATTTTATTTTATTGCATATTACTTTATTTTATCCACATAAATTCAGATATAAATATATTTTATGAGCTTGTCTCAGTTATTAATCCAATCAATTTTCTAAATCAGTTTAATGTTACAATCTCTTTCTATCAACATAGCATAACAAATAATTGCACTTCTTACATTTTATGCTATGCGTTATTATTATTGTAATGATGTCTTTCTTTTGAATTTTCTTATACTGACAACTTCATTAAAACTTATGCCTGCAATGTGTTTGAGTGCCTCATTTCGCTGTCACACTCATTGAACTCATGTGCTTCCCGTCTCAATAAATCACTACGTTTCTCTCGTATCCTTGTATGTATGCAGATTTATAAGAGTGCATAAAGTTTTTGTGACTTGGTTCAGCATGTAGACAATGTGGAAGAACTATTTCGCACGTACTCTTGCTGCAGCCACGAACCGACATATAAATCAATTAATTTCTTGGCTTGGCAAAAAGTTTAATAGAAATTTTCATACATGAATAATCTTTTGGCAAACGCGTTTCAAAGAGTAGGATGATCAAAATTCAGTGCGTTTTGCTTGCCAGAGCTGGTGTGTTTGATGTTATGGTAAAGGCACAGATCGTACAAATTATCTGGTCCTCGCAGTCAATCTAATCTGTTGCTCCAAAGCACATCGATTTGATAGGCTCGGGACGAGACGCTTTTCCGTGGCAACAACCCTTTATTACCATGAATCCAACACAACTTCTTTTCTCCTTCTTCCTTGTCTAGCCAATGGAGGGAGTAAACGCTTGACTGTTTTCAATTTTCACTTTCCGTTGATTTAATTCCTGACAAACTATCTACAGGCAGTTAAATAAAAATATTTGATTATCATATATGTGCTCATGACTCAGCGTACTATTCATAACCCTATTTATTTACAAAACTTTCCATTCTACCTCCTGGTATTCGTTTTCTTTTCGTTGCCCTTGTGTGATGATGGTTTGGGCCCTTTTTGCTTATGGCTGTTGAATTTTGTTGGCGGCCGCCGTGGTGTGAAGGTAGTGTTGCCGGCCTACCACACCGAAGGTCCATGGTTCGAGCCCTGGTACAGGTAACATCAAAAGTGATTTGAAAAAAGTTTTTCAAAACGGGGTCGCCCCTCGGCAGTGGTTTGGCAAACTCTCCGAGTGTATTTCTGCCATGACAGGCTTCTCAGCAAAAATTCGTCTCCTTTGTAGATGCCGTTCGGAGTCGGCAAAAAACTGTAGGTCCCACCAATTTGTAGGGAAAATTCAAATCGGCACACCACAAATTGGAAGAGAAGCTTGGCGCAAAAATCTCTTAGGAGGTTTATGATGACATACCTGTTGTATATCGCGCCATAGAGAGAGATGTTGAATTTTGTTGTATTTAGTTGAGCTCCATCTAGTTAGTAGGGTCGTTTAAGGCTTAAACTGTAGTCAAGCTAACTAGTTGTAAACTACTTCAAAACTGGTATGAGCCGAAGCCCAACTAGTCAGTCAACTGTATTTTTTCCATAAAATATACCAATCTCAAACTAGTCCAAAAGAGACCAAAAACGTTATTCGAGAATTTCCCCAGCAATCTCCAAAAAAATTTATTTTTGTTGATTAAGATATGTTTTTTGCGGACTAGTTTAAACAGAGTTAGAAAGTTCTAGTTGGAATACTTTTTTCAACAAATTTGGCTTTTCACTGCGTGGTATATACATTAGACTGGGTCGATTTATTAACCGATATCGCGCCATCGATTTTCCGATAGGACCAAAACAAGTCCCAAAACTCGAAAATAAATTTTTTTTTTTCAAAAAACTGTTATCGCCAATGTTTTTAGCGCATAATTTTAAGTTGAGCAGGAAATATGAGACAAATTTGTTTTCATCGAAAACAGTTTTTTATGTATGCTGAAAAAACCCTTAAAGAAAAATGGCGAAAGGGTCCATTTTTTGACCAAAACACTCCCCAAAAGCCAAAAAATATTTTTTTTTTTTCAAAAAACTGTTATCGCCAACGTTTTTAGCGGACATTTTTGGGTCGGACAGGGTATACATGAAAATTTTTAAATCAAATAAAAATTTTTTTAGTAGGTCATGAAAAAAACCTTAAAAATCAAAGTCGAAAAAAGTCAAAAAAATGAAATTTCGCAGGGTCGAAAATTATTTTTTTGGGTATGCGTAGTGGAAGTTTTTTTTCCTGAGCCCAAAACCTATCGAAAAATCGATGGCGCGATATCGGTTAACTTTCGTCCATACAAATCGACCCACCCTAATATACACATAAGGTCTGCATTATGCATATGCGTAGTTTTATATTTATGCAAATTCAATGTTCACTCATTTCTGACTTTATTTTTATTCCGTGCTCACATCCACATTTGTACATGTGTATGTCCTTGTTTTCCGTGCTTAGTAATTTTTTTTTTAATTTTTATTTATGGTAGTGAAAATATTTATTTAGTGTCAGTGACTAATACTATTATCTATTTTTTGCTAATAGCGGTGAGTGTGATGTTCCTTAGTAAATAAAACTTGTTTTGAAATGAGTTAATTATATTTATCAGACTCACATTATAGTAATATTTTTATTTTTACTAACCAACATTTGTTTATACCGAATTCTGGCTTATAATAATTTGGTGCGAGGTATATTCAAAGGAAATAAGGCCGAGCTTCTCTTTTATTTCTCTTTTTTAGAGACTTGTTAAGATCTCTATTAACTTTTTTCTCTATTAAAATTATAGCTAGCTTTCACTCATAATATTTATAAGCTTAGTTTTCTGTATCCATAGACAAATATCTCTATAAATTCATATTTTAATCGTTTTCTTTTTCATTTCTTTCAGGTATGGATTCGAGTTTTGCAATACATCTATTCATCACATTAAATGAGGTTGGAAACATTTTTTTATATCTTTTGAAGAAAAACTCCTTTTTTAAGAGACGATTTTTTGAGTTTGAAACTTTTAAAATCGGGTCTTAAATGAAACTCCAGACTCGATATTCATTAAAATTAAGCAGGTATACAATTACTTTGTAAAATGAAATTTGTATGTTAGATACAAAACCTTTACAAACATATCTTATTTTCTAGGAAATTGGGGGCACTGAATTTAAAAACCCACTATATTTGATGCGCCGTAGAATAATTTTCAAAGATAAATTAATATTGTGCAGAGGTATAGAAATTAATAAGCAGTTGGAAGTTTACAAAAAAATTTAGTTTGAGTTACTTATACATTAATTTAACTTCAGCTGTTATGCCTGCGTACTCTTTTTACATCCCAGCGCATAAAATTATTTTTTGAACAGTAAAATTTCGTTGTGTACATTTTGTTTTTAAACTAAAACAAAATATTCATGAAACAAGCTCAAGGCCAAGAATAATAATTTTTCACTTTTTTTGAATTTATATGAAAATTATTATTGTTTTTATTTATTAATAATCTATAAGAAAAGCTATGGCAGTTGCCTCTAAACATTTTTTCTACTCTATTCAATCAAAAGACTTTTAAAAATTAATTAAAATGATTATGAATAAATAAAAGCAATAAAAATTTTCGTAAAAATTCAAAAAAAGTGAAAAATTATTATTCTTGGCCTTGAGCTCGTTTCATGAATACTTGAAAATGTACAGGCCGTAAATCAACAAAAATTGTTGGTATAAAAAAAGCAATTATTATTTTTAATTAATTATTTTTAATTTTATTAGAATAGAATAGGAAAATGTACGAAATTGGAGTGGAGTGGTTGCTACCCACTCCCAGCTAAGGCAATTTGCTTGCCTTAAATATTATATTTAATGTTAAGTTATCAAATCCCACAACTCTCTCTTTATGGCGCGATATACAACAGGTATATCATCATAAACCTCCTAAGAGATTTTTGCGCCAAGCTTCTCTTCCAATTTGTGGTGTACCGATTTGAATTTTCCCTACAAATTGGTGGGACCTACAGTTTTTTGCCGACTCCGAACGGCATCTACAAAGGAGACGAATTTTTGCTGAGAAGCCTGCCTACCTTCACACCACGGCGGCCGCCACAACTAGGTTATGGTTTTAATAATTCGCAAATATACCCATACCGTTTGCAATAAAATCTTCCTTAAAGCACATGAGCAAATATGCTCATTTTGCTTTATTAAACTACGCTCACAACACCCTTTGTCATATAAGGATTATATTTTGTATTTATACATGAATGCGGTTAGAAATGACGGGCAGCGCGTTTGTTCCTTGGATCCAAAAAATGAAGGACTTTATGTTGAAAACAACGAAACATAAATAAAAGACAAATATCTGGGTCAAGATACGAGTATATCAACATAAACAAACACAGCCATCCTTTAACGGCTACGTTGACGCGCTCAGACAGTGGGCAGTGGAGTTCTGTTTATGGGAAGGATTGCTGTGTCTATTAATTTGTTGTCCTTTTATTGCTCCATATGAAAATTAGTGACACTTTGAGACTTTTCGGTTCACTTTGTGCTTTTTTGTTTATTTTTTCTATTTTAATATAGCTGTTGGCAAATTATAGGACAAAGTTGCCGCACTGTGAATACCCTTGTTATGGTAACAAACTTCAAATGTTACGCAAATTATTTCAGTGGAAATCGGAAACGAGTCTTTCAAATGTGATTTATCTGAATGTGAAATGACAGTAATAGTTCTCCGCAGACTTAGTAAATATTCGCTTCAAAACTTTATGAAGCTTCAGATCTTTTGGGCGCTTGTCGAGTTAGTCAGAGATAGGGTCAAAGTTCGGTCGGTGAAAACTCTTGAAAGATCTTTGAAATAATTGGAGGGGTTGGAGGGGGAAGCCTCAATATGTAGAAATTAACAAAAACTACCTTGTGGCACCCACTGTCTAGTTCGTTTTTGTTTAGATGTTGAGTCTCTTAATATGACTGACGCCTGTCGACCCTGGATGTAGCTAGCGGTCCAACTTTTCAGACCGGCAAGGGGAGTCACCGCTCCAAATCTTGTAGGAGCATTGACGATATCAAAGGTTTTTTATAGGTCAAGTGCCACTAGCACCATCCTGTGGTTTGTGTTGGTTCAAGCCACGGTTGACTTGTGTACTAATGACGTTAAAAGCTATGGGTGTGCTGTTTGCGGTAATCATCTTAATGCTTGGCAAAGTGCAGACATGCAATGTAGTAGGGAAGTAGTAATATCTCTAAGAACTTCACAACCGCCGACAGGAGGGATATCTCGCCTGTTCTCCTTTATTTGCCGGCGAGGTTTTTAAAGGAGAACCCCTCGCGCCTGTTTTCATACCTCGTGAAAGATGAAGGTGGTTAGCGAGAGGTTAAAAAGAACTGCTTAATAACTTAGTCCCTCGTGTCGGAGGTGTTTAAACCCTTTCAGAGTAATACCGTCCGGTCTGATTGATTTTGAGGGCTTAATCTTCATTATGCTTTCCTTGACCTATGAGACAGTGAGTTCAATAGGCGCTGCATTGTGTTGATGTTTGTGCGGCCGGCTGATAGAGCCGACCGTGTCGAAAAAAGGCGCTCGCTGACCGTCTGGGTCCGACTTGACGCTGGCTGCAAAAGCAAGGGAGACCATTTGGAAGCACTTCGTAGTGCTTTGATTATTGAACAAAGTTTTTCAATACCGTCCGAGGGGATGCAAGTCGTGAAATGTCGTTTCCCCTTATTCAGTTTAGGTTGTTGAATTTCCTCGTTGAGATCCTTTTTTCGAGAGTCTAAGTTGGCGTGGAAATTCGGATGGAGCATTCAGAATGAGACTACTGCTTCGTACTCTATGTCTCTAACATCTCTACATATCTTCCTTTTTGTTATTATTACTGTTTCCGACAGGGTAGAAGTATGCATATTTTGGAACGATTTTCCGTCATCCCTTGTCCATTTTGGTTTGGAGACAAACCGGTTGCGGCGTTGTGCCATCTTCAGTGTCTTTCTTCCTTCTGCCGACATATAATAAAATTGCAACAAGTCCTTGTGAGATATCTAAAAAAAATCGATAGCATGGTTTATTATTAAGCCAATAGAAGTTAAATCAACAGTTTATAGAATGTTTGTCTGTCTGTCTGTATGTTTGGACGCGCATCACTCAAAAACTGCTGAATGGAATTGAATGGAACTTTTACCATTGAGTTACTAGACGTTTCACTTAAGATGTCATTTGAACCGATAGCTTGAGCAGTTTCGGAGATATTGACCGATATATGGACCAAGGTACCCAAAATGTGTTGGTACAATATGGGTAGCAAACGAAAGGTGACAATGAGTGCTGCAATAAGCGATGTAATTAAGTTCCATATCTTATCTGGTATGCGTGGGAGATATAATGATTAGAATCGGACTCAGTTAATTATTAGTTCTGAGAGGCAGCCATGCAATAAATTGTCGAGTTTACTATGGCTGTATTACAGGTGGTGGAAACTCTTCCCGCTCTATTGGAGATTTTCCCTATTTGGAGATTATATTAACCCATCAGAACTAGCACCATAGTTAGTACAAAGGCGACAATTGCCACTCGAACGCTGTAGGATTTAAATCGAATATCTTTTGTGATCGTATTTATGTATAAGTAAACGCTCATTTCCGTTTCAAAGCTCTTTACATAGGACAGCTCACAGGTCTTATAGCAAAGAAACAATGTAACTCCATTTGGCTTTTCCTAAACTTCTCACCTTTCCCTAACTTGCTTCGCTTCCTTTTTTTCTCTAGCACTCTGCTCTGCATTGACCACACATCTTTCATACAACACTTTCCTATACCATCAAACTTTACTCTCGAAGTGAAACTTGCCTCAACGGAATTGTCTAAATCCTTATTTACACTTCTTTGGCAGAATTTATCAATTTTATTTAACTTGTATATAGAAAGCGGAAATAACCAGCTTAGAAGCATATTGAGCCAGGACAAGAGTGGCGGCGAGTTCGAAAGTTTTGACTGCGTTTGTATGTTGCGACGATTGCTTGTTTGGCTTGAAGGCATATAATATCCTGTGAACAGCATAAAAAGGACTCCCACAGAAAAGTTTTTTTCACATCTTTTCAATTGCTTTGACAGTGGCATAGATTTTCAAAACGGTATCAAATTTCTTTGGCAAAGACAAGTACTTTATTCAGTTTTAAATGACAGCGAAGATTTGTGGTTGACAGCAATTTGGTTGAGCCTTCCTTCCTTATTTGATATTTGCATGCGATTTGTTTTTTCTTTTTTTTAATGAGTGCAAAGAAATTTCTTTTATTTGTAGAGCATACAATAAAGGAAGCCAAATATAAAGGATTTTGTATTAAAATGGAACATCTTTAATTGATGACATTTCTAGGATATTTAAACAAACTTGTCAGTAGCAGAAGTAGAACAAAGTGTTGCAAATACTTTCTTAAAACGCAAGAGCCCATACAAATGCATCATTGCATAGAGTTCTTTTCTGCACGTGGCCCAAGAAAATGAAGAATTTTTTTTTGCCATTTTGCTCGTCCAGATATTGCACTTCTCCACTTTAATTTGTGAATAAAAATCTTAGAAAAAAGAAGTACGAGGCCCAAAGGCGTAAGTTGGAGGAGCTTGAGTTGCTGGTTGGCATTGATGAAATTTAAAAATTGGAATATAAAATGCGGTGGAGGGCAGAATGAACGAACTTCATACCAAAATCTCCGATGATGGAAACAACATAGGCAGACCAGATTATTTTGAAGTGAAGATGTCAGTATACTCGTACTGTATGAAATTAAAATGTTAAATATTTTCGGACGGGTATATATATAAAGTTGGAACTCAAGGGTGCTCTATTTAGCCCAAAATAAGACAATATCTCAACACCAGTTTTGAGTTTCGGCGGAAACTGTCTCGTTAATATCACAGTTCTATTAACCCTTATATGCGAAAGGATAGAGCGGTCAGTCGACAAACTGAATACAACTTATCAAGGCGGCTTCAGACTAGGGAAGTCTACTATCGACCAGTTCTTCGTGGTACGGCAAATCCTGGGAAGAGTTACTATCGACAGACGCATCAACTTTTGACAATTTAAAGGCTACTTTTCAGAAGGCGAAAATTAGCTTTCTGCAAGGGAAAGCCAGCGTCAAATTTAGAATTGGAGATTATCTCTCTAAAAAGCAAAACTTTTACGTAATTAACGATTGTGTCGAAAACAAAAAATACTTCACTTTAAAGTTATATTTACTGCAAAGTACTAAATGTCACTATAGCGTCACGCACCTCATGGTTCCATTCGCATTATGTTTATTTTTGAACCAGTGTTGTCAACCCAGTGGTTGTACGTCTAAATTGAGTGGTTTCTACAATTGTGAATAAAATTAATTTTCAGTAGTTAGTCGATTTTGTCAGTGGTATGACCACCATTTACGCAGTATATACAGTTGTGTTCACAATTATAGTAGTGAAATTAAATTGGATATCGGATATTGGATAAAAATAGCGAACTTAAGAAGAAACCACATAAAAAGAAATTTCAAGGTTCACACAAAGTTCAGGAAAGTTAATTAAACTTTTAAAAATTTGCAACAAAATTTCAATATATTTGGGCAGAATTTTTAGAAAGTTTTTGAGTACGCAATTTTATGGCTCATTCAATTCTAGCATAATAATGTGCATCATCCCTGAATTTTTAGTTTTTTTTTTGTCAAGAATATTGGGTATTTTTCTTCATAGAAAATTTGAGTTTCGTTCATTCGTTGTGTGGAAAATAATACTGAAGATTCTCTACGAAAAAATTTTAATTTTTAAATACTGACGTGTTTTGTTGTAGTAAAATTGTATGAGCTTTTAAAATGCGTACTCAAAAATTTTCTAAAAATTATGCCTGAAAATATCAAAATTTGTATATAAATTTGTCAAATAATGATTACTAACCGTGATGATTACCGGTTTGATTAATTTTTATCTTGAGAATCCATTTATTGACTTATAAACATTACTTTCCACTTAATTCAAAAAATAATGAAAAAAATTATGATATTTTACGATTATTAAGAGAAATCCAAGACAAACAAAAATAAGCAAAATAAGTTGTTTGGATCACGTGATTATTTAAATTTTTTTTTTTTGATTATGTTTGCGTTTTTTTGGTATTGCTGTATAAGCACATAAATATACACATCAACCATACTGAAAAAAAAAATTTTTTTAATTAAAAGTGATCACACAACTTTTTTTTTTGATTATTTTTAATTTGTGTTCTTATTTTTCTTTTCAATCGCAATCAATTATTAATTATCTTTTCTTGAAAAACAATAAAAATAATCATTATCAATTAAAAAATTAAAAGTAATCAAAACAACTTTTTTTGATTATTTTTAATTTGTGTTTTTATTTTTATTTTTTTCCAGTCGCAATCAATCATTAATTGCCTTTTCTTGAAAAACAATAAAAATAATCATTATCAATTAAAAAATCAGTCTAATTAATTGATTACTAATTACTAATTAAATTTAACAGGTCTGCGAAGAAGTAACAAAATTTTCAAAAGGTTAGCAGCACATCATACGAAACTTAGTGATGTGTTGACTGGCTTGATTTCCGGGTGTAAAAAGTTTATTAAATGCTTTCGTTGTCGTCCTTAGCAGTAGCTATAACTTAAAAGTTACATTTATCATTTCATTTGTCACCTTCAAGTTTTGAAAACTTTAAGGTTGGCTATCCAATAGCCACGACTTTGTCATACTGATCATGCTACCTAAAAACTAAAGTAACTATCAGTTGTAGAAACTACCTTGCACCTACTGAGAATGTACCAAATGAAGTTACGTAGTCATTAAAGTCATACATTTTTTTGCCAAGTTACGTAATCGTTACAGCTTAAAAGTCTTCGTCTCAGTTAGTATTACTTTGTTGTTAGTTGGAATGCGTCTTCCAGTTAAGTAGCCATTTTAGATCGATGTGCAGTAAAATCGGACAGCTTTCTGCAGCTTTCTCAGCTTCATTCTGACTCCATTTAAAATCACAGCTTTATCTTATAGTTAAGTTATTTAAGCATTGCCTTGAAGGCGTCTTTGATGCAGTCACTCGTTCTTCCATTCCAAAATCCGAGAAGGGGTCTAATGCGTAGCCCATGACTTCGAAATATGTCACCTCAACAATAGCTGTTCAAAGTGTTTTGTTATTTTTCTCGCATTTTATTTATTCATAGCATTAATTGAAATCTAAAAAGCAGTCACAGCTAGCTAATCAAATCAATGTCATAGATACATTTTAGTTCATCACCGCAACGCCGCAATCACTGTACATACAAATATATTCCTATACATACCTTCATGAGTGGTAAACTAATCAAAAGGCGTATATCATATATTCAGACACCGATATGAATTTTTTATGAAAGAGAATATCAACTTCAAGCTGACAATCAAATTACTGTGCAATTACATTTGAATAGCGTGTGATTTTTCGTAACTGATTCAATTATGTAATCAGTGTTCCATGCAAGCATACGCTCCTAAAAACGTACATATGCACCCTTTAGGAAAAATCTCTGGTTTTGAGGTGGTGTGCTTCTAATGCATTCGAAATCACCCCAGATTAATCTTCAACATCTTGTGAGGGCAGTGAATTGAATCACTTTTGCAATGGTTTTACAGCAACTGAAATTGTTAGCCATTTTATCTGCTATTTGTTTTTTTTTTTTGAGAATTCAGGATACAAATCTGAAAGCGTATTTGCGTACCATTTTTCTTTGCGCAAAACAAAAGGATTTTTTATTTTCAAAATCAAACAATCATTTTTTTATTTTTCAAAGGAAAATGTAAGCATATACTTTTGTCTATACAATACCCAGAAGCTGGTTTAGAAATAGTAAAAATTTAGTTTTCAACGAACTAGTTCTTATTTGCTACTTAAGATGTAGTTCGGCAAGAGCAGGTTTTCTTATAAGATACTGAGTTTCCAGTAGGGCAGGTATAGAAATATATGCATGTATAAATAGATATCTGTGAAATTTTTATTTTCAATCTTTACCTTGAACTAGTATGAAATATATAGACGCGTTCGCATGTGAAATATACATGTGAGTGCCTAAAATCTACATAGAATATATGTTAGCTTGAGTTTTCTGTAAAATATGCGTTAAGTGCGGGACCAGTTCCATAACCTTACCCTATAAAACGGTTTCCCATAAAAGAGATCATCTGACTCAAATGGCTATTTTTCAACTTTGAACTGATCGTGCTTAATAAAATGTGAACGCAAAAAACTTGCAAAAGTTCTAAGCCAAACCTTCGACTATCTCGAATATTCGTCCCTTCTGCAGCACAAGTTCTTTGCTGTAATAGCGTTTAATTAAATTTTTTTTAGATCACCAGAATGCGGGCATACAAGCCAGTCTGGCTCTACGCTATATCCCATTGCGATTTAATACCTTTCTTAGAATTTTTATAAGGAACGGTAAATTTTAAGATTTCGTTCCATCTTGCTCTCAAATATTTACTTAGAAATTAATTGTCATTAAGCTGCTTTTGTTATTGTTGCTTTGCTCTTGGTTCTCATTGTTGTTTTATCAGCTATTTTAATTATTGTTGATATTATTTCTATTTCTATCTATATCCAGCTTAGCATAACTCACAGATTATTTGTATTTTAAACGAAACGGTACAAACGATTCTTTTACATCAAAGAGTTCAAAGGAAAAAAATGGATTAAGTCTGTTCATTCGCACATGGAAAACCCCGAAAAGTATTAGTCAGTCAATAGCAAATCTATTAAGAAAAGATTGAATAGATTGAGGTTTTCTCATATAATTAAATTCCTTTTAAATGAGACTCCCTTATGTGTGGCTCTTACTCAGACCGGTTAAATAATGATTACTAATCGTAATGATTACCGGTTTGATTAATTATTTTCTTGAGAATCCATTTAATGATTGCTTTCCATTACTTCAAATTTTGAATGATTACTTTCCAATTAATAAAAAAAAAATTCTCAAAAAAATTATGATTTTTTAAAATTATTAAAAATATCAAAAATAATAAAATAATGTTGTTTTGATTACTTTTGAATATATTTGATTTCAAAAAGTTTTTTTTTAATACTTTTGATTCTTTACAGTAAATCAAAAAAATCAAAAAAAAAAAATTTACAAGTAAGGAAGTCTAAGTTCGGGTGGAACCGAACATTATATACCTAGTAGTGATATATTATGGCATACCAATTTACACAGGTCTATTTTAATACTTTTCAGTTCGCATTACAAAGCCAGCTGATTGTTTTCAATAAAAACACTTCTGTTATGAGTTTTGAAAGGTAAATAAATTTAAAAAAAATATAATATAAGAGATTTTTGCGCCTGCTTCCCTTCCAATTTGTGGTGTGCCATTTTGAATTTTTATCCTACAAATTGGCGGGACCTATAAATTTTTGACGACTTCGAACGGCATCTACAAAGGAGTTGAATTTTTGTTGAGAAATCTTTCATGGCAGAAAGACACTCGGTGAGTTTGGCAAACCACTGCCGAGGGGGGACCCCGTTTTTAAAAACTTGTTCAAACAACTTTTGATGTTACCAGTCCCGGGACTCGAACCTTGGGCCTTCGGTGGGGTAGGCCGGCAACACTACCGCCACACCACGGCGGCCGCCATTAATTTATTTGTATATAAATAGCCTCCCTACCAACAACTGCTAACCACATTTTTCCAAAATACCAATACATGCACATTTTATGTTTGAAAAAAAAACTTTTTTTGCGTTGGAGTTTTGCTTAAAAAGCTTATTATGTGTGCAAGATCTTATTGATATAACTTGCTTAGTTGTGGAAATATCGCGCTTTAAATTTTACAAACAAACATTTACCTTTATATGTGCAACATTTTCGCCAAATATTGTTTCAACAAATTAATTTTTGCCGGAGTTATGTCATACAAAGTTTTGTGGAATAATCCACTATAAAAGTGGCGGTGCCGCGCCCATTTTCAAAAATTTATATTTTTAAACTTTCTTCATTCACGGACGCTTTGAAAGTGAAATAGAAATGATATCAAGCTAGTGTACGCAAAGTTACTGCCTATTAAATATATCTATCATCCTTTTCAAAACCTTAACAGATGTCGCCAATTTTGGTCGTATTTATTGTATTAATATTATATATAATTAATATAATTATTATTGTATTAATATAAATATGTGTGCTGAATTTCGTTTCGATATCTAGAACCGTTGATTTATGATTAATAATATATCTTAATTTTACTTAATCAAAAGTAGGCGGTGTTATGCCCATTTTCAAAAATTTCTTAAAAAATTTAGTTTCTGCTTTCACGTTAGTGTTCACACCAAATTGTATCCTTATAAGTGTATTATGTACTGAATAATCACTTTTTTTGTATTTTCGAAAATATTCTATATATAAAAAGTGGGTGTGGCTACCATCCAATTTCGCCCATTTTAAACAGCGCTCGGCGATGATTGTCAAGGAACCTGCATACAATCATTCAGATATCTAAAAAATTACTCAATTTATGGTGCTAACAGACGGATGGACGGGCGGACGGACGGACATATCCTGAACATTTTGATGTATATAAGTCAATATCTATCTCGATCCGCTTATGCCGTGACATACCACAGTTACGCGACTTAGGTAAATATACCTTGTGTGCGTGGCACAAAAGATGTTTTGATTACTTTTGATAATTTTTGATGTAAAAAACAAGTTGTTTTCACTATTTTTGATTCGCTATTTTTGATTTTTTTCAGTACTGTTGTAGACGCACATAGATATATACATCAACAATACTGAAAAAAATCAATAATAAAAATAAAAATAAAAAAAATCACAAATAATCAAAAGTAATCAAACCAACTTTTTTCGATAATTTAAATATTTTTTAATAGTTGTACAATTTCATGACTATTTTTTGATGCTTTCTAATCGTAATTAATTATTAAATGCCTTTTCTTGAAAATCACTTTAAATAAGCCTTACCAATTAAAAAAGCCGCCTATTTAATTGATTGCTAATTACTAATCAAATTTAACGGGTTTGCTTTTACTGAATTTTCTCTACTCTCTGATTCTTTAATTTATTTTGCTTGTGTAACATTATAATCGTCATTATCATCACCATCATCGTTATTATCTTCATTGTCGTAGTCATTATCTTCATCATCTTCATGATTTGCTTGAGCATCATTATTTCAGCATAATCATCAGCGTCTTTACTATCATCATCATCATAACTATCATCATCATTATTCATTATTATTAACATTATCATGATACCCTCATCAATGTTTTCCTGCATCTTCTTACACTCCATAGTCTTCAGCATTACCATCAGTATGCTATTATCTTCACCATCATCATAATCAACATCATTGTCTTTATCATTATTATAATTACAATTTCTACATATAATAAAATTGGAACATAACAAAAATCTGTACATTGCAGATGAGCAAAGAAATTTTTTAGGATAGTCCATTATTGAGATAAAAGAACCCAAAACAACTGTTTTTACGATTGTGTTCTCGTCGCTCCAAAACTGGTCAATGTAATGAAAATTAACTTTCATCGGATCATTACTAGATGTCTAACTTGAAGTTAAAGATATTTCTTATTTCGAAACCAGTCGAGTTATTGACCAATATGGGGGCCCAAGTAACCCAAAAAGTATTAGTACAACATGTGTATCAAATGAAAGGTGCTAATAGGTGATGTAATAAGCGATGTAATTAAGTTACATATCCGTGTGGGCGATATAATGATTCAAAGCAGACTCAGTCTATTTCCAGTAGAACCAGGGATCATCGTTCTATTAATCCCGGAGTACTCCCTTGCGAGTGTGGAATTACTCCCTATACTTCTTTGTATTACCATATAATTTTGTACACTACTTTTTAACATTGCATGACCTAGAAGGGCGAGTAATAGAAAAACTACCTTTCAACTCACAAAAAACAATAATGGAGTTTTAGTTATTACTTTTTTATGAATCGCAATCGAGTAATAAGGGAGTTTTGTAGAATTGAAGAAACCCTCCCAGGAGAGTAATGAGGGAGACATTTCACATTCTTCTTAAACGACCACTGAAAAATAATGGAAACAATGCAAATGCCTCACATACAAGCAAAAAGGGATAAATTATGGAAAGTGTACAAATACTATTCATATAAAAAAATTCTACAACCACAAATTGTATAGAATCTACATTAAATATTATATGTATTTCCTACGACTGAAACTTTTTTATTTTTTTGAAGTTTTTTATTTTTTTGTTGATAGAGAAATTTGTCTTACTCAAACAGCTGTTAGCCGGGTAGTAAAAGTTGGAGAAATCTCTATTTTTGCTCAAAAAATATATAGAAGAGATTAATCTCCCCTATTGCTCCAATATATTAGTAAAATCGGAGCACAGAATGAAGAAATATCCGTTAATGAGCAGAAACGATATCAAAGGGAGTCCTCTCTTATTCATCGTTTGGGGTTATCTCCCCTTGTCCTCCGTAAAGAGTAGTATAAGAGCAGAAAATGAAAAAAAAAATAGCTTTTATTATTCCAAAAGGATGTCAAAGAGAGTGCTCTCTTATTCATCGTTTGAAGAGATCTTGCCTCAAGTTCTACTGGGTTATAAGTTCTGAGACGCAGCGAAGCGTGGATGCGGTTTTCTGATCACATCATATTTGCTTACATCTTCTTCCTCTTCATAATTTGGGTCTCCCTCTTTATAGTTTTGTTTTGTGCTTTCTTTTTGCTTTTCCTTCTAAGTCTCTGCTCTCGTTATTCTGACACTAAACTTTCTCTCTTCCGCCCAACCGCTTTTTATGCGAATAACTTTTGTGTAGCATATCAATATATAGACCGATATGGCTTAACAAAAATAATTATTGCAACAATTCATTATTTTTCTACTACCGTTATCAGTACCAAATCTTTATATGAGTTCAAGAAACTTGAAAAATTCTAGTTCCACAAAACCGCCGCAGCCTCATTTGCAATTCGGTTTGTTTGTTTAGGATTTAGCTCACTTTCACCCTTTTTAACCTTTTGCAGCAAACTTCAGAGTTTTCCACTTTCTACTTTACATATTTTTCAGCATAATTATTGCTTCAGCTGTAAATGTATTAGCATATGTATGTCTGGCTAAGCAAACAGCCACAAGAAAATTTCAATATTTTCATACCAGAGCTATCTACCTAAGTTATGCAAGTTACGTATACGCCGTGGTGTACCACTTGTAGTACTGTACTTTATATTCGTATGGATGTACGTATCCAGTCAGTAATATTTGTGTAGTTAAGTCACGACTACACCTGCGCTTTAACATTTCCAACTATTGAAATCTCTATTAAGCACATACTTCACCTAAATCTTTAACTACGCATTAATCTTCATAGACTCTGTTGATATATCACCTTACCGTACTTCACCTACTTACTAGTTAGTAGTTGCTTTACAACAGCATACAATCATGCAAAAATACACATACATGTGCACACATTTGCACTGCTTCTGCTACTAAGCAAACAAACATTTCACCTTCGAATTGAGTTTATGTGCGTGAAAGTGCAGTGAAAGTTGAATAAGAAAAAAAGCAAGAAATTTAAGCAAATAAGTTCCGGTTGTCGGCTGTTGTTAGTATTTGCTGCAACTTTGGGGCTTGCTGCAACTCTCGTAATAACAAACCGTGTATCTAAGAATTTATGTTTTGTTTTAGTTTCTTTTAAAAGCAGTTTTATCTTATTTTCGTGCTTGAATTCACATACATACGTGTGCTGCCATTGGCTGTTTTATTTTTGCATCGACCTTAAATCAGGTGTAGTTCTTTTTTAAATGCAAATTACGGTTATTTTTCAGGAAATAGTTATACATAGATACATATTTTACTCCTTTTGCACTAACTAAGCACTCTTTTTTACTTTTCGAAGAAATATCCGTGCAAATTCCTGACATCTTACTTTAATTTGAAAAATTCACCGATACTTAGTTTTGCTCTTTCAAAGTGTATTTTATTTACTTTGTTTCTTGGCCTTTCAACTGACCTTAATTTAACTAACTAGAAAACCCTTTCACACATATTTGCGCGTTCGTACATATATTTAACTAAACCCTATTTTAATCATTATATCTCCGAAACCAGTTGAGTCGGCCGGTTTTTGAAAAGGCAAAAATAGAGCCACAACCACGCCTATTTTTTCGATAACGGAAATTTCGAAAACGTATAAAATGAAATAATTCATTAACAATGAAATTTGACAAATTTATTGACTTATTTATTTTACTAACGATTTGAAGAAAACTTTTGAAAAGGGGCGTGGCAGCGCCCAGATATTCGACGCTTAGTGACTTCAGAACCGTTTATGCTAGAATAAGGAAACTTAGTAAGAGATTCCTCTTTGTTCACTGTTGCGATACATACCCCATAGAAAATAAGCGAAATCGTTTTTCGACCATACCTACTTTTTCATATCATTCACCTGAAAAGGCGTTTACAACACTTAAACAGCCATATCCCTATGACTGACGCAGATAGCATGATCAATTTTGTTATTCAATATATAATTTATCTTACCTATCTACTTTTTGTTTTCATTTCATCTGTTCCACTACTTTCTCCTTTTCAGTTTTGCTTTCTATTCTTCATGCCATGCTCATAATTATACCTTTCATGAACATGAAATGGTAAATTAACTTTGGTCCGATGTTTGTAACGTTTAGAAATATAAGAGATAGACCCACCATTAAGTATACAAAATTGATCAGGACGATGAACTGAGTTGATACAGCCATGTCCGTCTGTCCGGCCGTCCGTCCGTCCGTCCGTCTGTTTGAACGCAAACTAGTACCTCAATTTTTGAGATATCTCGATGAAATTTGGCACACGGATGTATTTTTGTATTATATTAGACATTTGTCGGATCCGGTATAATCGGGTCACTATAGCATTTATCTCCCATACAACCGATCGTTCAAATTAGAGGATTATGACCATTTCTCCCTCATTTTTAAAGATTAAAATTTGAAACTTGGTAAGATATTTTCTTATAGATGGCAAAAGATTTAGTAAAAAAATCACCAAGATTGGAGCTATATATAGTATATATCCCATGCAACCGATCGTTCAGATAAGAGGATTATGGTTATTTATCCCTCATTTTGGAAGATTAAAACTTGAAACTTCGTGATATATTTTCTTATGGATAGTAAAAGATTTCGTAAAAAAGTCAGCAAGATCGGAGCTATATATAGTATATATCCCATGCAACCGATCGTTCAGATAAGAGGCTTATGGCCATTTCTCCCTCATTTTAAAAGATTAAAATTTGAAACTTGGTGAGATATTTTCTTATAGATGGCAAAAGATTTGGTAAAAAAATCACCAAGATTGGAGCTATATATAGTATATATCCCATGCAACCGATCGTTCAGATAAGAGGCTTATGGCCATTTCTCCCTCATTTTAAAAGATTAAAACGTGAAACTTGGTAAGATATTTTCTTATGGATATTAAGAGATTTCGTAAAAAAAATGACCAAGATCGGAGCTCTATATAGTATATATCCCATACAACCGATCGTTCAGATAAGAGGATTATGGCCATTTATCCCTCATTTTGGAAGATTAAAACTTGAAACGTGGTGAGATATTTGCTAACAGATAACAAATAAAGCTTATCATAAAAGAAAATTAAATGTATTGCTGACAAAGTTTTAGAGAACTTTAAACAATGCGTATTTAAGTTTGCACGTATTCATGAAAGGCATGAAGCCTTCGGCACAGCCGAAGACAGCGCCGTCCTTACTTGTTTTTTTTTAACTTTGCTTATCTTTCTTTTTATACCTTTTCTCTGTTTCTTCTTCTTCTAACTATCTAAGCTGAGCTTTTTTTTACTATCCTCATCCTCAACACTTTTTTTTTTCTCACTTCGTACTTTTTATGAGTTTTGCTGTTGTTAATCTGCGTTTTTGTTTGTTTGCTTAATCCTTTTTTGTTTCTCTTTCCTAATTTTCGTGTATACTTTTTGTCTGTTTTTAATTTTTTTTTTCATTTTTTCTCCTTTTGTTTCTTACTTCCATGTGTCCCCATTTTCATTTCTTTAAAATTTTGTGATTCCTTTCGTTTTTGTCTTTCACTGTCTAATAAATATTTTAAATTTTCTTTCCCTTAATTATCATGTTCCTCTTTCTTATCTTTCTCTTTACTTTTTCTTTCTTTATTTCTCACTTCGTACTTTTTTTGAGTTTTGTTAGTGTTAATCTGCATTTCCCCTTTTTCCTCTTGTTTAATCTTTATTTTATTTTTCTACCTTTTTTCAAAAATTTTTTCCTTTCGTTAAATTTGGTTTCTACTGTTTTTGATCTTTCTTTCCAGTTTTTAACGTTTTCCAATTATTTTTTGTTCTCACTTTTACCTCTTTTAATATTATTTAGTATTTTCCATTCTTTTAAATATTATTATTTTCAAGTATTCATGAAGCGAGCTCAAGGCCAAGAATAATAATTTTTCACTTTTGGAATTTTTAGGAAAATTATTATTGTTTTAATTTTTTTTTTTTTCCCCGAAATGGATCTATAAGAAAAGCAATGACGGTAATCTCTAAACATTTTTCCAACTCTATTCAAAAACAAAAAATTAAAACAATAATTTTCATAAAATTTCAAAAAGTGCAAAATTATTATTCTTGGCCTTAAGCTTGCTTATTCAGTGAAAATGTACCGGCAGTAAATCAACAAAAATTTTTGGTATAAAAAGCAATTCTTTTTTTCTATTTTCATTAGTTTGATCTTCGCTTTCTTTATATAATTTTCTCAATTATCCCTCTTCCAATCATCATATTCTGGTGTTTTTGTCTTTTCTTCTTGTTTCTCAGTTTACTTTTTTCTCTTCTTCCCCTTCATACCATTTATCCGTTTTCTCTTAAACATTTATTGTCCAGCTTCTTTTTCGTTTCACACTTTTAATTCATTGTTGTTCCTTGCTTTGGAAAAATGCTCCAAAAAATTTTAGAAAAATGTGGCTCTATAGCCCCTCTCCGCTACGATACTAGTTACTTTCGGTACTAGCATTGACTGCCTCGAGAGCGATTAGTTTTGTTGTGGATGTTAGTCGCCTCTTACGATGAATGTACTTTATTTCTTGCTAATACCAAGCTCGTAAGACGATAAAGTTCATTTTCTTCTTCTCCTGCTTCGTTCTACTTTTCGCTCCTACTCTCAATTTCTTCTGTTTATAATTTTTTCTTGCATTACTTTATTTATTTTGCTTCTATGGTTTACGTTTCTTTCACTTCGAAATGGATTAATTTGTCCCTTATATGGCATATTTAGTTGAGTGATGTATAGAATTTTATTCGATACACCTCCTTTAAAGAAACTTTCAGCTTATCTCATTAACTTGGCTCCATTTCGAAATCAAGTACTTTAACAAGATAACTACTACTACAAGGTTTTTAATTTTCTTGCCTCCTGAAATCGATTTTTAGATGCCTTTTAATATTGTTGCTGTTAACCAGTAAGAAACCAGCGATTGTGCTTGCGAACATTATACCTGCTGGCTCCCGGATTTACTGAATATACAAAAATGCTTGATATCTCTTACGAGTACACAAAAATACTTGCACACACACTCACAACAATTTGTATTTTCTTCTTGAAATTTCGACTAACTTCACTAAGTATCGCGTAAATTATAGCTACGTCACACACACACACATACACACACAAACAAACGAGGACCGGCGCTTACATGAGCTCATATATTGAACATCCTTGGCTTCTTTTTTCTGTTCGTTTACCGTTCAAATTTTCTCTCAATTTCATGAAATTGCTCCCACTTTCCTTTATGGCTTTTAGTGCTTCAAAGCTATGTAGCCTGCAATATCCGCCTAAGGATTTTGACTTTTGAACTCTGTTACGTTGGTATCTTGTGCCTGATATTGTTTTGTGTTGTTTGCTTTGATTCGCGGAAAGTCTTCCTTTCTTTTTTGTTCTCTTATTTTGCGCACATTTCTAGTGATTCAATACAGAAGCAATAAAAATCGATAAGCGGAAATAGCAAAAATGTCAAATTGTTTTAAAGGAAATAAAAAATGTAGTCAAAAATTCCATTTATGTTTCATGTATTCACATATTTTCCATCATCAACGAAATAAACCATAAAAAGTCTGTAATTCGAAACCTTAGTCAAAGCTTTATTTCTTCTCAGAAATATTTAGTTCAACTGCAGTTTAAACACATAATTTTGAACTCCGCATATTAGGAAAATTACTCTTATGCAGTACTCGGAAGTTGAAGTAATTACTTTTCGCACTTTGCAATAAAATGGTAAACGCTGTCGCAGGACGAAGATGGTGACGTGCGCATCCAGAGAAGTAATTTTAAAGCTCGTACGAGAAAAAAAAGCACAAAAACGGATATTAACTGACCAAAGGACTAACCAACTGACCGAGAAAAGAAAAAATTGTATGCTGAAATAAAAGAAAAACCTGTGCTAGTACGAAATAGTATTTTTTTTGAATGAAATGGGTTTTACCAGCTCCCTTAACGCAACATACTACTGCTGTATTTGTTACCTTTTTCTTTTCATACAGGACGTGCCATAAGTATTTGACTAACTACGGAACATTCTAGATTAAGGCTCTAGCAACGATATCTCAAATTTCCCACAACTCCTCTAAAATTAAATTGAATTAAAATAAAATTAAATTAAATTAAATTAAATGAAATAGTCAATTAAATAAAATAAAATAAAATTAAAGAAATTAAAGTAAAATAAAATTAAATAAAAAAATAAAAAATATTAAAAATAATTAAACAAAATAAAATAAGATAAACGGAAAAATAAAATAAAATAAAATAAAATAAAATAAAATAAAATTAAATTAAATTAAATTAAATAAAATTAAATAAAATAAAATAAATTAAAATAAAATAAAATTAAATTAAATTAAATTAAATTAAATTAAATGAAATAAAATAAAAAAATAAAAAATATTAAAAAAAAATTAAACAAAATAAAATAAGATAAACTGAAACAAAAATAAAATAAAATAAAATAAAATAATAAAAGTCTACTTTCAAACCTGAAAAAAATTTTTTAGTAAGAACGTCTGTATATTTTATAAAGAAACAATTTTACTTAAAGTTATTCTTAAAAACATCTACATGCTTTTTGGTAAATGTCCATCACATCCAATCACATGAATCATATCGCATCACTTGATACCACATCACCATTATCATTATGTTCTATATTCGGCTCAACATCACCCAGAGGACTTAGGAAATAAAGATTACATTTTGAAAACACTCTTACTTAGGGCGCACCTTGCATGCGCTTTGCCATATCTACAACATACATATTAGAACACTCAGTCCAGTGGTCAGTTTAAATAGATGTAGTAGAAAAGTTTCTATTATTTTTTTTTAGAAGTTTTCATCAAAAAGACCAACAAGACTCTTTGGCTTTGCGTTTTTTCCTTTAACTCGTTTCGCTTCAACTTTCTAGAGGTTTTTAATTCTATGAACTTATTTCGACTTTGTAAATTTTATTTCAAAACTTTTTCGCTGTGTTTTTGTTCACTTCTGTTGCCCATGAAAAGGAAACGTTTTGCAGGACATTGTGTGCGTGTGAAGAAGCACTTTCAGTTAAAATTAGGTTAAAACCGTAATTTCGGGTAATTTCGCAGTTGTTGCTGTTGCAGCAAAGAAATTTAAGTGCTGCCAAATCAACAAAAAACAACACAAAAAAGGAAGTGCAAAATTGGAAAATAATTTAAAGCTACATAAAAGAATTCACAATTGTTAGAATGAGCGGGGAGTGTGCAAAAAGTTAGTAAATAAATAAGTGAGGGGTAAGAAAGGCTGGTAGAGGTAGGTAAATAGCAGCGGTGAGTTTTAGGACTGCGCACATAGTGAGATTGAGAGTGCGAAGGGGATTAAGTGCATGTTGAAAGTTCCTTGCAAAGTAGAAAAGCTCTTAAACAAACAGTGGAAAAGTGTTGAGTAAATAAAAAAAAACGAAAATAAATTGACAAAAAGCGTAAAATGCGAAAGTAAACACAATGAGAAATAAAATAAAAGAAAAATTTCGCAAAGCGTATTTACGCAAAGTCAAGAACTTGAGCAATTTCAAACGTGAAAAGGTGTAAACTTCTCGGAGAGAGAAAACTTTTGCGCTGCTTTTGCAATAAGGAGAGCATACTGCAGGCAACCAGCTACCAACCGAAAGAGGTAGAACAGTACGCAGCTTTTTTTTATAAATTGTTAAGTATATATGTATGTCTGTATGTATAATCCTCAAGCTGAGTTAAGCCATTGTTTTTGTTTGTTTGTGTTGTTTTCTGATGGAAGAAAACAAAAGGAATTCGTCAGTGCACGACAAAACTTGCAAATTCTCGTCCAATCGTAAATGCATATTTGTTTTTGTGGCAAACAAAGGTACAAACTGCAACAACATCAACGACAAGAATTGTATGTTAAACATTAAAGCTAACTTGCAAGCCGCACTTCTAGCGCTTATTTTGTTCTTGACGTTGTTGTCAAGGTGACTTACTTCCTCAAGCCAAATGCATTTGGTAAGCTTCGCCTTATCGTTTCGCTTTGGTATGATTTATTTGTGTAGGTCGAGTGAGCTGCAAATTGCGTGTAACTCAAGTGGCTAGCTACAATGGACGACATGTGAGTGTGTGGGTTAGTGTGTGTGTGTGCTTTGGAATGCTAAACAAAGTCCTATTACCAGTCTGAATATTGTTCGAAATCTTGCAAGCGCTGGCTCTACAAAATTTACAATGCAAGGATACTCAGAGCAGTAGAAAGTGCATACTGAAATCGCCGCTATTGCTACAAGAGAGCTTTTAATGTGGGTGCGTAAAGAAAAAGGAGAGTTAGCGGAAAGTGGACTGGGATTGGGAGAGTTAAAGGAAGAGGGCGAAGGGAAGAGCTAAAGGAAGAGGGCGAAGAAAGAGTAATACAATTTAGTTTGGGAAATTTGTTGTTGGAGCGTTTGGTGGAAAAAGATCATTGTTGAAAATTGGAAAAAAGCTTAAGCAGAAACCTTCCAAATAGGTTTTGCTGTAACACTAAGGAGGGCGTTTGAAAAATTGTCATTTACTAATTATGACAAATATAGTAAACTAGTAGTCCGATTTTGAAAATAAAACTAGCTGTTATTTGTCCTTTTAATTACAAGTTTTATTATTTATCGACAACTTTGTCATTCCTATCGTTGTAAAAATCGTATTAACTTTTCCGGCACCCTTTCCATTAATAATTTTATAGTAGTATTTGACACTTTTCGAGCTGCTGAACTCAACTTTTCCCGAAAGTCTTTGGCATTCCTTGATACTTTTTTTGTTGCTTTAGTTTCTTTTGTGACCAATGCCCATTATCTTTCAATTGGCCCGAGTTCTGGACAGTTGGGCGGATTTGCTTTTCGAGGCACCAAAAGCACATTCTTTTTTGAATACTATTCCAAAGCCAATTTGCTATAATGACAAGAAGCTAGGTCAGGCCAAAAAAAAGTGGACACCTTATGTCGTCTTAGGAAAGGCCTTAATCTTTTTTCTAAGCATTCTTTAATGTATATTTGGGAGTTTGTTGTTCCCGTAGTTACAAAAGCAAATTTTGACTGCCTTTTTGACTTAAACTTTTCGTCCACATTCCCGCGCGAGTCTGCTGTGTAAAACTCCTGGCCTGGAAGCTGCGAAAAATCAGCTAAAACATAAGTCTCGTCGTCCATGGTGCAGCAATTGAATTTTTCAAAGAAACAAATTTTTATTTTTTTTGCGCGATTTTTTGCTTCCACATTCTTCACAGAGTTTCTGTCTGGAACTTTTTGAACCTTGAACGTTTTGAGACCAGCTTCCCTTTTTGCTTTACGGACAAAAAACTCGCAACATCCCACCGTCTGCGCTAGTTTTCTGCCTGAAATATTGGGGTTCTTCTGAAAAACGGTGATGATTTCCTTTTTCATGTTTTGGTCACTGATGCCGCTTTTTCTACCCGAACCTGGCTTACGGGTAACAGCCAATTTGTCCTTAAAGCTTTTTAACACCCTCGAAACAGTTTTCGGTCTTACTTTAAGTTCTCGAGCAGTTTTTTTTTAAAATCCACTGAGGGCGGTCTTGAAAACTTTTAACAATAGTTTTTCGTACTTCCAATTCGCTTGCCATTTTTATATGAACTACAGCATTTATCGAAAATATTTTCAAAAATATTCAAATCAATATTCAAATCAAAGAATGCTCTTCGATTCTCCTATGGAGACTTTCCATTGGTGACTTGTCGGGTATGTGTGAGTACGAACAAACTTTTCATTAATATCCAATTGTTGATTGTTGCACACATGAATATTTGAAAAAATCATACCGAATCTGTCTCTGCTTACTGATTCTCAGATCATGCCATTGTGGCAGTCTTTTTCTGGTTCCCAGTATATACTTCTTTTTGGAACTTGTAGATATGCGCTCAGAAATCCTAGTTTCAGTCAGATTAAGCTCGTTCAGTTTCTCATCAAATAACTTTAAAAAAAGTTTTAGAGGGTTTGCCGAGTTCACGGAAAGTTTAGGTCCCTCGAAATCTGTAAATGAAACTGCAAATCCTATTTGCACTTTTTTGCTTTTTTACATTACATTTTCGAAGATTCTGCTTTTTCCTTAGCACACTTAATGACAAGTAGTCATTGGAATCATCTGATATAGTATGTGCGACGTTTATTCCTACTGGGGCCCGCAGTCGTTCCCTGTGTCTTCATCAATCCGTTCATCCGCTGCATTATTTGATGGAAAAATAGCAATTCCTTTAAGCAATTCGTGAAATAAATGCCCCTAAGAAATAGTTGGAAAATACAAGGCAAAGAACACCCTAGTTCGTTTAGCCGAAAGAGATACATTTTTCAAAACCAACAAAGTTTTTCATGTAATACTAAAAGTACCTGGGCGACCGAGCTTTGCTCGGCATTTTCATAGGTTGCCATACAATTTAGTTTATTTAGATAATCATCAATAAAGATATTCTGGTTGTTTGTATGAATAGTTTTACTTACCAGCAGTGAAGCGTTCTTAAGATATATCTTGATAATAAAAATATGTTTAAATTTTTTTATTAGTAACAAAGTTTGAATACACATAATCACTCCTTGGTGGCTCCTCAAAAAAATTTTCGACAAGTCTTTACAAGATTCCTTGCTGAATTCTATGGTTCGCAGCTGTCGATTGTTATCAAATAATCGAGAAAGATTAGGGTCACATGGGTATATTTGTGGGTTAGAGCTCCATATATCGGTCAATATTCTGTGATTTCTTCTTTATTTTTAATGATAGAACTATGCAAAACATTTGATATTCAATACATATGAAATCTATTGCAACACTTCCTTCCATACCTTGTTTCGAGTACGTTTCTTTTTTCCGGAAACATTACTTTAAATGTATTTGGTCACTTAACTCTTGAAACGCCACATATAACATACCATGCATGAACATCGATGAATTTAGCTCCTCTTCGACAAACTCAAAAGTTTATCCCTGATCTTTATGCGCAGTCATGGCAAATGGTGGCCTTACTGGAAGTTGCACCTCAGCGACTTCTTGGATGAGTGCGACTCTCGGTATATGAACTTCTTTGCCGGATTTTTCTTGTCGAACAAAAGTGGCAACCCTACTTAGAAATATTTATCTTTTCAATACGAAGGAAAATACCTTTCGTTTGATACCCATATTGGCATATTTCATTTCTTTTAAGAAAATCTGATAGGTAGCAACTCCGTAAAAACTCCTATAAGGCAACCCCTTGATAGGAATTCTTAGAATGTGGAATAGCTCGTTAAAAGTTCAAAGATATAATAAGCTCAAATGGCAACAATAAGTGGAAATCCTATTAAGAAATGTAGTTTTTTTTTCAAAACGCAGGAAAACCCTTACTTTTGATACCCATATTTTATTTCATATAAAAAAAATTCAGATAGTTAGCCTAAACAAAAAATGTATATAAAAACCTTAATAAGTGGCAACCCCAATTACAAATTTTTTTTTTGAAATACGAATGAAAATATCTTTCGTATGATGTCCATATTAGCATATTTTATTCTATATAAAAAAAATTGAGATAGGCGCCAACCCCAAAAAAATAACCTATGTGGCAACACCAAGGTAAAAATTTTTAGAATGTGTTACACTATCTACATACCAAATTTGATCGAAATCGGTTCAGCGGTTTTCGAGATAGTTGTTAAGTAGTTACCCTAAACAAAAAATGTATATAAAAACCTCAGTAAGTGGCAACCCCACTTCGAAATACTTTTTTTGAAATACGAATGAAAATATCTTTCGTATGATGTCCATATTAGCATATTTTATTCTATATAAAAAAATTCAGATAAGTGTCAACCCCCCAAAAATAACCTATGTGGCAACACCTAGGTAAAAATTCTAAGAATGTGATACATTATCTACATACCAAATTTCATCCAAATCGGTTGAGCCGTTTTCGAGATAGTCTGGATATACAAACATACAAGAATAGCATGTTTAAAGTACTAAGAATTAGATAAATTTTTTTCACTCACCGCCACATTTTTTGAATATAATATTCGATATTGCCTTACCTTTCGCACCATATGTGGAAATTTAGCATTACAATTTTGTCAAACTTCGACCCACAAAAATACAAAATCTAAACTCTGTCAGCAACTGCATAGTAAACAGATTAATGCCTGGAGCGTTTCTAAGACAGTTCAAATGTAGACGCAACAGGATCTGATAATACTATTTTTTGTACATAAGGCATATCTGGGCTAAGCTAAACTCAAAGTCAACTGCTCTCAATGTACCAATTTATTATAAGCAGTGCTGCGCAATCCATATACCCTTGTAGCACTTTTGTTTTTGTTTTGTCCTCAAATATACGCACAGATACAAAATTACACTTTGAATACAAAAAAAAACAATTCGTAGCCCTCACATATAAATTCAATTCATTTGAAAATTTCTGAGTTTCATATGAAAGGATAAAGCAAAAGCGCTTCGGCATGAAGCTCAGCCACTTCAGTATGATATAGAAATGTACATTGATAAATTGACATTGAAATTTGGTTTAAAAATTTTTAATCACTGAGAAAAATTCACAGAAAGAAATAGTTCCTCAATATAAGCGTATTTTAGCTTAATTGAACCAAAAAGGAGATCTTATGGGCGCATAATTTTAAAGGCGGTGATGTGTGGAGCCGAATTCTAGGTTTTATAAGGTATGGGAAATTAATTGAGCAGGTTGATTCAAAAGGGTCCGAAATATGTGTGCCAAAATTCGGTCTTAAAAGTCCATCCAAAAAAGACGATCAATAACATCCGTAGAACGGTTTCAATAGAAATGAAAGCTTTATCGTAGAAACACAAACAATCTTAGGAAAATCGAAAAACAATACAATGGAACTGACTATAACCATTGTTAAACGTTTGGAAAAAATTGTCGAATCAACGAAAGTGATAGCTTTTTAAAAAATTGCAAATGAGGTTTCGAATACCATTTTTAATTAACTTTTGTATACCAACAATTTTTGTTAATTTTCGGCCTGTACATTTTCAAGTACTCATGAAATGAGCCCAAGGCCAAGAATAATAATTTTTCACTTTTTGAATTTTTATGAAAATTATTATTGTTTTTTTATTTTTTAATAATCATTTTTAGTTAATTATTAAAAGTTTTTGGATTGAATAGAGTAGGAAAAATGTTTAGAGACAACCGCCATAGCTTTTCTTATAGATCAATTTCGGAAGCTGCTAAGCTTCTTCACCAGAGAAATAGCCTAATGAATATGCAAAGGTCTAGCTCGGAAGGTTGCTGGTTCGAATCCTGACAATTTCCTCATTTTTTTTTATTAAATAAATTTTTATAATTATTTTAAAATATGTTTCATAGTTATTTCAGTTCCATTTATTACTTTTTCTTACAATTCAAGAATAATAAAAAAAATTTTTTTTTTAAATGTTCGGCACGAGCTTTTTTTTAACAATTTGTGACGTGCTGCTTCGACCAATTGTAATACAAATTGGCAGTACCTACTGTTTTTTGCCGACTCCAAATGGCATCTGCAAAGCAAAGCAGATGAATTTTTGCTATGTGGTCTTCCATGGCAGAAACACCTTTGGACCGCGTTTTGAAAAACCCTTTTTCAAACCCGTTTTTGGTCTTACCTGTCCCAGGACTCGAACCTTGGGCCTTTAGGTGTGTTAGGCTGGCAACAGTACCGCTACACCACGTCGATCATATAATAAAGTTCATATAAATCAAGTAGGTAAATTATTTAGCATTATTTTTGAAAACTGCCAAACTGTTCACCACGCAGAGAGTTCACCTCAAGTTAATTCCTCAAAGTTACCATACAATTGTGAAAACATATTTAAACGTTTGTGAAATTTTTTAGTTACAAACTCGTTTGGAAAACATTGATTTCAACGTTTGGAAAATATTGTTTAATAAACTAGTTTAGTTCATTGTTTATTGGGTAAGAACAACATAAGACTAATTCTTATAGACAGGGTTTCAAAGCTGGCAGAACTGCTACAGGATGTCTTCTTAGTTCACGTTGATCAAACTCCAATGAACTACGAAGATGTCGAGTCACTCTAAACTCTTACTTGTCTATACTAAACCCCATGTTGTTGTTGTGGTACCGACGAAAAGGTTTTGGGGAGTGTTGTCGAGTTAACAGTCCTTGGCCGGCTTTTAACACGGTACGCTCCCGTACTCCCTTGCGGTACTGCCCGACTGTCGTGGTAGCGATTTACGACCATTGAAACCTTCTAGCTCATGTCACCACTCCTTCCGTAAGGAAAGATAAGATGGGTAATGAGAGGGAGAGGCAGCACATCCGTAGATCAACCATCGAGTTGCACGGGATTACCTTTGTGCATATTAGTCGCCTCTTACGACCGGTATGCCTACCTCGGGCATATTCTAAACCCCTAACCCCATCATTTCAAATACTTGCCCTGTATGTGGTACACTGATCCAACCCTGGTTAAACTGCCACTTTTTTCGACTTAAAAATTAAAATCGTTTTAATTAGCTATCTTAATTTAAATGGTAAATGGTACCTTGAACATATTTAATTAAAATTTTCGAGTTATACACTTGTTTGAAATTTAGGTTACCGATTACCAAAACGATCTTCAAGAGAATCCAAACATTCCTACTTCTAAAACCAGGTACACACCGAGGGGATATATACAAATTGTGTTATATCTCGAGATGCTGCAGTTACTTTAATCAGCCAGAAAAATCCCCACAATTGGAAAAAGTAACCTAACCTCACCTGAACCCAGCTCGCTTGGAATGGTCACGTTGGGCTAGTTATTAAAAAAATCTAGATATAATATTTAATTTTTAAATATAATTTTAAGTTGATGATTTGTTGTCAAGAAAACATGTCTAGATAGTTAATTTCAAAAGTTTTTAATTCGAAGCGTAAAGTGAGCAGTGTTTTGTGATGCTCCTCAAACAATTTTAAAAATATTTTTTTTTTTTCCTAAAATAAACAAAAAAATCTCAGTATAGATATAATTTTATTGTGGTTTACGCTTCCATATAAAAACATTTGAGCACCACTGATTATGAGGAATAACTTTAATAGGGTTCACAAATTTTTTTCGTCAATGAAATTTCTTCAACGCAAAAAGCGAAAAGAATTCAAAAACATTTCAGCAAAACTTTTTGATATCAATTCTCTTTTCTTTTTGTTTATCAAGATATAACACCTACCTTCGCTATCGCTAGTAGATTATTATAGTTGCTGAGTTCTTTGAAATCCATTAAATAGTACTTCTCTCGTCGAACCAAATTCTTTGAAGCAACCTTTATTCACACCTATACACCCAACAAATGCTTTAGCGCCTTTACCTTGCTTCGAAGAAATATGCTCTTGGCAGCTACCTACGCAAGTTATTATTAGTAAAGCTGCTGCTAGCACACAGCACACATCACCCCAATCGAGTGCCGCATTTGGCACGTCTGGCTGTAAGCATGATAAAATATGAAATTGATTTCATTTGCGCACTTTCAATACATTTGTGGCAAATGAGGCAAATGTAATCGTGTAATTGATTGCGAAATAGGTGAGGTATGATGTATAAGAAAACGCTTACGCACCGACGAATTCGGGAAAAGTATGAAAAGTAATTGCAAAAATATATGAGAATGAAAATTTCTGGGAAATAATATATGAGAAAGGTTTCTGGGTGAACACATGCAGTGGCCCAGTTGGTTGTTCTTATATAATAAAAAAATGTTTTCAGCTAAATAACATTTTTTAATTTCGTATAAAAATATAGACAGTTTTGTTCCAGTAATGTTTTTAAGCAGTGTTTAAGTGAATTTCGTCATTTAAAAGAAACGCACCCCTGCGATCCTCAAGCCCGTAATGCATGCTTGCATATCTTTTCAGCGAACTCAACACTGTGTTCGCGAAGCCCGTCAGGCATCCCTGCTTTCTTTCGAACTTCCAGTGTTGGAAACACTATAAAAGCGCTGAGCGCATATGAATTCGTTCGCTTGTGCCATTATCATCTTAACGTGGGTCGTCGCATCTTCAATCAACCGAGGTAACTATTATCAACGCGGGACCTTCAACCGCCGCAATCAACTTTACCTGCAGTGCGCGATCTACAATTTTCCTTAGCCAATTTATTTTCCTTTGACATATGCAATTAATGTAAAATTAATTAACTTGAATTTCCATAGCATTATTATTGTTATAAACTTAATAGCAGCTTTCAGTGTAAGAAAGTCTATTTCATTTTTAAATCCATTGCCTTAATCGTATTTGCATACGAAAATCACTTGTACATTGAAGTACCTAATCACTGAATTAAATCATTGTTGTTAGCATAAGTTGCCAATAGAAATCAGCGTTTCATTTATAGCTGCAATTCCTTCACTTGTATTTACCCACAAATACACGCCGAGTGAAAACTTCTTTCACTCCCACCTACTCCTTATCATCAATTTGAACAATCAGTGTTTTTAAGCTTATGAAAAAATGCCGAAAATTCAAAAAAAAGAGGTTGAGATCTTTCAAATTTTAGGCAAGAATTTGAAAATGATTTCTGAGCAGGCAATTTTGTAGCCTATTTAATTCTAGCTCAGAAAGTGCAAGTCTTAAAGCTCTTAAAACTTGGGTTAATTTTAGGCCATTTTTTTTCTTCCATATGAGCTTGTCAGAGTAATTTTGAGTGGCGATTACTGTAGAAAGCAGTAGCGTTAAAAATATATGCATAGCAGAAAGTATTTAATACCTTTGCTGCATTCATGAGGTAGAGCATTTGTGGCTCTGAGGTATTGGTATCAGATTTGTTAACTAATTTTGCTGCCAAAAACCCCGGCTTGGGTTTGCAAGCACAAACTATGTACAGGGTGTTTTTTTTACAGGTTTGTTTTTCGAATAGAGATAAAACTGGCATTTTGTGGTCAAATCCGGCAACTCTAATGTCATTTATGTTCAGTTTGGTTTGCCATTTCATCATGAACAGGTTGACAAAAGAACAACGCTTGCAAATCGTGCAAATTTATTTCGAAAATAATGGTTCAGTTCGCGAAGTTTACCGTGAGCTCCGTCCATTTTATGGTCGACATAATCGTCCATCAGAGCAATTAATTCGGTTAACCATGGATCGGTTTCGCACTACGTTTACTCTATGTGATAATACGCATCCGCAGAGACGTCGAACAGTGCGCACCGAAGAAACAATTGCCGCTGTAGAGCAAAGTGTTGAAGAGGACCCGAATGAATCGATTCGCCACCGTGCACAGCAATTGGAGCTTTGTCCATCAACTTTATGGAAGATTTTGCGCAAAGATCTTGGCTTGCGACCTTACAAGATCCAGCTTGTGCAAGAATTAAAGCCGCGAGACCATGCAATGCGTCGTGATTTTGGTGTATGGGCCGAAAATGAGATTGATTTCGATGCTGATTTTCATCGCAAAATTTTGTTCAGTGATGAGGCTCATTTTTGGTTAAATGGCTACGTCAACAAGCAAAATTGCCGCATTTGGAGTGAAGAGAATCCACATGAGACCCTTGAAACGCCATTACATCCACAAAAACTGACTGTTTGGTGTGCTCTATGGGCTGGTGGAGTCATTGGGCCATACTTCTTCCGCAATAATGCTGGAGAGGCAGCTACCGTTAATGGAGACCGGTATAGAGCCATGATAACCGACTATTTTGTTCCCGAATTGGATGGCATGAATGTGGATGAGTTGTGGTTCCAACAAGACGGCGCTACATGCCACACAGCGCACGTCACAATCGATTTATTGAAGGAAACATTCGATGAGCGCATAATTTCGCGGAATGGACCTGTCAATTGGCCACCAAGGTCGTGTGATTTGACACCATTGGATTATTTTCTTTGGGGATATGTGAAGTCGCTCGTCTACACCAACAAACCAGTAACGTTAGGGGAATTGGAAGCCAACATTCGTGGCGTTATTGCCGACATACGGCCCCATATTCTCGAAAAAGTGGTTGAAAATTGGACCTGTAGAATTGGCTTTATTCGAGCCAGCCGCGGCGGCCACATGCCCGAAATCATATTTAAACATTAATGGCATAAAATTATCCTTCCAATAAAGCCAAATTGATGGACCTTAAAACGATTTTCTTGTGTCTTATTTCAATTCGAAGTTCTATACCCCTAAAAAAAACACCCTTTATTTAGAATATGTCATAAGCCTATTGCGAATTATAAGAAGGAGCGTAAACGAATAAAAATAAAGAACGAAGGAAAATAAAGGAGACTGAAAACAGAGCAACGAGCGGGAAGAGAAAGAACGGGAAAGGGAAACGGAAAGGGAAAGAAAAATAAAGTGGAGGAAGGAAAGGGCAACACAAACGGAAATAGAAAACGAAAGGCAAAATATAATTTAGGGAAAAGGAAAGAAAACTTAAAGGCAAAAAGGCAGCGGTAAGAATTTGGAAAGCGAAATGAAAAGGAAAACAATAATTTGAATTGTAAGGTAGGGAAGGAAGACAAGAAAAAAATTAGATGGAAAGTGGAGAGGAAAAACAAAGAAAATGCGTATTGAAAGGAATAGGGAAGAAATACAAGCAAAAAATTAAATGGAAAGTGGAGAAGAAAGGGAAAAAGGTATTCAAAGGAATAATAAAAGGAGAAGAAATAAGCAACGAAAAAGCAAACAAAAATTCAAGGAGAAGAAGACAATCGAAAGAAAGATGAAAAAATTAAAACCAAATTGAAGATGTTAAAAGAGAATAAGAATAAGCAGTATAATTTCAACGGCGCTAATGATAATGGTGACTATTGTAACTTCGGAGAAACCGTTACGGTCACAGTTACCATAAGAGGTTCAAACCAAAGAAATACCACTTTTTAAAAGCCTCTTGTTTTACCCATCCCGCAGAATGTTTCATACACTTGAAAGTAAATTTAACGATACATACTTATTTTATGTTGGCACAGAGAGATCCCAGCTAAGCAAAGCAGCAGAACTCGGAATTAGTGGTCCAAAAAGAGTCCGTAATTTGAGCATTTTTGTAGAACTTTTGAGAAAACACCAAAACAGCCACTTTTGTATGAAGATTCATGAAGCCTTGGAAAAAGAATTGAATGTGACAGAGCGGATTAACTGCGGATTAATTTATATAAGTGATTTAGAGCCTTTTCTGATCCTTTTTGTTGGACGAGTAAAGAGAATTCTTACGTTTCTTGTTGTACTTAACTGAATTTAAAGCGTTTTTTTTTGAGATTCATCAATACCATCTTCAATTAAACAACAAAAATATACTTTTGGATTATCCGAAGAGCTTTAATGAGTTTTGAATGCAAAATGTATACGCTAAGTTGTACTTACTTATACAAATACTTTTACATAAAATTTGTTTTCAATAAAAAACTAACGGCATAACATTTCTAAAATTATCGATAGTAAAAATGCACAAGATGAGAAAATTTGTACCGCTCTACGGCAAAACTACATACTATCTAAGGTATAAACAATTATGTATGTATTCATAGACCTATCCAAGCAAAAGTGCATTCAATAAAAAAATTATAACAAAAAATTTATTATAATATAGAAAATTCAGTTTGAAAATGGTACCACTACAAATGCCAAACATATATTCACACTATTGAGCCGTAGTTGTGTGAGTGGACATGTCATGCATGTTATTGTATTACTCGTGTGAGCGGCTCTCACTGTGAGTGCGAAGAGTTTGTAGTGGACCAATGAAAAACACGTATTCACACTATAAGCCGTTGTTGTCGTAAAATTAAGTTTTGTGTTTGAATTTCAGCCACTGAGCGGTCTCTGGTATAAATAAAGCTTTTTAAACCATTAAAAGGAGTAATTTCTTCTCATTAGTAAGACACAGGTATTAATCTTAAAAATTGTAGAAAGATTCATAAAAGAGTCAATAAAAAGCTCCAATATGAAACCAAAAAGGATTAAGGAACCATCAAAATGTAGGAAGATATATGTCTAAAGGGAGATAAAAAAACTCTAATAAAGTGTCAGAAAGCTTCAAAAAACGTCTTCAATATAAGTCCAAAAAGACTCCGCACTTTATTTAAAAGGAGTCATAAAACACTAAAAAATTACTACTTTTAAAGCGCTCGCATAGAACGATTTTACTGATCATTTTGGGCTTTGAAAAGAGTTCACTTCTGAGGGAAATGTGAGCTTTATCGCTTCGTTTGAAGTTTTTTCCCCTCCGTTTGGTTAGCTGGGCTATCTTCTAAGGCAGATTTTTTTGCTTCCAAGCTTTTAAAGCAGGGACTGTAAATAATGAATATTTTTTTAATCAAAAATTATGATTTTCTTTATTTGTTACATTAAAACTCAAGTCGTCATATATCCTGAAATATGCATTATTTATGCTTCAAAATTTTGCCTAACAAACCTCCTACTCTAAAGATTCTGATCCTAAAGGCAAGTTGTTGAAATTTCGATTTTAAATGGTTGAAAGGAGCTTTTAATGGTGGAAAAGGGAATTTATGAGATGAAAATGAAGGAACGCATATCTTCATACCCATTTGCACCATTTATAGTCGAATTTTTAATAACTTATTTTCGGGATCAGCCACTTCAGAGCAAGAGGGGATTTTTGTTTTAATTTTTAAGACAAAATTCCGCATATTTCAGTATCTATGACGCTTTGAGCGCACAGCTACTTACCAGTGCCGAGTGCCGAGCAATCAAGATATTATTGATGTTTCGGGATTTTAAACTGAAACCATCTACAATATACACCAGCACATATCAACTGCTGAGTGGAAGAACAGCCTATTTACACTCTATTTCAGAATTTAATTCAAAAACGCCCTATCTCAGCTAAAATTGTATTTAATTTTCGTTTAAATAGGGCGTTTTTGAAACTCATTCTGAGATAGGGTGCGCTTAAACCAAATTTTGAAATAGGGCGTTATTGAAAAAAATTTTGATTTGGGGCTTTCTTCGAAGAAATTTCGAGATAGGGCGTTTTTGGAAAAATTTTTTAAATAGGGTGATCTTCCACTATGCGACGGCGGTCAGGGTATTATAATTGTTAAAAACTAGCTAACCCAGCACCTGTTCCAATAGACAGACGAGCGTGGTACAAGAGAAGAGAGGAGGCACCCACTCCGTTTGAAAAAACAGCTGCAGGGACACTTGGTCTTCATTTATTTTTCAAATTGGAAAGCGAAATTTGGAATGATTTTTCATGTGTCGGCTGAAATCACCTTGACGGTTTCCATCAATTTATGATTGCAAACTCTATCTGAGAACTTTACGGCTTTTTATATAACATGAAAATCTCCAAATTTCAGTTTCTTACAACTTGCTGCGATAAGTTAATTATATCACATCCAATTCTTACAATCAAAGGCTAATTACATCGTACTTATTTAGTGCGCATTGCCGCCACCATGAACCTAAAAAAAAAAAAAAAAAAATTTTTCAAAAGAATGAGAAAATTTCACTACATCATTGCCTAGCAATTTTATGTACTACAACCCCGGAATTTGCGGCTGTGCATATCTAGTACGTCTTAGTAATTCAAGCTTTTTGTCCTTCCATACTACATACATACTTCTCTTGTATAAATCCCTAGCCTCCTCCCTCGACATTGAAACTTTTACATGCATAATCATTTGAATTCTTTGAAAGCAAAAGCTTTTCATCGTCTAACTAACTTCCATCTACTTATTTTGCATGAGAATGTACTATGGCTTGTATTTGCGTTGTTGGTGTTGGTTGTAATTTTGCAATTAAAGTTGTTATAAGAAAAACGCTTATCAAAAGCTAACGCACACACACACATACTGACGCAGAAATTTGAGTTGCTTTATTCCATTCATCCTTCCGACTGTTGGCTGCCATTGATGCTGGCTGCTTTGAAATTGCTGCTGTGGCGCTATTTTCCATCTTCTATTCTCTAATACACTTCTTTTGTTTTGACTTAATTTATTCTTTTGTGTTTGGCTTACTTGTTCTTCTTTCTATGCTTTTGTCTGCCCTTTTGGTTGTATAAAGTTGTGTTTGTGGTAAAGACCAAAAATGAGTTGATGTGCTGGGGAAAATCCCCGCGGTTATTGGCCAATTCATTGATATGGCGATTGAACTCAAGTAGTCCAATCAAGCTATTCAAAATATCGTGGGCTATTGAGAATCGCAAAAGGACATGCCTACACATGTACATAATCGTATTAAAAAAGTATTCGAGAAGGATCAAGCATGAGTTGGCGCGAAATAGAGTCTTGCCCCCATTTATTTGTTGATCTACTTACACAGTTTCTCATTCTTCACCACATTTTCTTCTTCGAACTTTTTGAATAGCGTTTCTGTCAAAAAAAAGATTTTTTTCTACTTTTGTGATACCCTGATGGTGCTGCGAAAGCAAACTTTGATATTTTGGCTAAGTTTTCTTCTTTCTTGGTTTACATCGGCGTAGTTTAAAAATTATTTTCGGGATTGTGTCCAAATCGTTTTTTACATTACCAGCAGAGCTCCGAATTTTTTGTTTTTTTTTTCATATGCTAAAAATATGTGACGTAAAAGGCTTCATGTAGATTTTTTGCTTTATTTTATTTTATTTCTTTAATTTTATTTCATTTCAGTTTATTAAATTTTATTTTATTTCATTTTATTTGGTTTTATTTTATATATACGCACACAAAGTATATTAACTTTAGTCGCCTAGCGGCAGTACGTAACGGCATAAACGGATCGAGTTTGTATTCAAGTATTGTACAGTGAACTACTGCGAAGTTACCAACCTCTTAAATTTGTATTGCGGTTATTACTAGTAAATAAAACTAGCTATTAGTTACAATATCTGTGCGTGTGTTTATTTGACTTTATAGTGATCGAACCCAGGATTGATAATCAAGGAATCATCGAATTCGTTAGTCGCCTAGCGGCAGTACGTAACGGCATAAACGGATCGAGATAGATATAGACTTATATATATCAAAATGTTCAGGACGAAAAGAGAAATTGATTAAGCCATGTCCGTCCGTCCGTCCGTCTGTGAACACGATAACTTGAGTAAATTTTGAGATATCTTAATGAAATTTGGTATGCGGATTCCTTGGCACTCATCTTCGAGCGCTATTTAAAATGGGTGAAATCGGATAATAGCCACGCCCACTTTTTATATATAGAGTATTTTCGAAAACACAAAAAACGTGATTACTCAGTACATAATACACCTATAAGGATAAAATTTGGTAACTACATTGAGATTGAGGCATAAAATAAATTTTTGAAGAAATTTTTCAAAATGGGCGTGGCACCGTCCACTTTTTATTAACTCAAATTTAGAAATAATATTAATCATAAATTAAACACCGTTCAAGATATGGAAACGAAATTCAACACGCAGGTTTTCAGGTATGCAAGGAATGTTCCAGAAAAAAATGGGTTAAGGTCCACGCCCACTTTTATATGAAAGATTTTGAAGAGGATCGTAGATGTATTAAATAGGCAATAACTTTGCGTAAAATAGCTTTACATCATTTATATTTCACGTTTAAAGTTTCCGTAAACAAAGAAATCCAAAAACTTCAAATTTTGGAAAATGGGCTTGGCCCGCCCCTTTTATAGTGAACTATTCCACCAAACTTTTTATGCCATAACTCCGCCAAAAATTGATTCGTCGAAACGAAATTTGGTGATAATGTTCTATACATAAAGGTAACTGTTTGTTGTAATAACGGGTGAAATCGGTTAATGTCCACGCCCAGTTTTTTAACATAGTTCTGAAAAATTTTTTTTTTAGATTTAAAAAGCGATATTTCTACAACTAAGCAAGTTATATCAATCACATTTTGCACACATAATAAGCTTTTTAAAAAAAGCTCGGACGCAAAAAAATTTTGTAAATTTTGAAGAAGTAGGCGTGGCGCCGCCCACTTTTCAGCATAAAATGTCTGCTATTTTCAAAGGCAATCGCTTATAATATCAAAAATAAAAAACGTAAGGCCTTTAAAAAGTATAAGAGAAGCAGGAGTGAATCCGATCGTCTTATCTTTGTCAGGCTTAAATCTACTTTTAACGGTCTTAATAAGTTCTTGTTCAGACGATATATGAATAATCTGGAATCAAAACTGAAGACTAACCCATCTAGTTTCTGGTCGGTTATTAATTCCAAGAGAAAGACTAACGGATTTCCGACGTGCATGGAGTATGATGGTGTATCGTCCAATAATGCGGCAGATATCTGCAACTTATTTGCCAATTTATTCCAGAAGGTATACTCTAATCATACTTCTTCACCTAGTCCGACATTCTATTCAGGTTCTCTTGGTCGAATTTCTTCTTTTGATATTACCGCCGATGATGTATCTCTGGCAATTTCAAATTTGAATAATAGTCCGAAGTCAGATAGCGAAGGATTTTCTCCCATATTCTTCAAACTATGTTCGAATACAATTTCAGAACCCCTGGTACTTCTTTTCCAGGGTTGCTTGAACTATGGGATCTTTTTAGACTCTTGGAAGTTATGCTCCATAAACCCGG
Organism: Merzomyia westermanni; assembly: GCA_949987695.1. Lineage (NCBI taxonomy): Eukaryota > Metazoa > Arthropoda > Insecta > Diptera > Tephritidae > Merzomyia > Merzomyia westermanni. The sequence goes on from OX465290.1 coordinate 27,099,039, forward strand.
TTTTCAAGTCTGGTGATCGCAATGATATTCGCAACTACAGACCTATTGTTAAGCAGAGTACTCTGGCGAAACTATTCGATCATATCCTTCAAAGCAAATTGTTTGATTTCAGAGAGGAGGCTATTGTCGCGAGTCAGTATGGATTTTTTCCTGGCAGGTCTACCTCTACTAATTTGGCTTTAATCACTAACCAAATTGTAGATGCCTTTGAAACCCATGCGCAGCTTGACGTCATATATACTGACTTCTCGAAAGCATTTGACAAGGTTGATCACTCTATACTATTGCACAAATTGGAAATGTACGGAGTGTGTGGAAGTTTGCTGAAATTCTTCTCAAGTTTCTTATCGAACAGAAAGCTTTTTGTGTCAATCGGAGCCAACCAGTCTACTGTGCTTATCAATGCTTGGTCGGGAATCCCACAGGGAACCCACTGTGGCCCTCTGTTGTTCCTAATCTTCATTAATGATTTGCCTCAAAAATTCAAATTTGCTAAATGTTTAATGTTTGCACACGACGTCAATCTCTTTCTAACCGTACATAATATTTCTGACTGCGTTAACTTGCAATGTGATCTCGATTCGTTTAACGAATGGTGTACAAGTAATAACTTACTTTTAAATACCAACAAATGTTGCGTGGTTTCCTATTCAAAAAAGGTAACCATCACCTCTTTTAACTACAAACTGAACGCCGGATCGTTAAATCGTTGTCGGGTAATTAAAGACCTGGGTGTAATTTTTGACAACCAGCTCTCTTTTTCTGGTCACATTGACTTTATTGTTTCTAAATCCTTCGCAATGGTTGGGTTTATTAGACGTAATTCCTGTGACTTCAAGGATCCTATGACTCTGAAGGTACTTTTTACGTCATTGGTAAGAAGTCGCTTGGAATATTGCTCAATTATATGGAGTCCATTCTATGAAGCGAATTCATATAAAATTGAGAGAGTTCAAAGAATTTTCACCAAAATTGCTTTGCGTATGCTTCATTGGCCTGATGGCCTCCCATCGTACATCAGCAGGCGAAAATTGCTCGGCCTTCAGGCTTTGCATGACCGAAGAACTTGCATCTCCCTCATGCTTGCCTATAATGCTATCAACGGTAATATAAACTGCTCTGATTTATCTAATTTATTCATTCCATACATTCCACCACGCGATTTAAGGAATACCAGACTATTTGTTGAAGTAACTCATAGAACGAATTATGCGTTGAATGAACCCATATCCAAGTCTATACGCTTAGCAAATCGATATAGTGGTCTTCTTAACTTTAATAACAGCATATATAAATTTAAGCTTGAACTTTTCACTATTTTTAACTAGTCTGTAAGAAAGTTTGTACTTTTTAGACTGAAATAAATAAAATAAATAAATAAATTCAATCTTGATATTTCAATGAAAATTGGTCAGCCTCTTCTCAGTAGTATGTATTATACTCCTGCCAAAAATTCGCGAAATCGTAAAACACACAAGCAAAATATTCCGGGACGTAGTTAATAGCCCACTGCAAAAGCGAAATTGTATATCTTTTTTGATTTTCATACCTTTCATAAACATTAAATGTATCTAAGTATGAGAAGAACAAGAGAAAAGTTCACTAAAATGATCAGCGCGATGAGCGGAATCGTCCGTCTCTCCGTCCGTCTGTCTGTCTGTCCGTCTGTCTATTTGAACGCAAACTAGTCTCTCAGTTTTACAAAAGAATGCTGAAATTCGTTGTTTGCTTTCGCCATTTTATAATATACTAGCAAACCCGGTAGAAGTTGTTTTGACGTTTTGATACATAGAACATGTCTATATATAAAATGTCATTAACTTGAACCAAATAAACTCCTAACTATACCGAACTGCAACTTTATATAACCTGGGGGCTTTTCCAAAAGCTATATACAGTCTGTGTAGTGCCCAGCGCACTCCTGAACCTATCGTTAAAGTTCAAGAGCAAAACAAAACACAAAATATGTAGGCGCGGCACCGCCCACTTTTGAAAAATTATGTAGATACTGACTAAGTGACACATATATCCAAATGTCATTAATTGAGACCAAAAAAGTTCGGAATTATGACGAATTGAAACTTAATATAGCCTGGGTTCGTGGCTCCGCCTACTTTTCCAAAATAATATATTGTCTATGCTGTTCCCAGTGAACCCAAGTATATATTGTGAAAATTTCATAAAGATCGGTTGAGTTCTTTGGTGCCTATGAAATACAACCTTTTTTATATCTATTTTTGTTATGCACACAGGGTATATTACTTCATTCATTCATTCAATTAAACGAATCGAGATATATATTTATTTATGTACATCAAAACGTCCAGGATGCAAAGTAAAATATCCGGGCAAGTAGTTAATACCCCACTGCAAAAGCGAAGTTGTATGTATATCTTTTTTGATTTTCATACCTTGAACACGAAATGTTTGTACTTATGAGAAGAAAAAGATATAGTCCCGTCAAAAAGTATACTGAAATGATCAGGAGGATGAGCTGAGTCGATGTATTCGTTTCCGTCTCTCGATAAGTCTATCTGTCTGTTTGTCTGTCTATTTGAACGCAAATACTAACTGAAAGTACTAAAATAGACCTGCGTAAATTGGGATGCCATAATAGATCACTACTAGGTATATAATGCCCGAACTTAAATTTCCTTACTTGTTTTATTTTATTTTATTTTACCTTATTTTATTTTATTTTATTTTTTTTAGTTTTATTTTATTTTATTTTTTTTTATTTTGTTTTATTTTATTTCATTTTGTTTTATTTTATTTTATTTTACTTTTTTTATTTTATTTTATTTTATTTTGTTTTGCTTTATTTTATTTTATTTAATTTTATTTAATTTTATTTAATTTTATTTTATTTTATTTCATTTTATTTTATTTTATTTTATTTTATTATACTTTATTTTATTTTATTTTATTTTATTTTATTTTATTTTATTTGGTTTTATTTTATTTGGTTTTATTTTATTTTATTTTATTTTGTTTTATTTTATTATACTTTATTTTTTTGGTTTATTTTATATTATTTCACTTTATTTTATTTTATTTGGTTTTATTTTATATTATTTTATTTTATTTGGTTTTATTTTATTTTATTTTATTTTACTTTAAAGTATTCATGAAACGAGCTCAAGGCCAAGAATAATAGTTTTTTACTTTTTGAATTTTTATGAAAATTATTATTGTTTTTATTTTTTAGTAATCATTTTTAATTAATTGTTAAAAGTTTTTTAATTGAATAGAGTAGGAAAAATGTTTAGAGACAACCGCCATAGCTTTTCTTATAGATCAATTTGGGAAGCTGCAAGACTTCACGCATCAGAGAAATTTTGGCACGCATTGCTAACCATTCAGCTGGTTTTGATGTCACCTAAACTCCTAGGTCTATTCTTCTTTTACCATATGCATGACAGTTCTGTTTTATCATCAGAACTGCCTTACCGCGTGCTCTCGGTTTTGTTATTGCTTTTTTATACCAGCAATTTATTTTATTATACTTTATTATACTTTATTTTACTTTATTTTATTTTATATTTTTTTTATTGTTTATTTTATTTTATTTTATTTTATTTTATTTTATTTTATTTTATTTTTTTTATTAATTTTATTTTATTATTTTACTTTATTTTATTTTATTTTATTTTGTTATACTTTATTTTTTGTATTTTATTTTTTTTTATTTTACTTTATTTTAATTAATTTTTTTTTATTTTATTTTTTTTATTAATTTTATTTTATTATTTTACTTTATTTTATTTTATTTTATTTTATATTGTTATACTTTATTTTTTTTATTTAATTTTTTTTTTATTTTATTCTATTTTCTTTTATTTCATTTTAAATAAATTTATTTTATTTAAATTTTTTATCTTAGTTTATTTAATTTAATTTAATTTAACTTTATTTTATTTTATTTTACTTAATTTTATTATTTTTTTTGTTTTATTTTATTTCATTTTGTTTTATTTTATTTTATTTTACTTTATTTTACTTTATTTTATTTTTATTTTAAAGAATTCATGAAACGAGCTCAAGGCCAAGAATAATAATTTTTCACTTTTTGAATTTTTATGAAAATTATTATTGTTTTTACTTATTAATAATCATTTTAATTAATTATTAAAAGTTTTTTGATTGAATAGAGTAGGAAAAATGTTTAGAGACAATATACTCTATTCAATCAAAAAACTTTTAATAATTAATTAAAATGATTATTAATATGTAAAAACAATAATAATTTTCATAAAAATTCAAAAAGTGAAAAATTATTATTCTTGGCCTTGAGCTCGTTTCATGAATACTTGAAAATGTACAGGCCGTAAATCAACAAAATTGTTGGTATAAAAAATCAATTATTTTATTTTATTTTATGTTATTCTATTTAATTTAATTTTATTTAATTTTTTAATTTTATTTTTTTTTTTTATTGTACTTTATTTTATTTTAATTTACGTTGCGTTATTTACATTTTTGTGAAATCGACTTGATTATTTCGGTACGGCTTTGGTCTTTGGTGACAGTCACGTTTGCGTGTTGAATGAAAGTGAGTCTAACTCTAAACTGGTGCTGAGTTCTCACTATAGGGATGTTTGGCGGCGGCTCATCTGCTTTAGTTTACGCTTCCTCAATGAGCTGTGGATACTTTTCTGATGCTTTATAAAAACAGCTACTAGATTTTGGTCCCCCCCTTTAACCATAACTGAATCTAAGATAGGCGAATCCGAATGCGCAGGTGACTCATTCCAGAGAAAGGCAATTTTGGAATTTTTTCGCTGATGGTTGGCGAATCGATATTTCATCGCATTGCTGAGTGATAGGATTGCAGTTATGCAAGTATGCAAAAAATATTCAACAAATATTCCCAAAACATGAGTTGATCTACATTATGTCATACAGCCTTGCGAGCCGTGTACGCTTGCCAATTTATTTCTCATCTAACCACAACTAGGTATATAAAGTTAAATTAGTTGGTGCTCAACCACACTTAGGCCACCGTACAGATAAGTTAAAAGCATTTTCGTTTCTCGACAGATTGTGGTAGCAGTCACTTGAATTTGTGTTGAAAAGCAATTAAGTTTATTGATCTGAAAATTCAAAAGTAATTCTACAACACTTTGGTGGTAGTTTAGTCAATAGAGCGCATTACGCCGTTGAGGCCAAAAACGAAGGGCTTGCAAATGAGTTGATTGTGTGGATAATTATAGTAGAACCTCATTAAGTAGTCTAATTGAAATTGATTAAGAAAACGAAAGTGAAAACAGGTCTTGTTGAGTGTTTGCTTGTGATAAAGCGTAAAATTAAGTGTGATAACAGAGAGAGTGCTGATTGTGTTAGTGCTGGTTGTAAAGTATTCAATTTGAATAATAAAATAATTTGTGGCCTATTTTTAGGCGAATTATGTGTAAATCTGGTGATGCCATATTTTGGAATTCCACAAAGCTGAGATTTCCTGGTGCGGATTTTGCAACCTGTTTGAGAAATTAGCTGACATAAAAATAAATAACAAATAATTGGAGTTTATTACTTTTAAACAAAAAAAGATCGAATATTGAATAAATAACTGGAAAATTTCGATAGTGAGTGCGATATAACCACTCTTCTTTATTAATTGCTAAAAAGATTTATAATATTTAAAAAAAATTAACTCCCAATCTTTAAACGAGCTCAAGGCAAGAAAGAAAAAATAAAAAATAAAAATATAATTTTTTTTTTCTTTTTTTTGCTCCAGATATGGATTTAGAGGAAGAGCTATTCTATTCTAATAAAAACGTTTAATAATTATTTACAAAACACCTATATATAAAAAATAATTATTCATAATAATATAATAATAATAATTTTCATAAAAATTTAAAACTCAAATTTATTATTCTTGGCCTTGAGCTCGTTTCATGAATACTTCAAAATGTACAGGCCTTAAAATCAAAAAAATTTTTGGTACAAAAAATAAATATTAAAAAAAGAAATTTAATTGTTGTTACACAATATAACAAAAATAAACTTAAAATTGCACATCAGCAAAAAATTGGGCATCGCTTGCAAAAATAATTCAACCTTATTTAGTTTTAAATATACCAATATACCTATACCAAAAATCCCGAAATTATATGAAAGGAATCCCAGCAGTTTGGGGAATTTAAAATATGTTATATGGCGATCGACATCAACAGTGAGTTCGCTTAAGTAGTTATTGAATTAAGTTAGATAAGCTCAATAACAGCAATTTATCGTGAGGGTTTGAAGTTTTTAAAATAGTGGGTAATTAAAATAAAATAAGAGAAAGATTCCACAGTGAAGGTTGAGATGCGTTAAGTTTATGTATCCTAAGCAAAAAAAACTTTGGAAGGTCTATGAATAATAGATTTCCGCTTGTCCCATCACTGTAGTGTGCTCAAGGCAAAACAGAGCGCATCCAGTACGAATACTGAAGATAATAAATACCAAAAGTGGGAATGTCTATATCTGCCTAAATAGCCCAGCAGCTTTAAAGGCGTTGGAAGCTATCACCTGTAACCAGTGTGACCAGGTTAGCCTTTTCGAGGCTAGAATTAGGCTTTGTTTTACCTTTAACCTCATAATTTGGTTTTAGCTTTGTGGCTTTTTTCTAGCCTTTTTTTACTCCAAACCTTCTCTGGTTCCAACACTATATTTTTCATACAATTTCGAGGAATATATAAAACTAAAATTGAATGAAGGTGGTATTGATGACGAATTATAGAAAATTATTCGTAAAAATTGTCAACTATTTTTAATGGAGTTGATAACCCAATTGCGACATCGCCTACCTGAAAATATCAGCTCTTTACAAAGGATAAATTCTTTTTCAGTTGATTATTCTTTAAAAGTTACAAAGCCAGATGTTTTTTTCTCACTTTCAAGAAGAAACGTCTAGGTATTCTCCAAGTCAAGTAACATTGATTCAGCTCCAGTGGCGAAGGCTAATAACCGTAACGTGGACAAGTGTGACCTCTTCCATTGAATTTTGGGCGGAAGTCCGAGAACATAAAAATTCATTAAACGAACCCCCTTTTTTAGAACTGGTCGAATTCGTATTTAACTTTTTAGTATTACCTTTCAGTAATGCGGAGGTGGAAAGAATTTTTAGAGCGATGAACATTTTAAAAACTAAGTTAAGGAACATATTAGAAATTAATATGCTTAACTCGCTGCTTAATATTAGATGTTCGTTAAAACGCTTATCCAAATGTTGTACTGATTTTGAAATTACCGATGATCTCATCTCTGTGATAAATACCCAAACTTTGTATGCAGACTCAAGCTCTTCTGATTCATCAGACGAAGAAAATATTATATAATTAATTAGTTTGATGTGTTTTTTCTATAGTAAATATTTCTTTGAAAAAATTCCTAGTCAAGAAAAATATGTCTGATGTGTGCTGGAACAAGAATAGTTCCTTTAACCTCTTCAATCCCGCACCAAAAATACGCTCGAAAAATTAATTGTTTATGACTTATTTTTAGTAACTGGTGTCTGAAGAGTTTATTTCAAACAAAATTATTTTTGTTATTTTTATATTTTATACTAAAAAACAGTTTTTCGAAATCTTTAATTTTTAATATAACTGCAAAATAAAACAAAATATTCTTATGTAATTCAAAGAAAAAGCTATTTTAAGGTTTTTCTATTAAAAATAAATAAATATATATTAAAAAAAGTAAAAGTGTTTATGTGTACACAAAAAAAATATTGACTCACTTGTGACAAAATATGATCCAAACTTGCATATTTCAGCCCATTTGAAAATATCGTATGAAATGAACGCGACAGAAAAAGTAAAGAGAGAAACTAAAAATGTAGAAAAGCCAGCGAATATGTTCCCAATAAATTGTTATATTGTTCGAGAAAAATAATGAAATATTGACAGTTATTTTACAAAGAAAACTTTTGTCCACATATGTGGACATTATACCCGAAGAGGTTAAGTTATGTCTAGAGCTTTATATACAAATAGTTTAAACTAAAATAAAAAATTAGAAATGGATTTCGTAAAAAAATTTTTTTTTTAGCTCCTTTTTTATTTTTTTCCTTTATAACCTTTTTTCCCCGATTTAGCCTCTTTTTTTCTATCACCTGGTCACACTGCATGTAACTCCAGGGCTGTGGAGAGTTGAAGCAAATCTCTCAATGAGATGGCTCTCTCTCTCTATGGCGCGATATACAACAGGTATATCATCATAAACCTCCTAAGAGATTTTTGCGCCAAGCTTCTCTTCCAATTTGTGGTGTGCCGATTTGAATTTTCCCTACAAATTGGTGGGACCTACAGTTTTTTGCCGACTCCGAACGGCATCTACAAAGGAGACGAATTTTTGCTGAGAATGGCTGAGCAACTCTTAATACTCCTTGCATGGCTGCCTGGACACTGTGGGAAACCTGAAAAGGGTTTAGGTATGCTGCTCGCTACCAGTAAGCTCTTAACGAGGAATACCTTTGTCAAGCAAGTAACCGACAGATGGAAAAACATCAGTACCTGCTATCATACCAAATGGGTGTGGTCAGAGATAATCGCGATTAGATCCAAGAACTTACTCACACGGGGTATATAAATATAGTCCGCCGAAAGGGTAATCATTTTGTAGAAACTTTAGAAACGAAAAGGAGCCTGAAACGGTGAAGCGTCTACTTCTGAATGCCCTGCATTGTGGGCTAAAAGGTTAAAATATATATGGTCCGGTTATTTCAATCACCTCGCCGAATTATTTCTACAAATAATAAAATTATAACAGGTCGAGGGCTGTACATTGCAGATATTTAAGAAAAATCGATAGAAGGGATCATTATCCAGCCAGTAGAAGTCAAATCAATCATTTTTAGATTTTTTGTCTGTATGTATGTATGTTTGCTGGCGCATCACTAAAAAACTGCTCAATGAAATTGAATGGAACTTTTACCGTTCGATTACTAGATGTTTAACTTTAAATCTAGGTAATCATTTGGTCCGATATCTTGGCCAGTTTCGGAGATATCGAGCAATATGTGGACGAAGGTCACCCAAAATGTGTTTAGTACAATATGGGTATCAAACGAAAGGTGATCATAAGTGTTTCAATAAGCGATGTAATTAAGTTCCACATCTTATCTGGTATGCGTGGGAGATATAATAATTAAAATTGGACTCAGTCTATTATAAGTTCTGTGACGCAGCGAAACGGGGACGGGTTTACTAATCTGTAATGTAAGCAAAAGATATTCTCCCGCTAAGAGAAAGTAGTCTAAAGCTTGGAATTTTCTTCCTATGCAGGTTTCTTGGTGCTTGATGTATGATCCTGCTGATCCCTTTGGGACACAGAGCAGTTGCCGGTATCACAGGGTCCTTATGCTATTACCAAACCACTGAATCGATACTATCCAGATTATCCTATATTGCTACTGAACAAACATGATTGAAGTATCCCGCTTTGAGATAGCGATGTTGGTCTGTTCTGAAGCGTGACTAAGCCGTCTTTTTCATAATTATTTTTAATGTAAGTTTCTGCAAATCCCAGCTCTGCAGTTCTATTAACCAACCAATATTTTTAGTAAGTTGCAGCCTTAAGTAGCAAAAATAAATTTTAAGTGAACTATAATTCTTAGGTTCTACAAGAAAAAAAGGACATTTGCCAAAAGTTTAAGTCCCTAAAAGCTTTGAAAATTGTTCTTTAGCTCACTTTCAAATACTTTCGTTAAACTTTGCTCCTTTATGATTTTTTCTCCCCTCGCTTCACTTTTTCTACTCCTTCTAATATTTACTTTTTGTAGGAATTTCATGAAACTCAACACTTTCGCAAGTCTTCAAATACAAATAGTTTTACTATCGCCGTCACATATACTGGCAAACTTACCCTGTAGAGAAAGTACACACTTCAATATTTTTACATGCACTTAAAACTGGTATTAGGTTGCTATAAATTTATGTATGCTCCACAAAAAATTTTTGATTTTGAAATTGATTTTCTACATTCATTACATCTGCGAAATCCCTCGAAACATGGAACTTAATCACTTCCCTTATTGCAGCACTCATTAGCACCTTTCGTTTGATACCCATATTGTACTAACACATTTTGGGCCACACTTAGCCACATATTGGTCGATAACTCTAAAATCGGTCGAGTAATCGAAAAAGGTGATATATTTAATTTTAAGACAAGCGTCTCGCATTGCAACGCTGCGAGTTGTAATCAAAGCTATTTAACAGTTTTTGATTTATACACGCGCAAACATATAGACAGACAGACAAAAATTATAAACTCAGATGCTTTGAATTCCACTGGCTCAGTAATAATCCCTTCTATAAGTTTTTCGTGAATATCTGCAATTTTTTATTATTGTATCCTACGGGCTCACGTTGACTTACATAATCAACCCCTTAATCTTTTTTTTTTCTTTAAAAGGCGTTTAACGGTGGTCCAACATAACGCACTAGTCGTTTCTTCTCTCTACCAACTGGGCCCAATTTAGAACACCACGGACTCGTAAATCGCTCTGCACTTGGTCGTTTCATCGGAGTGGTGTTCTCGCTCTTCCTCAACTTCCACCTTCGGGTGACGATAAGCATATCTTCTGGGCCACAGCATCCTTCCTTTCGAATACTCCCAGAGCCCCCTGATGATAATTTGTAAGTTTCCAAGTTTTTGCACCACACAGCAGCACGGGTACGTCAGTGATTTATAGAGTGTTATTTGTGTTCGTCGAGGGAGGAGTTTGCTTCTCAATGGCCTACTCAGTCCGAAGTGGTATTTGTTTGCAAGGGGAATTTTCGGCGCCCCAGCCTCCCTGACATTTTAAAGATTTCACTGTGAAAACCAATTCTATATCCTTGCGGGCAAGGAATAAGTCGTCTTAAACTTTGAATTAGCGAAATCGATCGAGAAGAGTTCCTGCTTTGCTCCTACAAAAATTTTAATTTTGTTTTTATTTGCCTATAAAGGATTACATCATTAAGTGTTCCTGAAAAATAATTACTTTAAAATTTCATGCAACCAAATACTTGATTTGAGCTTTCGATTTATTTTTAACTATCAGGATGCACTCACAATCGTATTAGTTACGAATTTTCCGCTCTAGTGCTGGTTATTACCGTTCCTACAGGGTCACATCATGAGCGCACTCAAATTGATGATCGAATAAGCTAAGCACAAAATCTTTTACTGAAAGTGTCACAGAAGAACCAAAGTTATTGCACCAGCAGCTGTAACTAGTACTACTGTAAACTCAGTGAAACAACAACAAAAAGATATATTTTCACAAGTAAATCTGCTTACGCTTGACTTTTACTTTAAAAGCTTTGGCTGCTGTTGCCACTGGACGTTGAATACTTTGGTGCATTGATTTTGGCTCTGGCTGTGTGTGTGTGACAAAGCCTCTCACCACAAGTTAATACAAAAATACATGTATAGTTTACAGTTATGGGCTATAAATTTATAGAGTAAGTATATCTATGTACAATATATTGTATTTGAAATTGTTACTGTTGCCTTACTTTCGACTCTCCTCCTCTTTGTGTTGCATTTATTTGTTGTTAGTGCATTCAACAATTTAACGCGTTGCAAGTCTTGAAGTCTTGGCTATTTCTAATACATATATACATATTTATAGTATAACTTTATATGTTTTGCTTGCTTTATATTTTCGCCGCCCATTGCCCTTGTCACACAGGACCTTTTCAGTTAAGCAACAACATCCTCTTTTGACTATGGATTGCTACTTCACCGGTGGCACTAACTGTTACAAGTATGGTTAGAGTGGAAATGCCACAACCGCAACGTCAAGTGGTGCTACATATGTATGTAGTTACATACGGTGTTGCGTTTGCTGGGTTGTTGTGGTAACTGTGGTCGAGGTGGTAGCTTCATGGGAAGTAGGTGTGGGCGGAAAAATATGGATTATAAATATAAAACGAAAAATACTCGACAATATATCAAGCGACATTTTTCTTTGTAAATATTTCTTAGCTAGTCGCTTTTTGTTGTTTCATTTTTATTGCTATTTTGTTGGTATTTCTAGTTTCTTTCTCCTTACTGTTACTAGTTAAGCTGTTGTTACTCTAGTTACGGTTTTTTTTATGTATTTATGGCGGTTCTTCTTGTCTTATGTTAATGTGTTAGTATTGAATTGAGCCCTTAAGGAAAATTAGTAACATCGTTGGTGGCTTTTTAGAGATAATATTATTCTTTTTGGATAATCACTATGCGGTTTTAAGCAGTTTTCTTACCCGGCCAAGAGTGTCATTTCGATGTAATTTTGCTTTACTTGTCACAAGTATGCTAATGAAAAACTCCTGCAAAGTGTGTGAGATCATACCAGGCTTTCAACAAAAGCCTGTTTAAAAAATTTGTTAATTGTTAAAACATTTGTTGTTTGTGAACATGCTTTTTCTATATTTTTTTTACTTCATTTCGTTTCATTTTATTTTATTTTATTTTATTTGGTTTTATTTTAGTAAGTTTAACGAGCTCAAGACCAGCTGATAATAATTCTTAGTTAATTATTATTATTTTTGATTAGAGGAAACATTTAAATCAAAAATAATAATAATTTGATAATAATTCTTAGTTATTAATTATTATTTGTGATTAGAGGAAAAATTTAAATCAAAAATAATAATAATTAACTAAGAATTATAATCAACTGGTCTTGAGCCTGTTACACTTACAAAAATATGTAAAAATGAACAGACCATAAAACCAACAACAACATTATTTTATTTTATTCTATTTTATTTTATTCTATTTTATTTTATTTTATTTTATTTTAATTTGCTTTGTTTTATTTTATTTTATTTCATTTTATTTTATTTTATTTTATTTTATTTTATTTTATTTTATTTTATTTTATTTTATTTAACTTTATCTTATTTTATTTAATTCTATTTTAACTTATTTTATTTTATTTTATTTTATTTTGTTTTACTTTATTTTATTTTATTTTGTTTTATTTTATTTTGTTTTATTTTATTTTATTTTACTTTACTTTATTTTACTTTATGTTATTGTTTTTTAATTTTTTTTACTTTATTTAATTTTTTTAATTTAAGTTTTATTTTATTTAATTTTTAAATTTATAAATTTTTTTTTAATAATTTTTTTGTTTTGTTTTATTTTATATTGTTTTACTTTATTTTATTTTCTTTTACTTTATTTTATTTTTTTTTATTTCTGCTTCTTTCTTTAAATGGTCATCTAACCGCTGGGCGATTTTGATCGTCCAACATAGCTCGCCAGTCGTTTCTTTGTTGCGCCAACTGGCGCCAATTGGAAACACCGCGGGATCGAAAATCGGTCTCCACTTGGTCCTTCCATCGGAGTGGTGGTCTCCCTCTTCCTCTGCTTCCACCGGCGGGTGCCGATAAAAATATCTTCTGGGCTGGAGCATCTTCAGCTAGCCAGCGAAGCCGCTGTGTTTTAATTCGCTGAACTATGTCGGCGTCTGCGTAAAGTTCATACAGCTCATCATTAAATCTTCTTCGCCGTCGCCAACGCGTAGAGGTCCACAAATCTTTCGAATGACCTTTCTCTCGAATACTCCCAGAGCCGCCTCATCAGATGTTGTTAGTGTCCACGCTTCTGCACCATATAGCAGGACGGGTTTGATGAGTGACTTATAGAGCGTTATTTTCGTTCGTCTAAAGAGGACTTTACTTTTTAATTGCCTACTCAGTCCGAAGTAGCATTTGTTTGCAAGAGTAATTCTTCGTCGGATTTCTAGGCTAACATTATTGTTGGTGTTAATGCTGGTTCCCAGGTAAACGAAGTCCTTTACTATTTCGAAATTATTGCTGCCAACAGTGGCTTTGTTGCCAAGGCGCGAATGCGCTGACTCTTTGCATGATGACAGAAGGTACTTCGTTTTATTTACTTTATTTTATTTAATATTATTTTAAATTACTTTCTTTTATTTTATTTCATATTATTTTAAACTACTTTCTTTTATTTTACTTTATTTTATTTTATTTTATTTTGGAAGCTTAACGAGCTCAAGACCATTTTTCCTGTAATCAAAAATAATAATAATTAACTTAGAATTATTATCAACTGGTCTTGAGCTCTTTAAACTTACAAAAATGATTTTATTTTCTTTTATTTCATTTCATGTAATTTTATTTTATTTATTCGAAATGACCCTGTTCCTTTTTCTTTAACTTACATATACGAGACAGCCTTTTCTGCTATAATTTTAAATTAAACGAAACAAATCGATCTTTTCTTTTTGTTATTGAATGCATTGGTATTAGTAAGTTAGCATATTTTACCTCTGTATAATGCGTAGAATTGCAAAATGTTGACCTTTAAGTTAACTCCTTTAGATATACGTGTGTGTAGTATGAGATATATCCTGTTATCTATAATAATTCCCAACGGATTACCCACCATATCCCGCCCGACCGACGCGTCCGCATAACGCGCGGATTATTCGTTCGTGCCGAGTCGTTGACAGGGTTTGGTTTGTTAATCGTCGAGATCTAAAACTGCTCAGCTACAGAGACAACCTAATCAGCTAGGTAAAGTAGATATAAGATAGATTATACATTAAGAGAATTTAATCATAAAAATAATTCCAAGCATTTCCCTCCGACTAGAAAGTGTGTGCAGATTAATGAGTTTTAAACGATTCGTATAGGGTGGCAGATTGTACAAGGGATCCCAATGAAAATCTCTTAAGGCAAATAGTAAAAATTGTTTTTGAACTGATTCAAGGCGATCTATTGACTGTTGTGTTAATATGGCGGTTGAAACTGAGTTTATAGTTCATAGTAACCCCCAGGTCAACAAAATCATACACTTGCTCAAGACTATAATTTTTAATTGTATAGGAAGCCAGCTGAGAAATTCCACGCGAAAAACCCATGTGTTTACATTTTTTAAGGTTAAGTGGCATATAATTTAAATCGCACCAAGTAACAAGTGTATCTAGATCTGATTGTAGCTTATTTCTATCTTCAAATGACGCGAATGGCATGAAAAGCTTTACGTCGTCGGCATACATTAACATTTTTGAAAATTTTATTATTGTAGAAATATCATTTATAAATAATCAAGCAATTGTTTAAATTTTTAATATTTTTATACCATTTTCACTTCTATTAAGTTTGAATTCTTTTTGAAAAGTAATTTACACATTTCAACTGACCTTACCTGAATTTAGATGGTAAACATTTTATTCGACAATTGTTGTGTGCAAATAATATCCCTATTTGCAGACTCTTATTTGTGTATTTTCACACATGTTTGCTTAAATATATGATTTGAAAAAATACGTATGTATGTATATGTTTGCACTATGTGGAGCATGCTTATATACATATTTATGTGTGACGAATATATAATTTTTTGTACGTACAATACGTGCTTTTCAGCAATTTGTCCTTGTTCTATATAAAAATGTTTCACATGACCACGACCAAATACAAATGCAACCGTACACATGCGAGTTATACGAGATATGTGTACATGGATGACCTTATTTGCACAAACTGCTATGTATGTATTTGAAGTAAATAAGCATATATACGTATGCATTAGATTGTTTTACAAAAAAAAATTATTTCGCCCAGCAATTATTTAGTTTTATTCAACTTTTGAGCAAATATCAAATATTGCTTATCATATCCTTATAATGCTAACTTCAATCTAGGAGTGCTTAATTCAAGAGTAAAATGTATTGCGATTATTTATTGACCTTAAATATTCTCTCTCTTAGGGGATTACTGAGATAAAAATTGGTTTTGCATATTATTAGTGTTATTTTTTTTTTTTCAAAATTTAAGAGGCTACAAAGTGCTCTCTGATTTACGTATATATCACCGTATTACTTTTTCGGTAAGGTCTGGTAATTTTATCTTACCATAATCAAGTATTTCCTTAAACGAATTAATTTATTATACCAAAACATGGGTGAAAAATTTACTCAATTCTATTCAGCAGTTTTTGAGTGATGCGCGTACAAACATACAGACAGACAGACGATAGTTCGAAAAACCTTTGTTCTGAATTCGTATGAATTTCCTTCAATCTTATAACTTTAAACTAGCTGTTCTTGTATATTTGTCAGAAACGGCTCAGCCAATTTTGGTGAAAGATAGTCTTATAGCCGCTTATCCGATTTTTTTGTAATGGACGTTTTACGTAGTATATCAAAAAAGATAGTTTCAGGTAGAGCTACCATTAAGGGTTGCCACCTTATCCCATTATATTAATTTTTTCGCATATCCTCTATTAAATCTAAAATATCTTGATACATTCAAATGGACTTTTGAGTGTAGGTAACATGCTACATTTCAAGCTCCACTACTTAAGCGATGCCACTAGGACGTTTTTACAGGTTTGCCAGCTTTTTGATTTTTGAAAAAATTTTGAGATATGCCAATATGATCATCAAACGAAAGGTACTTGGCACGATATTTCAACAAAAACATTTGTGCACAGAGTTACCACCAAGGGTTGCCACCTAATCGAATTATGTTAATTTTTTCGCATATCCTCTATTATCTCGGGAATATCTTGATACATTTAAATGATCTTTTGATGTAGGTAACATGCTATATTTCAAGCTCCACTACTCCACTGACGTCGTACTTTAACAAAGATATTGCCAGGTGGGGTTTCTCACCTAATCCTATCTGAAAATGCCGAATTTGGATATGATGGCTTTGACGACTTCTGCAGATTCTCTAAATTCTATCTTTTATTTGTCGTCCATTACACTCTCGTTTTACAAAGTTTGTATTTAAGTGCTCAATGTCAATCAACGTGTCCAATTCACCAACAGCTAAGTATTAAAACCATTTTTATCGTTTTTTGCAGAATTTGTTGTGACAGAAAGTCATACAGAACTAGTTAAAAAAAGTTTTTTACCTGACTAGTTAGCTTCGTATTCATACTATTTTTGAGATAGTTTACAATTAGTTGGTTTAAATGCAGTTTAAATATATGAGTTAGGCTGCATTTGTATTGAAAACAAAAAAACCAATACTAAAATTGTGCACTCAGTTTTGTAGTACATGTATATTATATAATGGGAAATAAAAGTGGTAGTCGCAATAAGCGGGCGAAAGCGTAAAAATGCTAAAATACAAAGTGTTTTCACTTTATACCAGAGTAAATTAATTTTCTGCAAACTATCCAGTGCTAACCGCAAGTCGCTTTTTCATATGTGCACATAAACCCATACAATAGTGAGTAATTTTCCATCACAACAGAGCACCCACACACACATACGAAAACACACATTCACATATTCGAATATTATGAGCTGCTGCTTTGGCCATACCATGGTCCAGGCAATTCATACAACCTGCTACATATGCCAGAATGGACGTGCCATTATAACGCTTTCGCCCTAACATTAGTTAACTTCAAGTCAAAGCTCAAAATACCAGCTCATCAACAGGACATACACACACACATACTCATATATATATATGTACATCTGTGTAAGTATACAATAACCTAAAGCTGCATTATATTTCATGGACATGTTTTATCACACTTTTTCTTCCAAGCAAGTATATATATAAATATATCTATATATATGTTAGCACATCCCGACTGCAGTCGAACCGATTCGTTGAAACTATACTTACAACTAGTATGAATCAGAAGGCAACTAGTCACTCAAAGATATTTTTTCGTGGTACCTTTAACACGAAGATATCGTAGGACATGTGAATCATACTCAACCTAGAAAATAGTTCAGAAGTACACGGCTCACATGACAGACTTTAGAAAATCGAGCGTGGGTGCAGACGACATCAAAATCAAGACAAAAGTCACAAAATTTTACACTCTGGGCATCTCAGTACTTTACAAATCTTAAAATTTTTGTTGGTACAAATAACATTTTGCTCGACCCAGTTTAGGATGAGTTAGAAAGTTCTAATTTTAAGCTAGTTTCTTTTCTGAAAAGTTCGAAATCTCACTGCAGGGCACATATCCACACATATACTCACACCCGTTTTCGGTTAACATTGGTTTCAGTTGCACTTTTGTCTTGATTTGCCACATTAATTATTGCCATATAATTCGCATGCTTCATGTAGCCGAAACAGAGATAAACGTTAAAATGTTAAGGAATGCAGTAGAAAATTATATATGTACATACATGCAAGGCGGTCTGGGATGGTTCAGAAACTATTGCGAGATATAAGGGAGGAACGCTGATCATCGTCAAGAAATAAGCCTAAACGGAGCTGGAGACTGCCACGCTACACAAATGAAATAGATTGAAATAAAATAAAATAAAACAAAATAAAATAAAATAAAATAAAATAAAATAACAGAAAAGCACCACTTTAAGTTTTTTCTCCGATATATTTCGGTTACTCAACCGTCTTGATGTAACGCAGAAAAAACTTAAAGTGGTGTTTTTCACTTATTTTACTGACCTTAAGCCGGCAAATCCAAATTACTGTTCGTATACAACAGGTCGCCAAAAACAACATTATTAAATAAAATAAAATAAAATAAAATAAAATAAAATAAAATAAAATCAAATAAAATAAAATAAACTCAAATAAAATAAAGCCAAATAAAAAAGAATAAAACAAAAGCAAAATAAAATATAATAAAAAATAAAATAAAATAAAATTAAATTAACTAAAATCAAATAAAGCCAAATAAAATAAAATAAAATTTCACAAAAAAAATAAAATAAAATTAGGAAAAAATAAATAAAATAAAATAAAATTAGGAAAAAAAATTGGCGGCCGCCGTGGTGTGAAGGTAGTGTTGCCGGCCTACCACACCGAAGGTCCATGGTTCGAGCCCTGGTACAGGTAACATCAAAAGTGATTTGAAAAAAGTTTTTCAAAACGGGTTCGCCCCTCGGCAGTGGTTTGGCAAACTCTCCGAGTGTATTTCTGCCATGACAGGCTTCTCAGCAAAAATTCGTCTCCTTTGTAGATGCCGTTCGGAGTCGGCAAAAAACTGTAGGTCCCACCAATTTGTAGGGAAAATTCAAATCGTCACACCACAAATTGAAAGAGAAGCTTGGCGCAAAAATCTCTTAGGAGGTTTATGATGATATACCTGTTGTATATCGCGCCATAGAGAGAGACAGAGAGGAAAAAAAATTAAATAAAGTAAAATAAAGTAAAATAAAATGAAATAAAGCGAAATACAATAAAATATAAACTTAAATTAAATTAAGTAATATGAATTAAAATAAAATTAATAAAATAATATAAAATAAAACAAAATGAAATATAATAAAATTAGAAAAAATAAGATAAAATAAAAAAAAAAATTATTTAATAAAATAAAGAAATATAAAAAAGACTAATTTCTTTTTGTCCAGCAGGCGTATAGAAAGCCTTCTAACTACAGCTTCTTTGGTCAATTGCTAAATATGAAAGAAAGAATAAATCGCACGGGAGGAAGAAGGTTTTTACGACGCATGGTTTGGTTTCGAGAGGATCTTCTCAATAATAATGAACTTGAATACGCTGTTTGGTACCATCTTTCCTTTTGAGTTATTTTTACTGCTAGATATTGGCAGTTTTTTGACGGAATGATAAGTATTTACCATTTCTAAGTACGAGTGTAATATACGAGTATATATTTACGTAAATAAGGTCCGCTGCCTTTGGAAAGTCAAGTGATGATAAAAAAGCAAAAAAAATGTTAGTGAACATTTGAAGGGTTGCAATTTATCGTAACGCTTGTTATGTCAGCAATATTTGTGGTGTACATGTTTGCCAATCTAAGCAGCCCCAACCTTTACATATTTAACATATCGCCCGGTTCAAACATCAATCACGCATTTGCCATTTCTGAAGTATTAACGCATGTTCCTTGTTTGTCATTGTCAATGAACCATAGAAAGGGGAGGCAGAAAAAGGTTAAGAAAGTAATAATAATAAATAAAGACGCGTAAGGTAGCTTAAATGCGGGTGTAACTGAATATGATATACTCAGCTGTGAGCTTTGACAACAAAGTTGGAGTTATTTTTATTTATATAAAACTTGCCGCATTAATTGATTTTAGCTGGAATTCAGAAACTTATGACTGTGTATTTATATAGAATGTGGGTTTTACAGTTATGTAAACAGTACAGGAAAAGCGTTCTTAAACCCACTTCGTTCAAACCCAACCTCCATAACAAATTTCAATAACATAACTCAAAGTTGAATTGCCTGGCCCTAGTTTTTTTTCTGCTGATAGTTTGTAATGGAATACCAAACAAAAAAAGTTAATATAAAAACACTAAAAATGCAGTTGAGAATACAATACCATCTTGTAGATATATTTCAAAAATCAGCAAAATCAGACTCTTCAATCTCAAGAAATTAAACAAAAACTTTAGAACTTCGAAAATATGTTTATAGCTATAACTTAGAAAATAATTCGAATTTCGAAAAATTGTGAAATACTTATTTTTGGCGCACTTCACAAATTTCTACCAATCTTCTTTCGTTTATGCACCAGCTACCGTTTTGCGAATAAAATTAATGCAACCTGTGAGCTGTACTCAGCTGAGTATAGAAATTAGAGTACACGCAATCGGTTCATGCATTCAAAATCAAGAACGCGACCTACACATTTTTCAAAAGCCTTGACGTACACACTCGTAAATATGTAAGTAAAATGTGAAGTTTTTGTGTCAAAAATCAGGATTATGCTGATGAAAGAATTTCAGAGTGAAGAGAAATATGCCAATAAACATTTTTGTTATGAACACAATTTTGAGAATCATTAGAGGACTTAAATAATAACCAGTTTTAAAAATCTAGTTGTAAAAGCGGTTCTGAAAGTGAGAATTTATTTTTTATCAGACCTTGCCCCCCACATTTTACGGTGGTGGACCGTCGGTAACATAATACAAATATGAACATATACTAAAATGCACAACTTTCGGCCCTTGTACTTCTAAACTATAAATCTGCGATATAAACAAACACATATTGATCGATAGATCTGCTGCAGCTGAGTTGCTATCCGTAAAAAAAGAAAATTTTACAAAATTGGATAATTCAGTTTAAAAGTTACACCACTACAAATGCCAAACACGTATTAGAAAAATATACTATATATTCGTTGCTGTGTGAGCAGACACCTCATGAATTTTTGCTTGAGTTGATGTTATTGTATTAATAGCTGGCATACGATACACAGTGTGAGTGTCTCTCACTGAGAGAAGGAACAGAAGCAAATACGTAACTTTCATTGATGAACATACAGTGATTATTTACGTTAAGTTCATGAGAGCTCAGAATACTCAACACAGGAGTTGATTTAGTTTTTGTAATCAGTAAACTAAAATAAAATAAAACAAAGTAAAATAAAATAAAACAAAATAAAATAAAATAAAACAAAATAAAACAAAATAAAATAAAATAAAATAAAACAAAATAAAATAAAATAAAATAGAATAAAATAAAATGAAATAAAACAAAATAAAATAAAATAAAATAAAATAAAATAAAATAAAATAAAATAAAATAAAATAAAATAAAACAAAATAAAATAGAATAAACTAAAAAGAAATATAAAACAAAATAAAATAAAATAAAATAAAATAATTTTGTTGTTGGTTTTACGGTCTGTTCATTTTACATATTTTTGTAAGTATAACGAGCTCAAGACCAGTTGATAATAATTCTTAGTTAATTATTATTCTTTTTGATTAGAGGTTTGTTGCTTTCAATTTTTCCTCTAATCAAAAATAATAATAATTAACTAAGAATTATTATCAACTGGTCTTGAGCTCGTTATACTTACAAAAATATGTAAAATAAAATAAAATAAAATAAAATAAAACAAAATAAAATAAAATAAAATAGAATAAAATAAAATAAAATAAAATAAAATAAAATAAAATAAAATAAAATAAAATAAAACAAAATAAAATAGAATAAACTAAAAAGAAATATAAAACAAAATAAAATAAAATAAAATAAAATAATTTTGTTGTTGGTTTTACGGTCTGTTCATTTTACATATTTTTGTAAGTATAACGAGCTCAAGACCAGTTGATAATAATTCTTAGTTAATTATTATTCTTTTTGATTAGAGGTTTGTTGCTTTCAATTTTTCCTCTAATCAAAAATAATAATAATTAACTAAGAATTATTATCAACTGGTCTTGAGCTCGTTATACTTACAAAAATATGTAAAATAAAATAAAATAAAATAAAATAAAACAAAATAAAATAAAATAAAATAAAATAAAATAAAATAAAATAAAATAAAATAAAATAAAATAAAATAAAATAAAATAAAACAAAATAAAATAGAATAAACTAAAAAGAAATATAAAACAAAATAAAATAAAATAAAATAAAATAATTTTGTTGTTGGTTTTACGGTCTGTTCATTTTACATATTTTTGTAAGTATAACGAGCTCAAGACCAGTTGATAATAATTCTTAGTTAATTATTATTCTTTTTGATTAGAGGTTTGTTGCTTTCAATTTTTCCTCTAATCAAAAATAATAATAATTAACTAAGAATTATTATCAACTGGTCTTGAGCTCGTTATACTTACAAAAATATGTAAAACAAAATAAAACAAAATAAAAGAAAACAAAATAAAGTGAAATAAACTAAAATAGAATAAAATATAATAAAATAAAATAGAATAGAATAAAATAAAATAAAAAAAATAAAATAAAAGAAAACAAAATAAAGTGAAATAAACTAAAATAGAATAAAATATAATAAAGTAATATGAAATGAAATAAAATAAAATAGAAAAAAATAAATTGAAATGAAATAAAAAAATTAAAAAAACTACTGTTAGTTGGTAAAATAATAAAAGGCAAAGGAACAAAAGGAAGGGAAATGATAAAAAGGTCTGAATCAAATTAAAGTACAGAATTTATTGTGAAAGTAAGGAAGCAGCAAGGAAGTGCGGCAAATAAAAATATGAATAGATACTGTATTATAAAAGGATGTATAAAATAAAGGAAAGTAAAATATATTACAGGAAATGAACGGTAACAGTACTCAGAATTTTTGTTTGTTGGGATGTCGGTTTTGAGAAATTGTGTATCAACATACATTCGCATGCAAACGCACGTATAGCGCTGAAATATGCTTTGCTAGTATGTTTTTGTACATAAGTATTTTTCATTGAATGTTAAATATTTTTTCTGTGAATATTTAATCGCTTAGCTTATAAAATATGTAACATGCATACGTGATCTTCGCTTCGACCTATTATTTACCATTGATTTCTTCTTGGTACATTTGTTATATTTTTTTTGTAAATTTATTTCAGAATGTTTTTATTGCAAAGCGATTTCACTTTCAATAGCTCCCTATAAGTACTTAAACATGAAAGCTGATTTATTTGCCGTTATTTTTCGTGACCCCATTTTGTATGCTCAATTGGTGTTTCCTAAATACGGCGCGTACATTTGGTGGAAGTCATATGTACGAAGTGAAGTGTCATATCGTTGGTGACACTACAAAACCGCGTAAGTAAAATCTCAATTTGGCTGTGTTGCCACTACACAAATTTTTTTTTGACGAATATTTACTTTATGGAAACAGTTCCTATCATGATCGGTTCTTTTAATTATTTTCCAAACCAACATATAGTTTTCTTGAAAATAAATGAATAAATGTTGATGGGCGAGGGCCTATAAAAATTTTTGACACAAATTTTACTTACGCGGTTTTGCAGTGTCACCAACGATATGTAGGTTGGGTTTTTGATTCGGCCACAAACCCATTGTGATAGGAGGAAAGGGAAACCTGTTGAAGAGTGCCCTGATTTTTTAGAGCAGGAATTTTATTTGGCGCTGAGACCCACTAACGAATTGCTGTAGATTTCGCACATATTGCTGTTTTCTATTGCCAACCTCACCTGCATTTATTCCGATAGACGTTGTTCTGCCAAAAAATTTACCCTACTCTTCCTTCTCAGTAGATCCATATTCTTCTGCCTGCCCACCTTATTTTTCTTCCTCTTCCTTTTCATCTGCTTCTCCTATTTCATATCGTTTATCTCTTATTCATCTTACTTTGTCTCACTAGTACTATCACCATCACTATCACTGTCACTATCGCTATCACTATCCCTATCCGTCTTGCTTTCCCTATTCCCATCCATTTCCCTATCCTAGGAACATCTGCTTGCTAACTTGCTAATACCCTTATCAACACTTTAAACTTGATAGCCATATCGTAGAATCATTTTCTAGGACCATGCATGGTCCACATTTTGGTCAATAACTCGGACTGATTCCAGCGCCATCTATCGAGTAAATTTTTTTTTAGAAACGTTCCCCAAAGCAACAGCACACATTTCAAATATGAACCAAATCTGTTAAGTGGTGTAATAGTTTGGTGGCAAACAAAGTATTGAAAACTCAACAAAATTGCGAAATCGTGACCTCTCAGCTGTATTTGTTTTTCGGTAGCAACAACTAAAAATTTTGCATATTTTTTTATTGAAAACCCTTTCACAGAGAAGGTCCAAGAGAGTACTTTTTACATAATGGAAATCTCTTTGCCGTTTAGACATCCATTGCAGTCATACAAAAGGAATTTCATTTTTATACATATAGAATAAATCATATAATTTTTTACACAGAATTCTTAAAGTTCGTGAAGAAAAAAAATTAAAACTATTTTAACAACACATAACTGGAAATACAAAACAAAGTTGGCATATTTTTAGGCGCAACTCATAAGTGTTGAAGAATTCATACTATTTTCTCTCTCTCTCTCTCTCTCTCTCTTACCTTTATTTCCTTTTAAATATTTAATTTTTTCTCCTACGAGGATTTTTATACTTCAAAACCGATTAAAATTTTATACATAAAAATTTACACGCTTTCATATGTATACGAGCTGCGTATTTATGTATGCATATAGCTTCAATTTCATTCCAACTAGTGGCTTAAGGACCCCTTGGGCTTACTGTGGCTGCCTGAATTTCCGTTGCTTTCAGTACCCGAGACAAAGTCAGTAGCAGCTGCAACACCATCAGCGACCCACATTTTCACTAACGACACTGCAGAATCCACGTAAATTGATGCACCAACGTCCACCGAGAGCACAACAACCAGTCCAGAGTATAGTTAGGTAACATTTGAGTGTATGCAGCTCAGAGACGCTCATCGGTTAGCACGTGAGCGCAGGTTTTCAAAAGACTTAAACAAATAAGAGGAAAATATATATGGCAATTTGCGAAAACTCTGTTTGAATGATAATCAAACTCTGTAGGTTACCCATTCAACAACATCAGCAAAATTATTTTCTAAGAGGAAATTTTGCGGATTTTAATCCTATATACTCGGGTACTAGAATTTTCTGGTGCTAACACCAAGTGAACTATTTTATGTGGTCACGGTGAACCTCTTGGATAATTCAGCCTTTGGTTTGTTAAGGTTTAACAGTGACTGCTCTCGACCTCAAGCTCATGCACAACGTGCATTTGTATGTGTGAGCATCACTGATGTAGTTATATAGTAAATCCGGAAGTTTAACTAAAAATAAGAATGGTGCAAGCGGAGATGACACAAATAGCACAGAGCAAAAAAAAAAAAAAAAAAGTACATCAAAAAAAATTTTTTTTGCAAAAAAGTATGAGAGCATGATAAAGAGCCATGGTGCAACAGTAAGGTAAAAAGTAAGAGTCAACCAAATAAATACACAGCATTTATAAAAGCGTAGTATAAAAACACTGTCAAGGTAGCCTATGCAAAAATATCCGTCAAAAAAGTGGAGTAGCGCTAAGTGACATGGGCCGACGTAAAGCGCCTAAAGTGTTAGCTGCGTGTGCATTTTATTTTGTTTTTTACATGTTTGAGTCTGTATTGTATACATATTTAACTTTTAAAATGTGTCATGTTGACAGCAATCACGAAATGTTGCATAAGAAAAATTGTTTACATTACGCTGTTGCAAAAGCAGGAAAAATCGTAAACATGACATAGTAGACAGGATGGTTGAAAACATGAAATAAATACGAATGACCGCTTTTATGAGGAATGCAAGAGTGTCAGAAATAATGACGAAAAATGTATAAAGATTGACATATGTATATATTATGGTGTCTAAAATAATACTAAAATAACACTGGCGCTTTTTTATTCGCCATTTCGCTGCCAGCTAAAAGTTTTAGTGTTTAAATAAACAAATTTTAAAATTGAAAGAAACAAAAAAAAAAAATAAGCAAGCAGAAAAAATTATATGGTCAATTGTTTTTGCTGTCTCCCAAGCGAAAAGTTTATATTTGACTTTGAAATGGTTATTTTTTTTCGTTGATATGAATAAAATAACAAACTGAATTTTTTTCAAAAATCTAAAATTTTAATTGATTATCAAATATGTACTTGTCGCGAGATTGCAACCAAGATCGTAAGTACTCATATTTTCTCGGCTTGCTTTCCCAAGAAAAGGCGATTGGGTAGAGCGAGATGGATTTGACAAAAGGAGGATTTGTCATTTGCAAATATAACGCCAAGCATGAAAGATACCCAGAATACAATAATCCATATTTGATGCCTGCTCGCTGTTGAGCAACATACATGAAAATGTCAATTGTTTCTCTTGCCTGCATTGTGTTTTTCGGTTTCGTGGTGTTTTATTGTTAATTTTGCTACTTTTATTTTACTGCGTGAAACTTTACGGGGGTATGCTATTCTTTAAACTGTCTGCGATTTTAATTATTATTTTTTAAAGAAAATAGAATATCATTTGTGTGATAAAATTCAGCATTTTCGGTAAGTGGGTTGATAAATATTAATTACCTGTAAAAGGAGGATTTGACATTTGCCCAATAGGAGGATTTATCAAATTGTCAAATCCTCCTTTTACTCTTCTAGTGTTCTGTTGTGATAGCTTTTGTTTGCTGGATTGGAGATTTTCATGTCTGTGCTTTTGTTATTATAAGCACCAAAAAAATATGCCTAATATATACAAAATAAAGCATCCAGAAAGGGTTTTGAAAGAAGAAGGTCTTCAACAAGCGCTACTCGACATAAAAAATAAAACTGAAACGCCATCGAGTGCTGCCCGAAAGTATAATATAAACAGAACCACTATAATTTATCGACTCAAGCTTCTGTCTGAAACCCGAGTGGCTAACGAGCTACAAGACAAAGCAAGCACTAAATATACTGTAGGGCAAGTTCTAACAAAGCTCGAGGAAGGCAAGCTGACGGAGTACTTTAAAAAGTGCTCCAAGTTGCATCATGGGTTAACGTTTGACATGGCAAAGCGGTTTGTGTACGATTATGTCAAAAGGAATAATACAAAATGCCTTCTTCTTGGGATAAGGACCTAGCTGCGGGTAAAGTATGGTTATCGGGTTTCATGAGAAGAAATTCAACTACCAGTCTTCGCAAACCCGAAAATATAAGCTTAGCTCGTCTTCGAGATTTTACCAAACCTATTGTGTTTGAGTTCCTTGGAAAACTTGAGAGCCTTTTCTTAAAACAATCGTTTACGCCTGAAGATATATACAATCTCGAGGAGACCGGTTTTACAACAGTAATGGATTCTGTTAAAGTAAGTTGCATATTTTTTCGAAAAGGAGTTTAAACTTTGTAACAAAGGTATTAGACTATTTTTAGATAACTGCAGAAAATGACAGTGAGTTTTGTGAAGTAGAAGAATCTGAAGGGACCAGAGAACATAACGCTGGACCGACTATCTCCTTGACTCAAAACAGTTTGACTAGGTTTCCTTTAAGTTCTGATGTTGTAATCAGCTTAGCGGATAAACGGACATTCGACCGCTTCCAAAATTAAAACCCAAAAAAAAACTCGGAAAGGTCGTCCCGTCGGAAAGTCAAGAATTTATACTGAAACTCCGGAAAAGAACCGGTTAATAGATCTCTCATTGCAAAAGGCCAAACAGCAAAAAGTGGAAAAAATTTAAAAACCAAAAGTGGTTAATTCTGGCTGATTCTTCCAGTGATGAAAGTTATAATTATAGCATCAGAGACTCCGACACGTCCTTAAGATGGCAAGGAAGCGATGGCTCCAAAAGTGAAGGCGTGGAAAATATAAAGTTTTCCGATAACGTGGAGGCTGTTTGCGGTGACTATGTCCTCATTAAATTTGGAAACAATAAGAGCTTCTATTACTTTGGATTGGTAATAGCTGTTGAAAGGTTGAGTTATTTGCCTTACATTATCAAGTATTTTAGACAAGGCAATACATCTATTTTTTGCGAACCTATAGTTGAAGATATCAAACTAGCACTACCAACCGATTTGGTACCCAAACTTCCAGATCCCATACAATTCCCAGGAACCTCTACACGCAAAGGAAAGATACAACTTATAGTAAATTTTTCAGGTCTCGACATCCGCTAAAATGTTGTTACATTGATGGTCTTCTAATTTGTTTTAATACTAACTAATATTTCAGTAAAATTTTAACTAAAATCACAATTAAAGACTTGTTTCAAATAAAAAATCTTTGTAGTTTCTTTCAAATTATATATATGTCACACCCCCCTGCATGTTGTAAAATCCTCCTAAGGCAGTGACAAATCCTCCTTATAAGTAGGATGATTTGACGGTATTTGGATTGTCTATATTTCGATTAATACTCGTGTAACTGTTGAGTGTTCATATTCGGATTACGAATAATTTTGAGCTCAAATATTCAATGAACCACTGCAAAAAGTTTCGCAATGTGCTAAGCTTTTAATGAAAATAACAAAAATGTATTTTTCTGTCAAATCCTCGCTCTACCCTACTAATTGATTACGATTAGAAAAAATAAAAAAGAAATATAAAATAATCAAAAATAATTCAAAAAGTTGTTTTGATTACTTTTATTTATTTTTTTTTTGTTATTATTTTAGATTTTTTTCAGTATTGTTGATGTAAATATTTATGTGTTCCTACAACAATACTGAAAATAATCAAAAATGAACAAAAGTAATCAATAAAAATCAAAAATAATCAAAATGACATTTTTTTCATTACCTTGGTTTTTTTTTGATTTTTTTAATAATCGTAAAAAATTATGTTTTTTTTAATTAATCGCAAAATAATCATAAAAAAAAGTAGAGTAATTGGTAATCAGTCATTAAATGGGTTCTCAAGAAAGTAATTAACCAAACCGGTTATCATTAGGATTAGTAATCATTATTTAACAAGTCTGTTTTATTTATAAATTGATTACTTCTTTTAAAAAAATCTTCTAATGAAGCAATAGGAATTTCTCAAAATGAATTTGTAATTCAAAAAACCAAAAGTATTTAGTCGTACGATATATATATACATATTTGCATACTATTTACCGTTCAAAGTATACTTTTCACATTCTTTAAAACGATATTCTAATAACAGCCAATATGTTGTGGTTTTTAATTAATTTCAATTAAAATTTATGCATTCATAATACTTAAGCTCATTTTAGGTGAGAGTATAATCACCTGCAGCTGTATGAGTGTATATCTATGTGCACATTTAACTGTGGCACTCTCTTAAAGTGGAAAGTAAATAAGATTATTGCAATACCAGCATACATGTGGTAGAGTGATATATACAAATTAATTCAGTATATGCATACGTAGTTGTGTTTTCGAGCCTGAATACAGCATCAATATCAGTTGTGCACTAAATGTGTTGAACTAGTTTTAAGTATTTAATGCTACTTTTCGCAAGAGCGTTACAATAATACGACCCCTACTGTAACTCCACTTTCGCCTAAAAGCACACCATAACTGAGTGCCCCGAACACCAGCTGATAAACAGCAACAACGGCATGGCGATCACCTGCCACCAACACAAATTCATACCATGGCAAGCTGTGTAATTCTCAACCGTTTTATAACCGTCACTATATACAGGAGTTATTTTGGAAATTTAAAACCATTAGGCCCGATCACATTCAAGACGGCGACTACAAAGCGCCATCTGTCATATTATTTGTACACACGTTCTTATGTAAAGCATTATTTTAAGCGCGTCATAGCTACATGGCTACAAACCACGAATGCCGCTGTCGCCAGATTAAATCTATTTCTATTTTTACAAGCGACAGATCGTGGCTTTGTTTTCTTTTGGTCAATAAAATTCGAAAGGAAGAGTGAATAACTTGTAATATAAGTTTCATTTATTAAGGTATATGTATCTTTCACACAATTTGTACTTTTTCTATAATTCTTTGCTACTTTTTAAGATAACTCACACCTGTCGCTGCTGCTTTCATTGTAATCAAGTAGCCAATGCTTGACTACAGTTGTCGCATAAATTTGTTTTATTGTAGCTGTGGTTCGTAGCCACCGTATTCAATGTGTTCAGCCCTATTAGCTTAAGGTGAGTCAGCGGAAGTAGTCGCCTTTTGGTTTATCGCTCCGCTGACTAGCTAAGTGGAACAGTCGTGTTGCTTTGGCGGCGTGCTGATGCTCCACTTAGCTCTTGTATTGGCTATGGGACGAGTTGCGGGTTTTAGGGAAGCAATGATGTTTTAAGCACAATGCCTCCCCCCGACCAGCAAGCCGACAACTACAAAGATAGTGTGCGAATACGTGCTGTGGAAAGAAGTGCCCAGTGATGGGCCAGCACACTAAGGGAGTCTCCTCTTTTTTGTTGGGTGAGTCAGCGAAGTTGTTGCCTTATGGGTTTTCGCTTTACCGACCAGTTTAGCGGAAACACCGTGCCGCTTCGGCGTCGAATCGATTTCTGTTAGCTTTGACATCGGGGTAGACCGATGAGTGAGCAAGGGGGATTGTGCTGTGCATTTAAGGTGCACCTACCCTCAGCCCATTCATCGGCCAACGAAGTCCTAGCTGATACAACTTCATCCTCCATTCAGCCACCTATATATGATGCGTGCACGAAGCGGTGGTATCCGGGCACAGACCCAGCATCCTAATCACGATTCGCTTTAGTCTCGTTCCAGAATACCTCGCCCCAAATCGACGCCCCTGGAAGAGCAGCCACGCAAAGCAACATCAGCCTCAAATAACCACTCGCCTACTGATCCGCTCCGTTATCCCCGCCTTAATAACCTTCCGGTCCAACAATTGCTGCTCAGCCACTGGTACGTCTTCCACCGCACTACGTCTGCTACCGGTGAATGCCTGTCGCTGCTCAACTGTTGTCGCTTTCCAGCTGTGCCGAATCCGCCTTGTCGTACGGCTGCTCATCTGATGCCCAACAGCTCAGCTGCTTAACACCTGTTACTGTTTTCTGTTATAGCTGTTCTCTCCAGATTACGCCTTATCGCCTTCTCAATCTCCAGTAACGGAAGCTGCTGCTCTCCCAACGCCTTTAGACTTTGTGTGTGTGTGTGTTCGACCTTGATACACATATAACGTGTTATTATTTAATAGATGTTTGTGAGACCTCTGCTGACCTTGGACAGACTGAATTTTACCTCAGCAACAAAACACACCTCAAAAGTTATAATGATTGCGAGTTCAATTAATTATTTTCAAGAGAATCCATATAGTGATTAATTACCACTGCTCTCTATTTTGGTTGATTATTTTCCAATTGATTAAATAAAAATCTAAACGAGGTCACTATTTAGTACAAATGTTAAAGAAAGTTATAATTAATAAAAAAAAAATAAGAAATTTGCTGGTATAAAATATTAATATTTTGAAAAGCTTAAACCGGTTTTGTTAGCTTCAGCAATCTTAATTTTTGATCAGAGCCCAGTCGAATTTGTTATAATCTAGTTAGAAATTATAGCATTGTCTAGAATGTAAATTTACTCGGCACTGTGAATTGGCCCATAGTATGAAAAATTCAATGCTACTAAAAACTGAACTTTGTCCCCCCGTCCACTTAGCTTGTTTCCACAGGATCATTGATTTAATAATTTCCCTTTTACATATCGCGTTAATATTAATAGAAATATCTTTAAAAATGTATTTTTAATTGTGAAATTTTTTTACATTATCTCACAAAACATTTTTCTTGTTTATTTCCAGGTAT
The DNA here is from genome assembly GCA_949987695.1 of Merzomyia westermanni. Taxonomy (NCBI): domain Eukaryota; kingdom Metazoa; phylum Arthropoda; class Insecta; order Diptera; family Tephritidae; genus Merzomyia; species Merzomyia westermanni. Next base: position 27,130,910 of record OX465290.1, read on the forward strand.
GTCTACTTGCAATATTTAACGCTCAGAAACAAGTAAGTCATTTTATATTGTCCTTATCGGGTATAAGTTCTTAACAGTTCCTGCTAGCTTTTCAGTTACTCAATATAATTTTTTTCACGTAATTTTGAGACTCAACAATAGGTACTTGCATTTATTCTTTTTCTAAGCTTAGAACGTATCTCCGCGCTGTGCAAAAATGTGTTAAGTTTCTTTATCAATTAAATCTGAAGAGAAAATCTGTGAGTAGATGGGAGGGCTATCATTTTCTTCAAATAGAGCTGAACTGGTGAAAAAAAGGGGTTTGGAACATATTAAAACTACTCATATTTTATATTTGTTTGTGTGTTCAAAAGTAAAAAATAATTTTGTTTTAAAATACACCAACCCTGCTATAACCAGTCATTCGTTCGTTCTAAGCATTTGTCTTACACAATATATTGACCAAATGCAAAAAAGGGGTTTTATTCTACTCAAATGTCTTACATGGTTTGGGTTACCTTTTGTTGCAAATGTAAAGCCACAAATCTACTCAAATAATCCCCCACCTGTAAACTTTTAAACGTTAAAAGCATATTAAGCTACCTTTTAAATCTACCGTACGATATCTTAGTTATACGCTTTATTTAGTTGCGCACTGATTTCCATTTTAATCTTCCAAGTATTTTGATAGCCTACTTTTTGGCGAGGATATAAAATATCCCAATATCAAATAAGTAGCATATAAAGTAGGACAAACGGGTTTTAATTAAACTTTCTACCTGCCTTCTTTAGCTGTTGATGAGCTGCGGGCAAACATATTCAACGAATAAAATACAATTTTAGCCAAGGGTCAAATTGTCGAAAATTGAGCCTAAAAGCACACCAACAACTACTGTATTAGTTGGGTGAGCATCAAGTAGAAATCTGGCTTAGCAAAACCACAATTTAATGACTATTTGTGTCTTTTAATTAAATCATTTAATGAATTTAGTATATATATAGAACGAATATACCTCTTATGTACTTACAAAAAGGTTAATGTACTTAAGAGTTTTGCTGCAAATAAGCTACTTCTTTGTGTGTGAGATTTTTTTACCTGCTAACACTATTATTTTTTCTTCGTATGTATTTATATAAAACAAATACATATTTACTTATGTATAAATGAAAATAACTAAGTGGGTATGAAGTTGTTGACCTGAATTTGCTGTTGAAGGTGGATAGTCATCCTGGCAGTCATAACCTTACAACGGTCACTTGTGGTGAATAGTAATGAAATTTTCGTGGCTACAAGAGCGTTATATAACATTTTGATTTTGAGTTTTGTTTGTAAACTGTTTATGTTTATAGCATACTCGGAATTTAGTAGAGCTCTTAATAAGGCAGTTTTCGAATAACAATGTTCGAAAAATCGTGTGTCGTCGAGTATTCTTTGCTGTTCGAATATTCGTTTCTGTTCGATTATTCGAATACTAGCCGCGTACACATTTTTTAATAATAAACGAAAAAAATTTTAGTAACATATATTATTTTTTAACAAACAAACGCATGTGCGTCGAGACGTTCAGCAGTATAATAATAGTGAAATTAAAATGGATATCGTTCGACGAAATAAGAAGAAGCTATGCAAATTCCATAAGAGAAACCACATAAAAAAAATTTCGAAGTTAACACAAAGTGCAGGAAAGTTAATTAAACTTTAAAAAATATACATCGAAATTCGAATATATTTGGGCAGAATTTTTAGAAAATTTGTGCTAACATAAAATCATACCTAAAATAGAACACGTGGCTTGTATACCATCCGAGCTCTTTTGTAAATATCCCCGGACCCAACTTATTTTTTTCGCTTATTTTTAAATTTGAACAGTATTAATTTAATGTGACAAATGTTTTCAAACCAACGCAACGATCGAACGTTAAAAATACAATAAGAATAATCGGACTCTATCGAATATTCGCGGGTTAATACTCGAATATTAAAACTCGATTTTCAGTAGCAAACAAATCGAATATCGAAGCTTCGAATATTCGAGCTATTCGAATGATTTTAAGATATCTAGAATTTATGTGTTTTAATAACTATAATTATTTTTGAATTTGAGCAGAGGCTCCAAAGAAAGTAATACCCTGTTTGGGCAAATAAATCAAGACTCAAAGAAATTTTCATTTCCTATTTGTAAAAACTAATTTATTATGTTTAAAAATTGCAACGTATTTTCTTTTTGTCTGCTTTCCTTGAAATGACATTCCTATGGTATAAATAAAATTTTATTTCGCGAGAAGGGTGATAAATAATATCAAACATTTTGGTTACTGTATGATTGAAAAGAGAAAGCACCTACTGTAAGTAAAGAAATTTTTTTATATTAATTTTTGGTTCAAAACCCCTAGCAAGTTAAGGGCTTGGCTATACCAATGCACGCCTTTTGTAAAAATCGACTTAAATCAAAAGTTTTTCTTCTAAATCCCAATCATCATGTCCCAAAAGGATGCTCAGTATAAATACAATACTCACTCTTTGCTATTCCCCTCTCATGCGCTTGCACGTGCACAGCTTTCTATCGAGTAGTCTACTAGATTCTATTTCTTTTGCTAATGTCTTTGCTGCTTTTGTCTGCTGCCGGCTTGCATTTTCTTTCAGCTCACAGCACAATTTCTCAACCTTCAACTTCTTCTTTAATTCACTTGCACATTCATTCAGGAGATTTTTTCAATTTTTTGTCGCAAATCTCTTTTACTTGCCCTGCCTTTGACAGTCACCAATTTTAGTTTTTTCTTATTTCTTGAATTATTTGCATAGCACGCGTTAAATTTAATTCTCCTGTGAAATCTGTCTGCTTTTTTCGCTTCTTTGGTTCACACCATGACCTGTCGAAGACATATTCGCACTAAATTTCTTATTGCTTTAATAATAACATAAGCATATATATAAGTGTCGGCTTGCGTAAGGTCTTTAGAATTAACAAAGCCGTTTCCAATTTTGGTTTAAATTTACGTAATAAATTCGGTTGAATAACGTGGATTTGTTGTCGGCTCTTTGGCCGGAGGGAAATTTGTCTGAAAGTGTCGTCCCTCTCAACTGCCTTGCTTGTATCGACACACAGCCAGATCGGCTACGAAGAAACTCTGCACTCGAGGACGCAATAACGACATGGATCACTATCTAGTCATACGTAAGATCCAAGAAACTCAAGGAAAGCAGACTGTAGCAAAGCTCGACAGATGGGTAATGATTTCGCAACTCGACAGCCAGAGTTGTTCTCTTAGAACTCAAAACCAGCAAATGGATTTGTCTAAATCCATTCTTAGAAGGAAAAACTGAAGTATTTCAGTTGGTTTTCTTTGATTGGAAATCCTACTCAATTAAACTATGCGGTAAGTGGAGAAATGTGGCTTTATATAGGAAGCTTGATGAGGTTTTTAGGATAACGGCTACCCCAAAGGAATGCTTGATGCGATGTTTGAATGTAAGAAAAGAGTATTTAGAAGCTATTGTGAGTCGAAGATGGAGTACTTTTCATCTTAAAAGGAAAACCGACCTCTAGCGAACAACTGACGATATGGAAATAGATGTTTCTAAACCGAACTATGACGAACTACGAGTATCAATTTAATACAATAAAGTTATGATCTTTTATCAGAGAGAGAGAGAGAGAGGTGGAGAAAGTAACTGATAAGAAGTCAGTAATTGAGACTGAGAGAAAAATAGAGGAAGAGCTGTAGGCAACCGGTAGAGTATCTTACTCTTTTCGAAATTTTGTTTGGTAAACTTAATTTTCAACTATGACTGGTAAGGCATACCAATTTCTGGTCTCATGACATAATGCCAAATAAAACAAGTAAGGAAATGGCTTTCTTCGACTGTGCCGAAGACTTTATACCTTTCATGAATACGCATCACGGTTTTAAGTGTCCGATCCTTACTCACAATTAGTACAAACTCTGCAAAACTGTTAATTTAGAGATACATAGCCTAAACCCCATTTATCGGAAAAATCGATTGTATGGCAGCTATATGTCATGTTTGTCCGATCTGGCTGTTTTTCACTACACACATTACATATATAACATGAACCGAACCTGCAAAATTTTACGTTCCTAGTTTTTTAATTGCAAAATTTATAGCCCAAAACCTATTTATCGAAACTATCGATTATATGGGATCTATATGATATGTTGGTCCGATCTTGCTGATTCCGACAAATGATTAATCTCATGCAAAATAGCGGCTCCATACCAAATTTCATCAAGATATCTCAAAAACTGAGGGACTAGTTTTCGTTCAAACAGACAGACGGACAGACGGACATGGCTAAGTCGACTCAGCTCATCGCCCTGATCATATCGGTATACTTATTGGTGGGTCTATCTCTTCTTCTTCTCATACTTACAAGCATTATGTTTATGAAAGGTATAAAAATTGGGTTTATGATACTACCCATGCAGTGTCATAATATTCATTTTTTTATTTGATTTATTTTGTTTTGTTGAATTTCCAACAGAATGGAAAGCTAATATATATTGGAACGATTTTCCGACATCGTCGTTCGAAAAATGGCATTGAAAATGGCACATCACCGAAGCCGGTTTGTCTCCAAGCCAAATTTGATAAGGGTTGACGGAAAATCGTTCCAATATACATTAGTTTTTTGTTTGGGACTATGGCGCTGTAGCGAGTGTCATAATCCCAATTGGTGTAATGACACCTGCGAGCTCAAAAATTTAAAAAAATGTAACAGATCGAGGGGATCCTGTACAGAAAACTGGATCGTGAAACCGGCGTTAGGTAGCGTTATTATTCTTCTTTAAATGTTGCATAGCCCTCCAAACGATTTTGGCCGTCCAAGACAGCTCATCAGTCGTTTCTTTTTTCTGCCAACTGGCATCAATTTGAAACCCCACGGGATCACAAATCGGTTTCCATTTCGCCTTTCCATACTAGTGGTGGCCTCCCTTTTCATCTGCTATCACCGACAGGTGCTGGTAACAATACCCTCTGTGACGGACCATCTTCATTCAAGCGCACAACATGGCTCAGCTGGCGAAAAAGTTGAGTTTTGATTCGCTGGATGAGAGGAGGGTCCCTGCAAAAAATCGTGTGAATGTTCTCTAAAGAGAGTGATCCGGGATCAATACCTTTCGCCTACAGTGGGCTACAATTGATCTCGACTATTCCGTTATAGGCATAGTTGGGGTAAGCCGATTTTACTTTATGTAGCCTACTTGTAGGTGCTGGAAGTAAACTTTTCCGACCGTACAAGAAGGGGAACAAAGGGAATCTATCCGGCACTACCCATTTGGGCATAAAGGGATCAATTAGTCCCTTCTGAGGGCATGCTCAAACAAAAGGGACTAACCCATACAAAGAGATGAAAACTGGCATTGGTCGCATGCTCCTTTCTGACTTATCCCGGATTCATTCTAGACTAATCGCTTTTTTTGCAGGGATGCGACTGATGTTAGTTATTATCTCAATATAAGTGTTAAAGTGCTCCCTTTTATTGTTCCCCTATGGACACGATCGGACAAGTCTACTTTCTAGTTAATAGTTGAATGCGTATAAAGGTCTTAAAATTTAGTAGCGTGTTTCTCAGCGACTTATCATGGATTCATCCGGAACTAATCTTACGTTTTGTTGGGTAGTTTTCACTTGGGAAAATATTCAAGCAAATTATTCTCTTGGGGTTAGTGTGTGTGTGTGTGATGCGGGTGTGAAGCCTGCAAACATTGTGCGATTAATCTCTAAAGGGAGTGATCCGTTATGAATCCCTTTAGCCTACAGTTAGCTATTTATAATTAAATATACGTAAGTAAATTTTTATTTATATAGCGTCTTATAGGCGTGTACATCCATTTTAAATTTTGTAGCATACCGATAGGAGGTAAAAGTACCCGTTTGGTTAGAAAGTGAATTAGTCCTTTCGTACCCGTTCGGGTAAAACTGGTTACAATTGGTCTTTTTATAGGACATGCTCAAACAAATGTGAACAGTTCAGCCCATACAAAGTGGTCAGAACTGGCATTAGTCGCATGCTCCTTTGCGACTCATCTCGGATGCATCCTAGACTAATCACATTCTTTGCAGGGTAGGATTGTAATTTGTGTGCTGTTACTTCTTCGCTTTTCCCTAATTTCTTATTCTTCGCATTTACACATTTCCTCACGCTTTAGCAAGAAAATAAATTTTACGTTGGCACACTTTTGTCTTGGTTTTTGCCACTGATTTGCACGTGTTGTTTGGAAAATTGTGCTAACGTCACCGCCATCGTTACCACATTTTCGCTGTTTGGTTTGATGACATTGTTGCTTTCCTAGCAAATCATTTTGCTATTACGCCAACAGCTCAGACCCGCTTTTTCTGCTGATTGTTTGTGGCGTACGAAAGGTTTTAAATGTTTGTGTATTTGTAAGTGGCACAACTATGCTCGTAAGCGTGCAGTTGAAAGCATAACAGACTAGCTACGAGTATGCCAGCATTTTTGCAAGAAATCGGTTGTTATTTTTCGCCGAATGAAGGTAATAATACTTGGCTCCTCAGTCGTCTGTGTGATTGTTTGTCGCTTGGTACTTACACTCGTTCATTCTTAAGGAATACTTCGCAGGATCTGTTCGCATTAACTTGGCTGCATTTGACTTTTTTATTTATTTTTTTATTGTGCCTTGGCCTCTTGCCGAAATTTATTTCTCAACAGATTTTTTCTATTTCCACTTGAGCTCACGTTATTACAGTTTTAAACTCGCATTTAAATCACTTGTCCCTCTAAGTTGAATTCGAATATTCGTGGAATTGCCAATGGAAAATGAAAATATCAAAGTTACTATACAATTACAAGATATGGTATACCTTTGTATCAGCTCCCTTAACTGCGCGTTATTGAGCTATTATTACGAATTCCGAAATTAATTTCGTGGGCAGTTTATGCTGTTTTTGCTACGAATTCAATTTTATGGTTTTGGCACTTCCCTTAAACTATTTCGAGTTTATTCTTAATAATTACGATACTATTTTTGGAAAATTTTCGTTACCTATTCAATCAGGAAACCTCTGTTACTGTTTGGCAAAGATAGCCATGTAGATCCTAAATAGATCTATATTTTAATAAAACTCTAAGAAGTTGGTTTAACCATGAAAGATTTCTTTGGAATACTGACAGGACAGGACTGACACAGGCGGGTGTGTAGTGAGAGCGAACTTATCAACATGCCAATCTCCGAAACTATTGATCGGATTTTAATGGGACTTTCTTTGGTGGACAGACAATTAAACAAATTAAATTATTAAAATAGAAAGAGATATCAATTAACCTCTTGATAAACAATATAAACAAAACCGATGAGCACAACGAAGTGTCAAAAGTCGACACAAAAATATACCACGAGCAATACTATACGCCACTAGATGGCAGCGCTTGCACACCGAATGATAAAAATAGGAGTCTAGCTGACAGAAAAAGCCGCGTTTTGATGAACAAAGATTGCAGAGCGTGCCAAAATTTCACTTATGAAGTAGTCTAGCGGCTTCCGACATAGATCAACAAAAAAAAAACTAATTTAAAACTTAATTAAGTCTATAAAAACACAGCTTATTTTCATACAAATTATTATTATTTTCCTTTATGTTTTAAGGGGGTGAAGTGTTTTCTTTCATATAAAATCAATTGCGATCATAAGCTTGTATGTAGGAAAATACAGAAGATATCGTCCACGATAAAATATGCTTTTTGTGATCAAGGTTGGTATCAAATTGAATTGATGGGTAATTGTATTTGAAATTGTTAGGTCCTTGCTTGGCTCGTTGGGATTTTCAGCATTGAAGTTGAGACAAGCGTAGAACTAGATAAGACTGAAATTTAAAAGAAAGAAAAGTTTAAATTGTATGTCACGCAGACATCGATGTTGGCGTCTTTACCAGCACTCGATTGAAAGAAAGCAGGCCGATAAACTTTTTCAGCGATGCTGAAGGATGTTTAAAGACGAATAAAGTAAGAAATGTGACTGGTAAACTTAAACATTATAATATACCGTAGCTTTAAGGTACAACTTTAATAACTTTATGAAGCGATTTCAAGTACTCTGAGCCAATGGCACGATTGGTAGGGTTACGTTTATTAATAAGCAAGTAAGGAAAGGGCTGTCTTCGACTGTGCTGAAGACTTTATACCTTTCATGAACGCGCGGTTTTAAGTGGCCGATCCTCACATACAATTAATACAAATTCTGCAAAACTGTTAATTTAAAGAAACATGCCCAAACCCCATTAACGAAACTATTAATAATATCGGAGCTATATGTTATGTTGGTCCGATGTGGGTGATTTTCACTACACAGATTACATATATAATATGTACCAAAGCTGCAAAATTTTGCGTTCCTAGCTTTTTAATTGCAACATTTTTAGCCCAAAACCCATTTATCGAAACTATCGATTATATAGGAGCTATATGTTATGTTGGTCCGATCTGGGTGATTTCCACTACACACATATATATCATATGTACTAAAACTGCAAAATTTTATGTTCCTCGCTTTTTAGTTGCAACAGTTATAGGTCAACCCCCGTTTATCGGAAAAATCTGTTGTATGGGAGCATTGGTCCGATCATGCTGGTTCCGACAAATGATTAATGCTTTACAAAATGGCTGCCTCTTACCAAATTTCATCAAGATATCTCTAAAACTGAGGGACTAGTTTGCGTTCAAACAGAGAGACGGGCGGGCGGACATGGCTAAATCAACTCTCCCCTACTTGCAAACATCGGACCAAAGTTATAATACCATTTCATGCTCATGAAAGGTATAAAAATATGTAGTCGGCAGAGCAGCACCACGGTTACCTTGTGTCGTCAAAAAGTTGATATCTGGTTTCTGAGCTAGTAGAGTTTCCTTCAGGAACCACTTTTGGTTAAACAAAATTGGTGTCATACCATCATTAAGTGTTTTCTTCAGTAACATAAGCTGCTTTATTACCAAATATTTGATGTTTATATAATTTCTTTATCTCCACTATCTTCTATTATGGGCTTTTTCTCTTGCTGTATCCCTTATTATCACAAACGTTATCTTTAAGCTGTTATCTCTATCATTTGGTGAATATAGAAAAATTCATATTGGATTCAAATGTTTTTGCCCGTTTAAATGTTGATTTCGCTATCCAGCCTTTCTCGGTCATAAAAGCGCAAAATTCACACACCACATACAAACACATACATTCACACATACTTGGACAAATATGGTCATGAATATTTGAGGCATAAAACGAAATGAAGTGCATCGTAAATATTTACGATAATTATTACGATTTTCAAATTCTTCTGCTAACTGGAGTTTTTTCACCAAAGTTTTGCTTAAGGCATTTCTTGTGATACACACATGCATACATACATATATACATCTCTATGCTATTTACACATATGTACATATATTTGTAATCTCATCATGTGCGCAAAAATGTTGGGTCAATGTTTTAATGTTTAAGAATCCTGTCGCTGCTCTTTTGTCTAGTTTTTTCCTTTGAAACTTTTTTAATCCTTTGTATGTGTAGAAACTCAGTGCTGCAACAATAAACAAAAGAGATTAAAATCAATGACGTGTGAAAACTGTATCTACTATTTTTACTGACTACAACAAAACCAATTGCAAAGCCCTTTAAATGACATTGCGACAAATTAACACAAAATTAAATCTGGTCAGAAAGTAGACTTCATACCGCTGATATAACGTGAACTGACTTTCTGACTGAAGCGATCACTCAGAGTAATGGTCTACCAGTTCTATAATGATTTTTTCGGCATTCTCGGTATTTTATTAGGTAAATATATTCGTTATATTAGGGATTTTATCATGATTCTTTCAGTTTTTGAGCTACAATATTGACGGCTGAGTGGCAGATCACGTTTATTCAAAATATTTTATAGCAACGCAGATTTGAAAACAAAAAAAATTACTGAAATTACTGTTGTGCGAATGAACGAAGATAGTATTCTTATCGGCACCCGCCGATGGAAGCAGAGGAAGATGGAGAACGCCACATCGGTGGAAGGAACAAGTGGAGACCAATTTGCTGTGTTTCCAATTGGCGTCAGTTGGCAGGAAGAAAAAACAACTGGCGCGCTATTAGTTTATATAAATTATAACAGTCGAAATATGTTCGAACGATACAGACATTCGTCGGTTGGGTTTGTGGAGTCATAACTAACACTTGGAGCACACAAATATACCAGCAAAAAAAGACTAAGGATAGTAAATTTTGCTTCACATGCTGCTAGCAGACCCGGCAAGCGTTCCTTCTTCATGTATCCTTATATCTTCCCCATTTTTTTCTTTTTTTAAAAAAAAATTTAAAAGTATACACAAAGTTCAGGAAAGTTAATTAAACTATTAAGAATTTACATGAAATCACTCAACTTGACGAAAAAAATTCGGAAAATTCAGGGAAATTTTTTAACGAGTTCTAACTTGCTCAATGTGGAACTAAACTTTTTTGTCTACAAAACTACGTACTCTAAAATTTTCTAGAAACTCAGCCAAAAGATTTGAAGATTTTTGTGTAAATTTTTTAAAGTTTAATTAACTCTCCTGAACTTTTTGTGAACTTTGAAATTTCTTTTTATGTTTTTTTCTGTTACGGAAATCTATATATTTAAATAAAAATTATTAAAATCACAGCTGCTTCCTATTTCGTCGAACGATATCAATTTTAACTTCGCTACTATTATATTGGGCACAGCTGTCTATCAACTTTGGATTCTGTCACAGAATCAATAAAATGAAACGAACTAAGTTTAGAAATTCATTCGTTTCAAATTAAATAAAAAAGTTATATCTAGCTTTTTCTCACATCTGTAGGATGTATACCTCATTTGATAAAGGTTTTTAATAAGTTTTTATGCTTAAACTTACTAGAAAATGGTAGCAAACTCTTTAACCAAATTTCTTAAGTTGCAAAAATGTCAAAAGCAAATTTCTCAAAACATAAAAAAATTTAGATGCTATAAACTTCTGCCATATTAAAGGAGAAACATTCATAAGCAGTACATCACATACATATGTAAGTATGAGTTAAGATGCAAAACCATATAAACATGTTAAAGTGTAAAATAAAATTTTCAAATTCATTATTTATGCAGAAAAGCGCGATAGCAATAAATTCATATAAGATGACAGCTGTATTAGAAAATGGGAGTTGCTTATGGAGCAAGCCAAGGCTACAAAAAAAAAAAACAACCTTGCAGTAAAACCAACTAGTTGCCTACTACTTTATAACTAGTAAGTACACTAGACCGGATCCATTCATAAAAAAAAGTTGCAAAGATCCGCAAAACAGCAAAATTAAAATTAAAATCCTAACTCGGAATTTTCGAGCTCCCCAGCAAACCATAAGAGCTCCAGATGAGTGCATGGGGACTGTGAATGTATCGTATTAGAAATACTTGAAGAACAGATAGCTTTATAGATTTCCTGATGATGTGGTGTCTTCCATCTTAAGGTCTATGTACTAAAAAGACTATACTGCTGCAGAATAGTATAGCTCTGGTTAAAAATCTTTGTGAACAGTTAGGTGGTCTTAAAGGCATCTGAAACTGTGCGGAAGAGACAAGGAACACTAGCGTCTTAACAAGATTTAATTATTGGTGTGTCACAGCAATATCGATGTCAACAAGCACGATAATGAAATACCAAAACGGGATGCCCTCCAAGACTACACTGTCAAAACAACGAACTTGCTATGGAGCAAGAGGAATGATTGTCACATTAAGCAGAATATATCTGGCTAGCGGAATATGAGCCACCAATGACTTAGTGTATTCACATCACTTATGTGGACACCATATTCAACTTACTATATCAAATCAACTAATAAGTGAAGGTTGTTGACGTGTCAACTAGTTATGCAAATTAGGGGATCCCGGGTTACTTTTTTGGATCAACAAATGTTGAAATTTTTGATGTGTAGACATCTTTGTGCTCGTTCGAGGCTTTCCAGAAAGGTTACGCATGGCTGCCTTTAAGCGTGCCTCTGCCGCTGCTTGCAATCTAGCTTCTGTTTGTGCCTTGTGTATACAAATGTTGTCTGACTGCTTTGCTGATATGTATGTGGTGTGTGTATGCAAGCGCTTTCCTGATTGTTATTATTCGGTAATCGTGCCTAAACACGACGAATGCTATCAACCGCCATCAGACTAGGCAAATGCGTTTATCATTGAAGTTCCGAGTAATTTGAATGCTAAATAACGACTGCCTTTATTTAATACGAGTGAATGTTTACAAAGAAGTTGAATGATAAAAAGAAAAGTGTCAAATAGAATTCAAGGTTGCATAGATACATGGTTGTAATATACAGTATTGATTCATTTGAAAGTTTTAACTGTGAACTACTTTGCCTCCACAACAATCATAAATCTACACAGTGTTTACAACAACAAAATAAGTGATTATTCATGTTAAATTTATTTAGCTCTCTCTTGTTTTTGTAATCTTTTGACTATACTTATGGAATGCAATGCAAACAAAAATAACTAATATAACATTAAATAAAATAAATTAAAATAAATAGAATAAAATAAAATAAAATATAACAAAATGAAATAGAATAGAATAAAATAAAATTAAATAAAATAAGATAGAATAAAATAAAATAAAATAAAATAAAATAAAATAAAATAAAATAATATAAAATAAAATAAACTAAACTAAAATAAAATAAAATAAAATAAAAAAAATAAAATATAATAAGACAAAATAAAATAAAATAAAATAAAGAAGAGGAAAGGAAAAGAAAGGAATGGAAGGGAAAGGAAAGGAAATAAGAGGAAATGAAGCACGAAAAAGAAAAAAAGAAATATAATGCAATTAAATAAAATAAAATAATATAAAATAAAATAAAATAAAATAAAATAAAATAGAATAAAATAAAATAGACTAAAATAAACTAAAATAAAATAAAATAAAATAAAATAAAATAAAATAAAATAAAACAAAATAAAATAAAATGAAATAAAATGAAATAGAACAAAATAAAATAAAATAAGGAAGAAGAAAGGAAAAGAAAGGAATGGAAAGGAAAGGAAAGGAAAGGAAATTAGAGGAAATGAAGCAAGAAAAAGAAAAAAAGAAATATAATACAATAAACTAAAATAAAATAAAATATAATAAAATAAAATAAAATAAAATGAAGTAAAATAAAATAAAATAGAATAAAATAAAATGAAATAAAATAACATAAAATAAAATAAAATAAAATGAAGTAAAATAAAATAAAATAGAATAAAATAAAATAAAATAAAATAAAATAAAACAAAATAAAATAAAATAAAACAAAATAAAATAAAATAAAAAAAAAGAAAAGCAAATAAAATAAAATAAGCTAATATAAAATAAAACAAAAAAATAGTATAAAATAAAAAAAAAATAAAATAAAATGAAATGAAATAAAATAAATTAAAGTAAAATAAAATAAAAAAAATTTAATTAAATAAAATAAAATAAAATAAAATAAAACAAATTAAAATAAAATAAATAAAATAAAGAAGAGGAAAGGAAAGGAAAGGAAATCAATTAAATTTATATACAGGATACACATGTTTAGACATCGAATTACACGAGTAATGGTTGCTCACGCCTTTTTTTTTATACAATCTCGGTATTTTCGAAACTCCCTTACTTTATCAACAAATAAACTGTTTCGGAATAACGAAATCTTGGGATACTGGGCATAAAATCAGAACCCTAATATCCCGAGGTTTTCAAAAGTTGAAAAATGTACATCCCTGGCATAGTTCATTGCTTTTAAAAAATCACCAGCTATCACATCGCATGCCATTTCCTCCGTTATTCGCACTCTCCTTTTCTTTTGTTCTCTTATAAGCCAGCTTTACTAAAACTATGTTTGCGGACTCTGTGTCACACCTTACCGTTTTTTAACCTTACCTCTCTCTGTTAGAGTTTCCACGTACAGCTGTTTCTTATATTCTTTGTTCCTTTTTGCACACTTTCAGCGAGGGTTTTTCTTTTTCACAAAGCAATTTTTCCTTGTTCATTTAGCAGGTCTTGCACGTATTACAGCGCAACTCATCAGTGACACTTTTGTGTCACTTCTATAGCCTCTTTTATCGATGTGCACCTGTGTGATTTCTCTCTTTCAATGGCATGTGTAGAGTGAATGTATAGATTTGTTGTCATTTCTGTTAAACTTAACAAGCAGAAATCCAATGTACTTTTCTGCGCTTTATCACAATGTTGAAGAGAAATGAGAAAAAAGTTACACTTTTTGTCCTTTACAGTTCATTACATCTTCAAGGTGGCGACCAAAGCTCTAGAATGACACTTGAACAATTGAAAAGCAACAGAAGAGAATTTTTAGTTTGAATTCGCTTAACTATGGTCATATCAGGTAAAGTCTGTACAGATATTCGTTAAATTTCCTTCGATACTCGCCATTGGCATGTTATTGTTCTTGTTGTTGTAACGACAAAAAGACTCCCCGAAGGTTTTGGGGAGTATTGTCGAAAGTGACAGTCCTTTGCCGGATATGAACCCGTTACGCGCCGGTACTCAGTTGCGGTACTGCCCGACTATCGTGGTAGCGATTTTGTATGACCAGTGTAATCTTCTAGGTCATGTCACCCCTCCTTCCGTAAAGAAGGAAAATATGGGTAATGAGAGGTGTCACGTCTGTAGATCAGCCATCGAGTCGCACCTTTGTGCATATTAGTCACCCTTTACGACCGGTATGCCTACCTCGGGCATATTCTAAATCCCTAACCCTCAGGGGACCACCATTATCATCGCGGGAAACACTATAAATCTTTCATAAAATATTTATCGCAAATACTCCATGGACCGTCTAATTTTATTACGACATTGTCCATCATGGCGAGCCATATATTAGGACAGCTGTGATAAGAGATTTATAGAACTGATTTTTGTTGGGAGAAAGACTTCACAGTTTGCTACTCCGTCCAAAGCAACACTTGTTGGCATGTGTGCTCCTCCTTGGTATTTTTCGACTGACATAATTTTCGGTGTTATCGCTGGTTCCCAAATAAAATGAGTCCCTCACAGACTCAAATTTATAACGATCAACAGTGGTATCTAAGCTTTATGGAGGGCGAGTAGCTTATTTAAGTTAATTTTTGCATTATTTTATTAAGTTTGACTCAAGCCTAAACGGCCGTCTTGCGCAATAGGTTTACAAATAATTGGTTTTTATAGAACGTGGGGTGCGGGGCATCTGTTACACCTTGTATGTATTAATAGGGGGCGAGCACTTGTGGCAGTGAGGTTTTAACCCCCCATTGGATTGCAAACATAAACTATATCTTTGGAATATTTCATAAGTTGGTTGCGAATTACAATAGCATGCAATGGAAATGGAATGAACGAAAAAAATTATTACAACTTATGTCGCTTAAACAAGTTGCTTGGCTGCCAAAGCGCAGATGCATAGATTCTTTTTTTGATGACAGAAAGTAGGTTAGGTTAAAATTAATGCCACAGATGCACACCGTCGTGCTATCACGTAAAGACACCGTTACTTGTCCTATTCGAACCATAAATCAGACCTGATGAAAGCTATCAAATACTTGATAGCACATTCTGCATCTTAGCGGAGGTTTTTTAGGAAGTAAACTCTCTCGGGCAGCGCCATATGGCGCCACTTACCGCGAGGTAGCTGCAGATGAGTTTCTGTGCCTTCACTTTTGCAACTCCTACAGAATCGACGATAAGCCACACTTGGTCTTTTTGCGTGCTTTCCAATGAGGCCATTTCACTTTAGCAGTTCTAAACATTTAGAAATTTCAGCCCTTCTTGGGGTTTAGACATGACGAAATCTCTTGAGATCCATTTTTGGTAAAATTTGCTTGGATATTTCAGACATTGGAGTTTGTTGCCATCTTTCATTAGCTTTTCGGTAAGTCTGTTAGTTTAGCAATAGCCTGCCCAAGCGCCCCTTGTCAGCAAAAACTTGTTTGGGCGTAGCCTGCCTAGCAAGTTCATCAGCCCTGCAATTTCGGTGAATGTCCTTTTTGTCCCAGGACCCATGTGAGGTTGACCCGATTTAGCTTGGCTCTCTGTTTAGTGTTACTTCAGAATTGAAAACGTAAAAGCCAAGCGACTTGGCGATCGTTATAAGTAATTAAAGGAGATACTCCGTCTTGTCCTCATTCAGAGCAACATACACTTTTTTCTCTGCAAAAAAAGCGATTAGTCTAGGATGAAGCCGGGATGCGTCGTAAAGGAGAATGCTACCAATGCCAGTTTTCATCTCTTTGTGTGGATTCAATTGATCTTTTTTTGTTTGAGCATGTACTATGAAGAAACTAATTGGTCCCTTTCATGCCCGAGATGATAATGTCGGACAGATGCCCCTTGTTCCCCTACGGTTACAGGCGGACAAATTTACTTTCAACACCTGAAAGTAGGCTTCATAAATTAAAATCAACGTATCTCAACTATGCCTATAAGCAAACAGTCGAGATCAATTGATCCCGGATCACTCTCTCTATAGATCAGTTCCATAATTTTTTTCAGGGTTGCTCCTTTATCTAGCCCAGAAAAAGCAGAACTTACTTATTTTGGATCCCTGCTAGTGACTCTGCACGCACAAGGGATATCTGAGCTAAGTATGTTTTACGCATTATCCATTTTCAACTTTCGTCTAGCTGCTGTATAGCTAAAAAATAGTTTAATATAGACAGTTCAGTCCGCCCGGCTTGTTGTTTTTTGTTGTTGACGTCGCATCTAAGCGCCGAAAGAACTTTATAATAGTCTACTGGGCGCAACGAGACGCCTTTGTTTCTGCTTTGCAACAACTTTTTCCAATTTTCATTATTTTTTTTTTTCAGTCTCTAACCTAGTAGTTTTATCTTTATTTTTTCGAAGTTCTTTTTTTTTTTTCTACGACGAACACGTACTTTCGTAATTTGAAATGCAGCGTCAATGTCGTCGCTGATGATGGCATTTGCCATCATGTGCACTCGTGCCGTAAGCTGAAAGTGTGAGCTTATTGGTGTGTGTATGTGTGCACTGTCGCGCCATTTTTTTGCGCTTTCGCTGTCAGAAATCAGTACGATGGCGGCATATTGGAATTGTTGGCAACTTCAAATCCTTTTTCGTAGCAAATTTCACTGTTTTAGTCACGTTAAATATCAAATTAAATTTTTTTTCTCTTTTCAACACTTCAAACGTGGCGAAACAATATTTGTGATATTATTTGTTTTTCTGTTTTTTTCTTTTAAATTTTTATTCCATTCCATTTTATTATCTAGTCTCTTAAAATTTGCAAATATGTTGACAATTTGCTCAAATAGCGAGTCTATAAAATTTAAGTAGCTATTAAAGGATATGACATTTGATTGTTTGCTGCGCACACACACATACACAACTATGCATATCCTTTGTAATGCCCAACTTACTATCAAACCAGCGCATTTGCTTGTGGGACCAGCAGAAGTGGTTGGTGTTTATTTCAAATTGGTTTTTAAATAACGTCGTTTAATGTTTGATGTGTGATATTGTTATTGGGTTCGAATTTGTTAGCCAATACGGGCCTTGCGCGGCAGAGAGTTTAGACCTATTTGCGTTTTCTATTCGCTTTTAAAGATTTTTCGTTTGAATTTGTTACAAATCTAATGCAAAGGCATTTAAGGTTATAAATAAAAGTAGAGTTAAACCATATAAAGGTGAATTGACAAGTCAAATGTAATGACTCTGACGGGGTTAGGAGAAGGAGAAGGTATCGCGAGCATAGCAAAGTTACTGATTCAGACTCAAGCCGCATTATTCCTGCTCAAAGAATATCTGAAATTCGTCTGAATCTCCCAACGGAAGCAGCCGCCCTGGCAAGAGAACGTGACCAAGTGTGACTCATGAATCCCGCAGATCCTTGAATAAAGGATCGCAACGCAGAGATCCGAAGTAAAATCAACCAACACAACATGACTAAGTGGAACAGAAATCTTGAGACTTGCCAACTCTCGTGTGTTGTCGGCAACCCATAGTGAAAAGTCAAGGCCCTATCAAATCCCACCAAACACAACTACAAGGAGGAGCCGTCTTTTGGTATCAGAGTCATCGAAACAACAAAGTGCGCACTGCCGTCACCGTTTTCAAGTTCAAGGAAGCCAAAATAAAGGTCAAGCCTGTAAAATCAAGTGAACCCCACGGTATTGCCATAAAGATGTTGAAACACTTTGGTCACGTGGATAGTTACTTAGCGGCTCCTTTTATCCTGTCGCTAACGAACTAAATTGACGGCTACTCTCTTAAACGTTGAACATCCACGTAGATGGCGCAACGCTACCTACTGTCAACTACAATATTCTCTTAGGTGTGACGTTTGATAACGTCCTGACCGTCGCTAGTCATGCCAAAGCAATAGCCGCAAAGTTACAGAGCCGCAACAAGATCCTCAAGTTACTTGCCGGCAGCACTTGGGCAAAGATAAAGAAACTTTGCTTGCTACTTATAAGGTTACTGGCCGGTTATTTATTACGCTGCGCCGATATGGTCCCCAATCTTTCTGAAACCAACTTGAGGTAGTTGCAAGTAACAACACTTTCAGAACTGCTACGGGATGTTTTCTTATGTCAGCGGATTCTCACCATCATCCAGACACAACACTACTCAATATTAAAGAGCAAGCGGAGCCATAAACCTAGTCATCCAAACATACACTTCCAACACAAACATTCCTCGCCTAGGAATACAAGGAAGCATCTCCGTAGGATATCCGTTTTTGGAGTTCTTATCAAATTAGTATTTGTGTGACAGTATATTGACTTTTGATTTTTCATTAGCTTTCGCCAAAACTTTAAAACCTTTTTATACAATTTTTGTGCATAGATAAGCTTTTGACAAAGCAAATGTTGTACCTTGCTTCGAACTATTATACATTTCTTTGTTTCTCTTCTCTCTGTTTTTTGTAGCTTTTAATTTCAAATCAGAAAAAAGTTGCGAAGTATTAAAAAATTAAAACCAAAGTCTAGTTTATCAAACAGTTTTTCGAAAACTTTGCTAACACATTTCTACATTGTTCGTGTGTAGCCAGTTTTTCAAATTCCTTAGCTATTCAATTGCTCTAAAAAACAACGGTACTAACATTTCGAATAACAAACAACAGTGACGGAACAATTTCATAGTTCAAACAAATCACATAAACATTAACAAAGCAAACTGACAGGAAACCTTTTTAACCAAAGTGAATATAGTTAAAGACAAGGAAGAAAGTTCTGCTGAAATCGAACATTAAATAATCAGCTGTGTAAAAGTGGGCGTACACAATCGTTAAATTGGTGTAAGATATGACTTGTTCAGATTTTAAAATTTTTCTTCTACAATGTGCTTAATAGCACGCCCATTGTCTTTGTCAGGGGAATTCGTCTAGCATCCAATTTGGTAAATCAATTTATTTTTAGGCTTATATTAACAATATCACTTAAGTGATGTTCCGTCTTTCCATTTAGTTTCAGTACAAATACAATCTGCATTATAAACTAATATCAATTTTAAACCAGAGCATTCGTTAGCGCAAACCAGACAATCTACTTGGCCGATTTTTTTTTATTCAAATTTTAAACTATCATACGCCTGCCACAATAGGACATAGCACAATTCCTTGATTAAAAATTAAAAAAACGCTTTATTTTATTTAAGTTATTCGCTACACCTTTCTTGGCCTTCTTTTCTTTTTTTCTATGCTGTTGCTTTACTTTAAAATTTTTTTTTTTTGTTTCATTTTCTTGCCGATCCTTTCCTTCTCTTTAATTTCCTTTCCACCCTTTCCTTTCCTCTCCCTTTTTTTCCTTTCCTTTGCTTTTCTTTTCTTTTATTTTCTTTTCTTTTCTTTTATTTTCTTCTCTTTTCTTCTCTTTTCTTTTCTTTTTTTTCCTTTCTTTTCCCTTCCCATCATTTCCTACAATATGTCACAGTTTATTTAAATTAATTTAATTTAATTTTGATTTATTTTATTTTAAATTATTTTATTTTCCTTTATTTGATTTTATTTTTTTCTATTTTATTTCATTTTCCTTTATTTTATTTAATTTTATTTATTTTATTTTTTTTTTTTATTTTATTTTTTTTTTTTTTTCTTTATTTTATTTGGCTTTATTTTATTTAATTTAATTTTATTTTATTTTATTTACTTTAATAATAAGATAAATTATAATTTTGTTATAATACATTTTTTAATTAAAACGAAAGTTATTTATTTTATTAATACGCGTAGAAAAGCAATATCATTAGACACCCGAAGTTAATTTTGTTTGATGTTTTGAATTTAAATCGTAACAGTTTATTTTTACGAAATCTTTAAAATGGATCATATATGGAAATAAATTTTTTTTGATAAAAATTTGATTTTCAGGACGATACACTTAAAATCGAAGCTAGATGCATCACTTTCGTTAGGTTTAAAAACCGTACTAACTCTGATTTTGTCATAGAATATGTTACAGTTAAATAAAAAATCTCTGTACTAAAAGAAAAAGTGGACACTACTAACAAAAATCCATCATCGATACTGATCAATGCCATCAGATGGCGATGCATGCTCAATGTTATGGTAAATGTGAATACTCGTAGAACGAGGATTTTAGCTAACACAACAACCTGCGCTCTGTTAGCTTAATGGTTAGCAGAGCCTGCCTATTCTATTCTTATAAAAACTTTTAATAATTAATTGAAAATGATTATTAAAATATAAAAACAACAATAATTTTCATAAATAAAAAGAAAAATTATTATTATTGGCCTTGATCTGGTTTATAGTCATGGTACTTAGAAAATATAATATTTAATAAACAACAGTTTTGTGCTAATTGCTAGAAACTCGCAGGTTACTGTAAATTAGAAAATCAACAGAAAAATTTAAGATAATTTTAATAACTAATTCGAACATATTTCCAATTCGGAAAATTGTCAGAAATAAATCCCGGTATTTGGGCATCTCTAGTGTACTCTAAATATCTGAATGTTTGTAGAGCAAAAACTAGAAAGCAATTTTTAAAGTTTTTAGTGACCAAAAATTGCACGAATTTCCTTATACATATCTACGAACTTGATAAAAGCATACAACGTGAGTAATGACTAGAATATTCAAAAAACTAAACGTAACATACTACCCAATAAAGATCAAAACAAGAATATAACAACAGCAATAACAAACCGCCATGACCAACACGGAAAAGTGTGAAAACTCTAGCATGATTTATGTTGATAACAGAAGTGGTACCAGGAACAACGCAAAAACTACCTCCGCGAACAATATCGCCAACACAACAACAAGTGAGTGCAATATTAAATTTTTTTCCTCCATATTTACTGTTAGTTTGTGTGGCTAGCTATGGGTTGTGCAGCTGAGCCAAAACCTTTATCAAACCAAGCTACAAACATACATGGATGCCAACTCGTGACCCTGCAATGAAGCGCCAAATTATCAGTACGCATCTAGACTTTTCTGACTGGTACCGAACTAGACCAAAAAGCACTAAGCTTGTAGCAATAAAAATGCAAAGTTAAGAGATTGCTCAAATGTGCAGAGTTTGAAAAATCGGACTAAAACTTTTTATTTTAATTTGCTATTGCGCCACAAGGACTTCCAAATTAAAACTGGTCGATGTGAATCAAGTACTTAGCCATTATGCTCGACGTCTTTTAAATCATGTCTTCATTGAACAAAAAATGTTTGGTCGATTTGGGACTAGTTTGAGTTTGGTATATTTCTGGACTATTTTAAACTAGTTTGAATTATTATATTACTGTCCAAAATCTAACACTTGTAGCAAACCTTCTGGTCAAAACAAAAGTAGCTTATTGGGAAACTAGTTGGCTGACTAGTTGCGCTTGGTGTACATATGTGTAGTTTGCAACTGGTTGGTTTGACCGCATGGTATCAGAATATCACACACATACACACAACAGCAATTTAGCATTTCTCGTGAATTGCACTTCACCTGCGAATGCAACTAAAGTTGTCAGCAATGTAAGGTATGTTAGGAAGTTGCGGCCTCAGAATGTCGGGAAGCGCATAATCTCAGCTGATAAGCCGTTCGTGAAAGGGGTTAAATTCACCTGAATCAATTTCTGCCAATGACTTATGTCTGTTGGTCAGTGAGTGGCGTTTGTTTGCTTCCGCGCACACTATCCGTCATTATTGTGAAGTTATGCGTTTATGTGTGCGAGATTCACTTATTTGTTCGGCTAGATGGAATGACCAGGAGTTTTCAAATTGGTTTTTATGCTTGCTTTGTAGTTATTGATGGAATGGGGGAAGGTAGAAAGTGAAAATTGCGCACTCGTTCATAAAAAATGTTAGCTCGAATGAGCTTGAAATGATGGTGTAATAACTACGTCCGTCAGTCGGTTTGAGCGCAAACTAGTCGCTGTGCTTTAGAGATATCTGGCTGAACTTGAGTATACGGAAGTCATTTTGCAATATATTAGAAAAGGCATCCATGCTTCGCTGCTTCTCAGGACTTGTCAAAGACTGAGTCCGATTTTAATGATTAGATCTCCAAAACCATTTGAGATATGGAACTTAATCACATCGCTCATTGCAGCACTCGTTAGCACTTTTCGTTTGATGCCCATATTGTACTAACACATTTTGGGTGACCCTGATCCACATATTTGTTCATTATTCCTAAACCGGTCGAGTCAGAGAAATACAGGATATTTAAAATTAATTTAGTAATGCAACGGCGAAAGTTGAGTACAATTTTGTTAAGCAGATTTTGAGTTATACGCGGTCAAAATGCAGAAAGACAGAAAAAACTTATGTTTTGCATTGTATTGGCTCAGTCATGATCCCTTTACAATTTTTATGGAATAACTACAACCCTAAAAGCAAAGTAAACTTAAAATAAATTTGGTGATTGTTGTTGGAGCAAAGCTCGAATTTTCATGTTTGTTTGTTAATTGATATTAGAGGAAAAATTACAACGATATGCACAGCGATGGTATGGGATGACATGTTTCGAAGTGCCCAACTTCTCATCAGACCCCTTCTCGGACACTGGGATACGAACCCAAGTGTCTGCACCAAAGCCGCTGTTAGAGTACTCTAACAACTAAGCTATGATGCCCTGTAGCGTCACGATGCATTTTTCCTCTAATGTGCCAAATTTTTGAAAAGTTTTCCGAAATAAATATTAAGCTTACATAATTCTAATTTTTCGTTTATAAAACGTTAGAAAATAAGCGTTTCAAAATCAAAACTGCACGTTGATAAAAAGCTTATTAATGTAAGCCTACAGAAAAAATTTAAAGAATTTTTTTTTTTAAATATTTTTCTGAAACTTTATTCAAATTATATTTTTTATATTATTTATCTCTTCGAATAAAATAAATAAATATGTTGTAATCATACATTTAATGCTGCAACTTGGACCAATTATGATTTTTGCTTGTTCGTCCTCATTCTCATGTAAAATCCTTTCCGAAAACAATTGGAAATATTTCAAGTTGAAAACAAAAAAACTGACTAATCGTTTTTCTAAATTTTTGTAAACACTTGCATTTCACTTTTAAAATAAAATGATTTAAGTTGAAAAAAGTTTGCTTTAAACTTCCAAATAAATTAAAATCAAAAAACTTACACATCGGTTATTGTAGCACGCTTAGTTTAAATTATTTTTAAAAACAGTTTTGGTAATGTACAGACCAGTGTTGGATGTTATTCAAATACATTTTTAATCGATTTATTAATTGATTAAGAAAGTAATTGCTAATAAATCAATTGCAATTAAATTAGTTGCAATTAAATAAAATGATTTAAAATTAGTTGCAATTTAATTTTTAACTGCTTTTTGCAATTAAATTTTTTAAAATTAAATTAATTACAACTGAAAAAACTCTAACTAAAATTTCTATTGTTTATTATTAAATTCATAAAACAATTGTAATTAACAAATTGTTAATTATAGAGAAACACAATTAATAATTAATTAATTGTTAATTGGGAGCATTGCAATTAATTAATTGTTGACTATACATTTTTTCAATTCTTCTTTTCTTTAAATGGTCATCTAACCGCCTCGGCGATTTTGACCGTCCAACATAGCTCGCCAGTCGTTTCTTCGTTGCGCCAACTGGCGCCAATTGGAAACACCGCGGGATCGCAAATCGGTCTCCACTTGGTCCTTCCATCGGAGTGGTGGTCTCCCTCTTCCTCTGGAGCATCTTCGCTCATTCGCACTACGTGGCCTAGCCAGCGAAGCCGCTGTGTTTTAATTCGCTGAACTATGTCGGCGTCTGCGTAAAGTTCATACAGCTCATCATTAAATCTTCTTCGGTACTCGCCGTCGCCAACGCGTAGAGGTCCACAAATCTTTCGAAGAACCTTTCTCTCGAATACTCCCAGAGCCGCCTCATCAGATGTTGTTCGTGTCCACGCTTCTGCACCATATAGCAGGACGGGTGCGATGAGTGACTTGTAGAGTGTTATTTTCGTTCGTCGAGAGAGGACTTTACTTTTCAATTGCCTACTCAGTCCGAAGTAGCATTTGTTTGCAAGAATAATTCTTCGCCGGATTTCTAAGCTAACATTATTGTTGGTGTTAATGCTGGTTCCCAGGTAAACGAAGTCCTTTACTACTTCGAAATTATTCCTGCCAACAGTGGCTTGGCTGCCAAGGCGCGAATGCGCTGACTCTTTGCATGATGACAGAAGGTACTTCGTTTTGCCCTCGTTCACCACCAATCCCATTTTATCCGCTTCTTTTTCTAATTTGGAATAAGCAGAAGTTACGGCGCGGTTGTTAAGGCCAATGATATCAATATCGTCAGCATATGCCAACAGTTGCACGCTTTTATAAAATATTGTTCCAGCGCGGTTAAGTTCTGCAGCTTGTATTATTTTCTCCAGCATTAAATTAAAGAAATAACACGATAGGGGGGGGGGGGGGGTCACCCTGTCTGAAAATTTTGAATTGAAATTTTTTCAATTACAATTAAAAATTTTTAATTGTAGAAGTTGCAATTAACAATTAAAAATTTTAGAAGTTGCAATTAACAATAAAAAATTTTAGAAGTTACAATTAACAATTAAAACTTTTTAACTGTGGAAGTTGCAACTAACAATTAATTAATTATTAATTATCAACTGTTTTAACAATTATAATTTGCCCAACACCCTTAGAGACCTTTTCCAATTTTTTATACATCGTGATTAATCAAATATCGCAACCACCACGATCAGGCTAATATAACATATAACCCCACATACAACCGATTACTTCTATAAACAGGGGTTGAACTCTAAGTCCTGCAAAAGTGTTTTGAAGGATGAAATTGATTAACTTAGCCATTTCCGTGTACTTGAAAACTTGAAAAAGTTTTAGATATCTTACTGAAATATTAAACGGTAGGTTCTTGGGCATATCGCATACCGCTTTCTAAAATGTTTGCATGCACCCCAACTTTGAAATAAACCACGATTACCATATTGTACATTTAGAGTTTTATATTTCCAAAAGAAGCTTGATTAAATTTAAGAGTTCGATGAAGCAAAAAAAATCGAGATTAACTAAATTATACGAGTATATCAAACACTATTTACATCGAGCCTAACGTAGAGAGAACAGAATCGGGAGAAGATGATGCTATATATCCGGCCGGACCAACTGGAAGGCAAACGGATCCAAACTAAGTGTACCTTGTCCGTGTGCAACCACGGACTCTAGGAAATGGATATGCCGAGTAGACCAATTCGGCCAAAATTTTTATCGATACCTCATTGCATGCAGACGAGAAAAGTGTTGGGCTAGCTTTTTGAACTGGATCTTAAAACCTTGCGTTTAAATTAGCTGACAACTTAATCGTTAAGTTCAACAGACAATAACTCAGTTAGAGTGACGTGTCATAATGTCAATGGAATTAATGTCAGTCACATGTCAATGAAATTAATTCGCTTTTGCAAAGAGAATTTATGTCAACGACGTTAATTCTCATAAGAATTTGACATTAATTCGCTTTTCCAAAGAGAATTAATGTCAAAAACGTCAAATATCACAAACGCTTTACTAATTTCTATAATATAAATATGTATTTAGAACTTAAAACTCCATTCATTTGCGGTAAAAGATAATTTAAAACTTGAGAGCTTTTTGCAAATTTCCACAGATTGCTTTAGCTTTTATAGCTTTAGCCTTAATTAAATTTTCTCATACGTATGCGAGTGAAAAATTTTCAGTAATTATTATGGCAGGAAAAAAGAAAAAAAAAAGGGACAATAACATTTTCACTCACTCTTTCTGCTGAGTCACTCTAGCCAAGAAATGGTTGGCAAACTTTTTTTTTTTTTGTTGCTATTACCGCTTTTAATAGAGTTTTAATACGAGAGCGCGTGGTCATAGAACATCCGGTTGCAATTAGTCAATAATTTTTAATTGCATGAAAAATGCAGAAATTAATAAAAATTCAATAGCGCACGAACAAAAAGCACAATGACGAGCGCGCAAGCAGCGCAAAAAGCAAAAATAATGGCATCAACAACACAGGCAACAGCAGGAAGTAGCAACCGAGTTCTAAAGGCATACACCATATTGCACTTTAGTCTATAGTTTACTTTAGTTTATTGCTTGAATAATTGCATTCAATTGTTTTTCTATCAAATTTCGTTTATCTTTATGATTTCGACTTTCTCAAGTGTCACTAGAAACAGGCTGCCAAAAAAATTTAGAGGGTAGCACGAAATGAATGCTATTGGCGCCTGAAAGTAGGTAAATTATTTTTGTTTTATTTTTACTTTTTCATTTCCTTTGAAACATTTATATATTTACGTAATTTCTCTACCATTCATTAGTAAATAAAAACTCGTATAAAAGATGTGTCGCGCAACAAAAAGTCGATAAAAAATGGGGTAATTTCGTTTAAAGAGGTTTACTTTGTGAGGCCTGAAAACCTGTATAATTTTAGGCGCCGTTTCTTTTTTAACACAAATTCCAAAATTATGCATTGGTGTTAATTACTAACCAAAAATGGTTACAAATATGGATAAAGAGTTAGTCGCGCCGCCCAAAAAACTTATAAAAAATGGGTAAATTTTTGCGAAGAGGTTCACTTTTTACCGAGGTAGAAAATATGGTTGTACCTATATGGGCAACGTATGAGCGGCTGCATACTTTTAGACACTCGCTGATTGCCATTTAAGTACTTTAATGTGCGTCGGTGTTGGTAATCAGCAGAGTAAAATTGCGTTGAATTTGGAGTTCTAGTCACCTCTTGGCTGGTGAAAACTTTCGTTAAAACACAATCGAACCTAATTTCTATAGTAACCGTTAGGTCGCTGACATTAATAGAATTTGTAAGGAAACCAACAAATGCCTAAAACAGCAAATTTCGACATGGTGAAAACGTTTTTTTTTCGGTATGCGCGACTCACTTTTTGAACAGTTTTCTACCTATTGATAGTAAGGAACGACATATTTTTTAAGCGTTTATATGTCTATGTCTCAACTCGTATTCATTTCTTTTTTTTAACGTAATTAATTAAATTTCTTTCCATTTATTTATATTTTTTAGTTGCTGCCATCACCATTGTGTCGCCATTATTTTCAACGCTGCTACTGACAGTGTCACCATTGTTGAGCTCTGCAAAGAGTGCTATTTTTAGAATATAAATATTATTTTGTAGATAATTGGCAAATTGCTTTGTTAGCGAACTTTCGTTCAAAAGAACTTGCTCCCTCTGCTACTATTTTAAGATAATTTTTAATGCCCAAAAAATTGTTATTTGCGAGAATTGCTTTTGTAAATAACTTATAACTTAAACTTACGAGTCCAGTCGAAATAGGCAAAAAATCTATCGATTGAGGAAGTTTTCCGCACCATGAGTAATTTCTGTTTCTTCTTTTGTTATGTTATGTTAAGTTGAGTTATGTTATGTTATGTAATGACATGTTAGGTTATGTTATGATATATATGTTTTGTTACTTAATGTTATGTTATGTTTCGTAAGGTTATTTTATGTTATATTATGCTTCTTTAAGTTATGTTATGTTAGGTAGTGTTATGTTATGTTATGTTATGTTAAGTAATGTTTTGTTTTGTTATGTTATCTTATGTTATGCTTGTAATACTATGTTACGTGTTGCTGTACTATTATATTTAGAGGCGCAGTTTCATGCTTTATACTGATATATTATATCCGTTGTGCAATAATAAATTATGTTATGACAAAAAAGCCGTAAGTTTAGCATTCACGAACTTAAAAGCCGAAATAAAATCATTTTATGCAAATATCAACAAGAAACCCATTAATAAATGTGCATATATTACGTTTCGTTTATGTAGCAGTCCTATGTGTAGTCAATATGCAATTACATTTAATGCGCCGTATTTAACAAAACGCTAAAACACCGCCATCTAACATGCGCATAATACTGCACGCAACTCATCCACATTTGCATATGACGCGCCAGAAAATTGTGAGTTTCGAACAGAAAAAAAATTACTATTTGCTTGTCTAAAATTAGGCGCTACCATAAAGTTGCAAGTGAATATGCAACGGTACGCTGCCAACCACCAACAGTGAAAAATCTGGATAAACAGTGAGTCACGCGAATCAAAAAGGTTGATAAAAAGTGGGTAACTTATTTCGGAGAGATTCACTTTTTAACCTTGTAGGAATTACTTCCACGGGTGGTGTTAGTTCTTAAAGCCTGTAGGCACTTCTTCTTTTCCAACCAAATTCTATAGATCTGAGTAGAGCGCTTTGAAAATTGAAACTGTAGTGTAAATGTATGGAATTGAGATATAGTTTTTTTTCCATAAAACCCACAATTTTCGAGCAAAAGTCGTGAAATTTTGTTTGATTATAGATCCTTACATGGAGCACACAATGCTGGTACTATCTCGTTTTCGACCAAACTTGAGTTAAGTGGTTTGCGCTTATTGCCACAGAAATATGAATAGGTGTGAGTAAAAATTTGTGATTGTTTGGAATCAGAGTTTCCACCACCGTCGAGGTAGATAGCCATGGTTGGTAGGGTATGTATTTATATGTAGCCAAACGTATGGTCATAAAAGCGATTTGGATTCAAACACAGTTATTGGTATTTTCGGGATATACTTTTAAAATCCCGGGATTCGTTTATGGGCTTTTCTTCATCAGTTAACTTTAAAAAAATTGACTAGAATATTTCAGAAACTATCTAACTTTAAGATAAATTTATAACTTTACTTTATATTACTGTGTTTGATTTTTGTAATTTAATAATGTGTTTCAATTCCTTAATTTTAAATTTTTGATTTCTTGATGGTAATTTTTTTTTTTTTTTTTGTAACGAATTGTTACGAGATATTTCGTGCAATTTTTAAAATGTAATGATAAACTAATTTTTTGTAATAAAAAAAAATTGCTAAGAGACCCATAATTAAATATGGTTTTATTCGTAAGATATACATACTTATTTCCGTGTTTTTATCATTTTCGTTTTAAATATTACAAAATCTTCGACAGAAATCAGATATATAAAGGTTTTAAAGTTTATACAAAGTTCAGGAAAGTGTATCATGCAACAAGACTTTCATAGAAGAAATTAATTGCGTTCATGCGTTGTGTGAAAGAAAATACTCAACATCCCAAATCGAGGGTTTTTCACAACGAAAGTGAGGAAGCCAATCCCGCGCAATGCCTCAGAGCCAACAATGCTCGCCTCCAATTAATACATACAAGGTGTAATAGGTGCGCTGCACCCCGTTCTATATAGAACAAATAATTTGAATAAATAAAATAATATTTAAATAAATACTAGAAAAGGGTCACTATTAAACATGTGCTCCTTTTCCTCCCTTAACCCATCATAAAATATAAATAATAAAATAAAATAAAAATAACTCAAAAAAAACTACTCGCCCTCGAAAAAGCTTAGACACACAAAAAATTCTGAGCAAAGATTTAAAATATTGTAACTTTGAATAACAAAAACAATTAATATATTCATAAAACTTGCGTATCTAAAAAAAAATCAATTTAATTTTCATAGATAAATAAAACAAATATATTTAGTTTTTAAGTATCAAATTTCCAATCCCGAAACTCCCGTCATTGTAAGAACGATTTTCCAGATTCATCGGTACCAAAAAAAAAGCACGTGATCCTGAGATTGCAAGCTCTATTATATACATACTCAACTTGTACAAAGATGCATATGTATGCAAATATAGATTTAGGTAACGTTTGAGTATGCAATTTTATAGAATCCGTACTAGCGCTGTAACATAAAAGCCACATACATTGTGGCAATTTGTGCACGCACAGAAGTGGAATGCATTTTCTTTTTGGATTGCATATTTTTACGGAGGCGCATGAATGAGCGTAATTTATATGCAACGGTAATTTGAAGCGATCGTGACTTTAAATATAAAATATTATTTACAACTTAAATGCGAGGAAATTTAATGTAAGGTAAAAGTGCAGCGAAAGTTTGAAAAATTAAACTGTCGACTCGATAAAATAATAAAAGGTAGATATCTTGCACATTCATACCTTCATACATAGATAATACTTTATGAGAACTACATCTTTTCCAAGTGTACTTTAGGATACAGGATATTACAAATTAATTAAGCCATTTAGTAATGCAACGGTGAAAGTTTGGTTCAATTATAGAAAGCATAAAGTTCTTCAGAATCGTAAAATTCATTTCAGAATAGTCAGTTGTACTTAAGAAATAGTAAAATGAATTTCAAAATTTGACAATTGTACTTCGGAAACTGTTAAATATACTTCAGAAACCGTAAATTGTAGTTCAGAAGCTTTAAAATATACTTTAGGGCTATCAGTTTTACTTTAGAAATTATAAATTCTGAGCTATAATTCATTATTCTGAAGTGCAATTTATCCTTTCTGAAGTACAATTTACGGGTTTTGAACTACAATTATTTATTCTAAAAATTATTTTACGGTTTCAAAATACAATTAACTATTCTGGAATTAATTTTACAATTTTTGAAGTACATCTAACTATTCTGAAGAACATCTGGAAACGGTAAAGCATCATGACTTCCGGATAGTGCATAGATCCACCACCGCTTCCAGAATGGAAAGATGATTCGTCCTTATATACTTTTCCAGTAAACTCTTAAAAAGAGTGTTACTGTGAAATGAAGAGTAATTTCATTAGCATAGAAAAACTTAAATAAAAGTAAATGAACAAAAATAGGTAAGCAAAAAATAATTTACATATTTCAAAAATTAATTTAAAAATTACCACTTTGTTTTTTGATTAGGAAAACAATTTTTACTTCTGGCACTGCGCTACGTTGTCTAGCCGCTGTAGTGTCCACCTGCCAGCAAGCATGTAAAAAGTTTACAAATAAACTGAAATTTATCACATAATAGAATACTTTAATTTTCTTTCTATTTATGTTAAGTAAAAATTTATTTAATTTTTTGAAAATTAAAAAAAATATTTATTTATTTTATTTCATAAATTTATAAATTTTTACTAGCAAGAAATTTACTAGTAAAAATGAGTAAGTTTCTCAAACTCTAATAAACACTTGACGGAAAAAGTTAGTAAGAATTCGAAACTTCCAGTAGTAATTTTTTGTTATTGAACAGACCTTACACCGCGTTACCACGTACGGAGCACTGCAAAAAAAAAAAAAAAAAAAATGTCTCCCCTTTCCGAAAAAGTATATTTGGTTCATAGGACAGAACTAAAGCTCGTTTTTTAACGCAGTGTTATGATTCAAAATATCTTATATATAAATAGACAAGATGAATGCAATGTAGAACCGTTTTCTGCTAAACTATAATTCTAAGGTATACAAATTATATATGTATAGATAGGAAATTTTGAGGTGTACTTTTATCCGTAAATAAAAAAAATTTTAAAAATCGTTTTAATATAAAAAATTTAACATAAAAGTCACACCACTACACATTCACTTATTCACACTATAGATCCGCTGTTGTGTGAGTAAATATGTCATGCACGACTTTGTACTACTCGTGTGATCGGCTCTCACTGTGAATGCGAAGAGTTGGTAGTGGACCAATGAATAATAAGCATTCGCACTACAGCGCAGCTGTTGTGTGAGTAAACGTGTCGTGCATTTTTGCTTTAGTTGTTTTTATTGCATTGATCACTGGCTACGCTGCCCAGTGTCAGCGGCTCTCCTGAGAGCACGAAAAGTTGCTTTGTTGGAGACATAAACAAGCAATTTCAAATATGAGCAAATATGTGAACTTCATTGCTGCTACCTACAAACAGGGTTTACAAAAACAAAATAAATGATTACTCATAAAGAGTATTAAACACCGAAGCTTGATTTGTATTTGTGGTTGTGTTTGTGTAAAACAAAGTTTATTAAATAAAGTGAAGGGAAAGACAGTAAAGGTAAGGAAAGGAAAGGACAGAAAAGAAAGGGAATGGAAAGGAAAGTAAAGAAAAGTAAAGGAAAGGAAAGGAGGGGGGGGGGGATTGAAGGGAAGGGAAGGAAAAGGAAAGGAAGGGTACGGAAAGGGAAGAATAAAATAAATCCAAAATAGAGACTGCAGAGAGTAAAAGAAGAAATCAAGGAAAATGAAAATATGTTAGAGGAAAGGAACGAAAGAGAAAGGAAGGTAAAAAGGCAGATGAAAAGTACAGCAAATAATGAAAATAAAATAAAGTTTAGTGGTTGAATTTCAACCACTGGGCGTTCTCTAGTTTCTGTAAAAAAACTATCTATAGCTTTATAAGAAATTAACAAAAAAATTTCTTTGGATCAGCTTGCGTAATAAACTCGCAAAACCAACTGAATATAACTGACTATAGTTACATAGATAATATGTTTATGGAGATGGTAACGTTAACATTGGTCTTAATTTCCGTGAATTTTCCGTTTCTATCTTATCTGATTACTGGTCAATCAATTAATGAGGTTATAATTTTCTCACATTTATCAAAGCTGTAGAGTCGTCGAGACAAGTCTGTCCTTACTTATTTTATGTTAATTACATCATCTGTTGCACGTAGGGATGCCAACCCCGGGATCTCGGTAATGAAAATTCCAAGATTTCCCTCCTATCTTGTTAGGTTTTGAAAATACCCAGTTTTCGTCCCGCCAAATACATAATAAGAAACTGTAGGTCTACAGGACAAACTAGCGAAAGTTAGAAATTTATTTAAGTCACATCTTTCATAACTAAAACTGAGTTAACACTGAAGATGACAGAACACTGAAATCTGCTAAAATCTACAAAACAAAACAAGTTTTTAAAAAATTGTAGTTTTCTAAAGTTACCCTGTAGCACCTTGATAAACAATATTTCTCTTCAATTGCTATTCATTTAAAGATTTCATAAAAAACAATCCTTAATCTTATGAGGAATTTATCTCAAATAATAGAACCAAAATTTAAAAGGTTTTTATTAGTAAAATATATTTATTTACATATGTTTTATAGTTTTTATTTAAACCAGACCTGTTTAATTTGATTAGTAATTAGTAATCAATTAGTTAGGGGGTTTTTAATTGGTATTGACTATTTTAATGGTTTTTTAAGAAAAGGCAATTATGTTTTGATTACTATTAAAAAAATCAAAAGAAATTAAATTTAATAAAAGAGTCAAAAAAAGTTGTTTTGATTACTTTTGTTTATTTTAAATTTTTTATTTAATTTTTTTTTTATTTTTTTTAAATTTTTTTTAAAATTTTTTTAATTTTTAACAGTATTGTATACACATTTTTATATGTATACACATATTTATATGCTTCTACAACAATACTGAAAAAAATCAAAAATAATTTAATATAATCAAAAATAGTTTTGACTACTTAAAAAATCCAAAATAATCGAATAAAGTTTTGAGTATTTAAAAATTTTTTTTTTTTAATAATTTTAATTTTTTTTTTATGTTTTTGAATAATCGTAAAAAATTATGATTTTTTTTTTGATTATTTTTTATGTAATTGGAAAATAATCACTTAAAATTTCAAGAATTGGTAATCAATCATTAACTGTATTCTCGCGAAAATAATTAACCATACCAGTAATTATTACGATTAGTGATCATTATTAGCCCAGTATGATTTAAAATACATCGAAATCTATAATAGAAACCACATAAATAAAAGTTGTTTACACAAATTTCAGAAAAGTTAATCAAAAGTTGAAAAATTGCCATCAAAATTTTAATCATTTTGGGCAGGATTTTTTAGAAAATTTTTAAATACGTAGTTTTGTTGCTTATTCAGTTTTAATTAAATAATTTGCAAGTTAGAAGTACATTTAAATTTTTTTCTGAATTTTGAAGTTTTTTGAGTGGAGGCTGTGCTGTTTTTTTTTCATGCAACGCTTGAACAAAATAAAATTTTTTAGTTAAAGTTTATAGAAGAATATACTTACAACCCTCTACACAAAAATTCTGAAATTCAGACTTTTAACTTGTACATTATTGTACTAAAGTTAAAGCATTTGCTTATGTTTTTTCTGTTAAAGATTACGCTATATTTCAAATAAAAATTTTTAGAATTGCATAAATAAATATATTTTACGAATAAAAACATTTCCAATTTTGAGTAACCGTATTTGATTTAGTTTTGTCACTAATTAAATAACTAGTTTTCAATAGGAAATTTTTGAATATTAAGGACTACACAAAATCAAAGGATTAATCCCGGATTCTCGGGGTTGTAAAAATCGTATATATTTCAAGCCCTAGCTGTATATATGTCACTAGGTGGCAGCACATTTTATGTCTTCAAATTGACATGCGCCTCGAGCTGTTGGCTGTTTGTTATTGCCTTGTTGCTACTTTGCACCTTCTATCATTTGTTTGTTCACATTTTCGCGCCGTCAAATATTTGCATTATTGTTGTTGTGGCGTTTGTTGACACACTTTTGTATGTTTGAATGAATGTTTAAATTTTTCACACTTGTTGCTTTTTTAGCATAACTTTTCTTGCCTTGCTATTTGTTTGGTATTCACTTCAAACATTGCATCATTCATTTATCTATACATTAGGGCGGTCCTTAAATGTATGGAGACAATGTTTACATAAGATTTCCCATGACTCCAAAATTATGTTGATACTAATACATGAAAAGGGTTTCCATTTCAAACCAAAAATATTTCTATTTTGTATTGCCTTTAATTTGATATATGTTTTCTTAATTCGAGCTCAAGGCCATATATATTAAAAACGATTATGTTTCAGTCCTGGAGATGACTTCAAATTGAAGTCGAAATCTCGACACTTATAAATACTTATATATATATAAAAAAGAAACTTCGAAAAATGTACCACCCTAAAATTATACTACAGGTGAATACTTGGAATTTTACAACAAAAAATATTTACTAAAATTTCGCCATAGTTTTCCGTTGAAGCTAAATGGAATTATAAAGCATTTCAATATTGATGTAATAATAAGGAAGCGTATATTGGGAAATACTTGTGGGTATACTATCTGGTTGTGGTTTTGTTGTAATGACAAAAAAAATATACAATTTCAGTCAAAACTTTCACAAAATTTCTTGAAAATGTTAAACAAAATGCTGCTGTTATGCCCACGAGCGGAACAAATAAACATGACCTATGGAGAACTGGACACTTTTCTGAAGAGATATTCAAACCTTAGTATTCGTATTTAAATAAACTTATTTTCTCTATGCAAGAAAAATTTATAGGAGGGTTGTTTACTGATCCAAAATAATCCAAAGTTACAGTTTTTAGAATTTTTGTCCGTCTGTCTGTATGTTTGTTCTGGTATCACTCAAAACCTGTTGAAGAAAATTGATTTGTATTTTCACCGTTGCATTATTAGCTGTCTCACTTAAAATTAAAGATATCCCATATTTCGATGCCTCTACCGACTCCGGCCTTATAGGCCAATATGTGGACTAGTCTTACCTCACAGTATAATAGTGGTGTAGGTGTAACCTAGCTAATCAGGTTAGTTGAGAGAATGCCTAGTAATGAAGTAAAAACAAAAAAACCCTGTCTAGCCCCTATTAGTTTAGAGTTGGTGGTTCATAAGTCGAAAGCTTTGATTAAAAGCGGAAGAGCAATTTTTCTAATCGATTTCTGAAAGCCTCAAATAAGAAGCTCGAAAAAGTTGTTTTGATTATTTTTTTTTTTGATTATATTTGATTTTTTCAGTATTGTTTTAAAAGCACTAAAATATATACATTAACAATACTGGAAATAATCCAAAAAAAAATCAAAAATAATCTAATTGTAATCAATTAATAATTCCCTAAAAAACGAGTTTGGCGCCGAAAAGTATGCAATTACCTATTCTCGCTACACTTGCCGTTTTATTTAAAACATTTATTGAAATCAGCTGCATTTTATGTGATGCCAGACTAATACTGTTTTATAAATTAGAAGAGTCATGAGTAAAATTTGATATTAGTACGGCTAAGTTAGCAAAAGGAGAAAAAGCGAAGCGGTGTACTTAATTTAGCTATAGCGGCCACAATTAGTTCCGAACAGTGCTACTACTCACCTTTTCAAGTAGAAATAATTGGAAGAGGCGAAAGAATCCAGTTTATAATCAATGGCTCATAGGCACACTTAGAGGGATTTAGTCTACTCGGCGTACTTGAATATTTCTTAGTCAGTTTAACAAAAAAAACAGAAGTCCATGCTATTTAAAATTACCCACTTCCAAGAGGGCGTATCCTTATCAATGGCCAAAGGCATTCAGTATTCGATATTTGGTTTAATAAAATACAACGGAAGTGAAAGAGTAACATTACTTTTATGGAACATTTATAGTCACTTAGTAATACTATAGAAGATAGCACAAGTAACCTCCTGAGTAGATCCAAAGCTGATAGAGAGTAAACACTAAAAGCCACCTTCATCAAGGCGCCTTAAAGTATTTAACGGCTAAAGAATAATAAGCTCCTACATATACATTAAAAATAGAAACCTTTATTAAAGGGTATAAAAACTGCATTTTTGTGCCGACAGTAAAAACGGGTTACATATGCGTTTGAGCATAATAAATAAAACATAAAAAGCATACAACAAACAAGTCTACGACAAAAAGCCAATAGCACTCACGCACTCAGCCAATCAGTCGCCGTATGATATCTTTAAAAGTTGTTTATTGTTTTAGGTTTCACATACATAGCTATCCTGCAGCGGAGAGTACTAGTACTGTACCACTTAGTCAATAGTTGAACTGTGTTTAGGAGCAGAAAAACAATTAAATATCTACCCCCATATACAAGGTGGCGCAAAAGTAAGCTTCCGATGTTCAGCATATCGGTTGTGGCACGTACAGTGTGTGCTGTTGCACCGTCTTGTTGGAACCACATGTTTTCCAATCGCAATTCATCAAGTTGCGGCAAAAAGAACTCGTTGATCATTGCTCTGTAGCGCTCACCATTCACAGTAACCGTTTGGCCCCGACCGATTATTGGTCAAATAAATAGTCAGCAATATTCCGCGTTCTGGAGCAGTGTAGCGTAACTTTGTTTATTAACGTGTATTTCGCATGTGTTTACTACACAAATGTCAAAACAGAACTGACTTAAGGGGCCAATCGCAAAATTTATAGCATTTTCTGATAGGAGGATTACTTTTGCGCCACCCTGTACATAAAAAATAAGAAAGATTTATCAAGATTTTTTAAATTGTCATTCCCATACACAGTTTGAATTATAAGAGCTTTATCAACCTTTTTTATTTTTTATTAATATGGGTTTGGTCTTTTTCAAATCCCGACATGAGTTATTACATTATAAGTCTACCACACTGAAGGTCTCAGGTTCAAGTCACGGGATAAGACACATCAAAATGTTTGAAAAGTGTGTAGTTTTTCATGAAAAAGCTGCTCAGCAAAAATTCATCAGCATTTGCGTATGCCGTTTGTTGGCATGAAACCCAAATTATAGGAAAATTAGAATCAGCACACCACCAATTGGTAGAAAAGCTCGGCAATACCCTGCATGGTCAGAAATCAAAGGGTTTCAATAAGGAGGATTATTCCTAGACATATATGAGGTCCGGTACGGTACAGCTTAAGGCTTTTGTTTCGCAATTGCATACCCAGTTCAAATAGCACTTTATGGGCAGATTGCTATCCTACTGAATTATTCCGCTGGCATTTTTTAAAAACCTGCCCCTCAAACATTGGAAAGTATTCAAGGTTTCATATATATAGGCAGGATATTTCTTTATCCCTTCGCAGAGGTAAAGATAGAGGTAGAGATAGAGATAACGATAAAGTCGCAGATAGAGATAGAGGTGGTGATAGAGATAGGGGTAGAGGTGGAGGTAGAGGTAGAGATAAAGGTAGAGGTAGAGGTAGAGGTAGAGGTAGAGATAGAGATAAAGCTACAGATAGAGATAGAGTTAGAGATAGAGATAGAGAAAGAGATAGAGACATAGTCACAGATAGAGAATAAGATAGAGACAGAGTTACAGATAGAGATAGAAATAAAAATAAAGTTAGAGTTGGCGATATAGACAAATTTATAGGTAGAAATAGATGTAGGGGAAGATGATAGAGCTAAAGGTGGTACGGATAGATGTAGAGGGAAAGGGTTGGAAATCGAAAGGAAATGGGTAACGGGAAGTACAATGTAAGAGAAAATAAAAGAAAACTGGAAAAAGAGGAAGACGCTTAGGATGAACAAGCAACTAAATGATTGGTCCTGCAGGCTAAGCAGGGTGGAGTGCTGCTACTAAAATAGTAACTAAAGCACAACCCAGTTCTTGTTTGGTGAGAGAAGATATAGGATGCGAAAAAGGTTTGAAATGAGCGATAGAGGCAGGGTTGTCAAAACAAGAGTAGGAGGAAGAAATCTGAAACTAAGGAGATTGGTTAAAGTGTTGAAAAGTCAGTTGAGTTATGCAGTACAAAGTCTATCGCGTATGCTGGTAAATTTTTTATAATTTTAGATCGAACACCTTTAATTTAATGGACTTGGCTTGTAACACAACAGTAAAGGAATAAGTTTTATTTTGCTTTTCAATAATCAAAGCTCATATACTATTGCCTACATTCCCATATCTAATTGGGATTTCTAATATTAGTAGTGCCAGTTTTATACAGGGTTGCATTGAGTAAAAGTGCTCCATGCATAAGTTAAGTAAGTTCTATTCATCCGATGCCATTATTGTTCCAGCAGCGACTTGAAACCTTTTCCTATCCGGCTGCTTTTGGGTAAAGCTTAAGAGCATTATTTCAAGCTTTTCGGACTCATGGGCATTTGTATCTTCTTCGACTCACGATAGCGCTCACTAACAATGCTAGATGCGCGCGTTCGAAACGTTTGCCACAGAGACATGAGGCTCGTCGAGATTTTATATAAATACACATACAGTTGTGTTTAATATAATGGTAGTAAAATTAAATTGGATATCGTGCGACGAAAAGAAAAACACTGTGATTTTTAAAATTTTCATTTAAAATATAGCGAATTCCATGACAAAAACCACATAAAAAGAAGTTTCAAAGTTTGTATAAAGTTCAGGAAAGTTAATTAAACTTTTAAAAATTTACATCAAAATTTCAATATTTTTAAGTAGAACCTTTAGAAAATTTTTGAGTACGCAGTTTTATAAAACGCATTCAGTTTTTATAGTATGCAAGTCAGAAGGACCTCATAATTTCTCCTGACTTTTTCGAATTTTTTTTGTCAATAATCTTTGGTATTTTTTCCATACAAAATTAATTTTTCTCCATGCGTTGTATGTAAGAAGTCATTCAACATCCTTGACGAAAAAAATTCTGAAAATTCAGCGAAATTTTCGAACGCGTTCCAACTTGCACAATGCACTAAAATTGATTGGTGTACATAACAGCGTACTCAAAAATTTTCTAGAAATGCTGCCAAAAATTTGAGGACTTTGATGTCCATTTTTTAAAGTTTAATTAACTTTCCTGAACGTTTTGTGAACTTTGAAATTTCTTTTTATGTGTTTCTGTTTTAGAATTCGCTATATTTTTAATGAAAATTATTTAAATTACAGCTTCTTCTTATTCCGTCGAACGATAACATCCATTTTAATTTCACTACAATTATATTAAACACAACTGTACATATGCGTTTATATATGCTTACGTAAATGCATGTAAGCATGTAGAATTCAATCGCGACACAATAGCCAAAAAAGTTAATAAACTTTTTGCTTGCCAATTCACTTTATTTGCACTTTGCCAAATTAATATTCAGCTAGCTCGCGGCGGTGATTTGGTTACAGAGCATTCACCTACGAAATAGCGCCGCATTTTGTGATTATTTGTCTGTTGATGCTGGATGTGATTGCTTTTACCTGTCGCCATTGACGTATAAAAATGTGGTATCGGTAAAACAATGGGAAGTGGCAGCCGACTGATCGCAACCAAGCAAAAAAAAAAAAAACTCTGAAAAAAATTAAGCCATTTGCAAACGAAAAAGCATTTGAATAACTACGAAGGCACGCGATGTCCTGTGCACCAATCCAACACCAGCGCGCCAGCAGATGCTGCGCCTGCACTTGCACACACACACATTTCTCTGGTACAAATTATGCCTTGACAATCAGTGATTCACAGCTGATGAGCTGAAAATCCGGTATTCCTAAACCTCAAACCATGCTGTCTATGCCCCATCCAATTTCACCACCCAAACCATAACCCCTGCTGTCATACTGGTGAAGGCGCTTTAGTTGTTTGTTGTTGGGTGTTCGCCGTTGATATTGTGCCAACATTGCTGCTTAAATTAGCACAGCTGCAGCATAGCGAATTGGCAAATGCAAATTTTCATCAACTTGCCAGAGAAGCACTAATGAAAGAGACAACAAGTGACAACGAGTGGCTTGAGTTCTAAGTTAGGGGCTGATCACGAAAATGGTTCAATAAATGGCAACGACATAAATTCAATTCAATTAGCCATGTCAAAACAAATGCACATATGCCTGTTTGGAAGCAAGTGTGTCTGAATAAATAAGAGATTCACTGATAAACGAAGGCAGGTACAAGGTAATGTTCAAACTATGTACAAGGCAAAGCATTTGAAATTACCAAGAGTATGGGAGATAGTATTAGACTGTTGTCTTTACATATGAAATCGGTGTTTAACTTAACTGATAATAACTGTTTAACCTGAAGCTTACATGCATTTATATGTAGATATATATGTACAGTGTGCGACAAAACTAAAGCACCATCAAATATCTATGGGACAAACCCGGTTTTTTTTTTCGTTATTTCGTGGCATATCCGTGGTTCTGTATGGCAGGTGTAAATCGTGTTGGCATTGAATATATTATTTAAGTAAAATATCTTGGGAAATAATTTTCCACGCCTTCTCAACATTTCCGAATAGAGTGTCTTTGCTGCTTCAATTTTCCTTTGGATTTCTAATATTTTTTTTAGATTCTCTAGCACGGGGAACAATAAGTCAACTTGTTTAAGCGACATAAGCTATAATTATTTCTTTCGTTTATTTCATTTGCGCTGCACTCTCTTGTAATTCGCAAGCAGCTTATAAAATATTTGGAAGATATAGTTTATGTTTTGTAATCCCAAATGGGGGGTTTTCACAGCGAAAATGAGAAAGCCAATTCCGTTCAATGCCTCAGAACCAATAGTGCTCGCCCCCAAATAATACATACAAGGTGCAACAGATGCGCCGCACCCCGTTCTATATAGAACAAATAATTTAAATAAATGAAATAGTAATTAAACAAATATTGGAAAAGGGCTCACCATACTAAACATGTGCTCCGCACACGCCCCTTTTCCTCTCTAAACCAATATTATTATATAAATAATAACATTTTTCCTACTCTTCTCCATTAAAAAACTTTTAACAATTAATTAAAAATGAT
This sequence comes from Merzomyia westermanni, assembly GCA_949987695.1. Classification (NCBI taxonomy): domain Eukaryota; kingdom Metazoa; phylum Arthropoda; class Insecta; order Diptera; family Tephritidae; genus Merzomyia; species Merzomyia westermanni. The sequence continues at coordinate 27,172,662 of OX465290.1, forward strand.
TATTAAAAAAATAAAAACAATAATAATTTTCATAAAAATTCAAAAAGTGAAAAATTATTATTCTTGGCCTTGGGCTCGTTTCATAAATACTTGAAAATGTACAGGCCGTAAATCAACAAAAATTGTTGGTATAAAAAAGCAATTAATAAAATAAAATAAAAAATAACTCAAAAAAACTACTCGCACTCCATAAAGCTTAAACAAACATTATTAGCCCTAAGTTTATTTTTTTAAGCAAATCGCTATACGTTTCGGCAGAATGTCCTCCTGACAGATCTACCTTAATGGCATTCCTTTCCGCTCAAGAAATAGGATGCAGATTTGATGAATATCTTTGTACATGAAACGATCCACTACCAGCTCAATCATATGGATTGAAACCCCCTCCCTTAACCGGAGAAACGTCTGTAAACAAGCGGTCATCGGTAATTGTGTATAATCCATTAAAGTATTTTTCAGCACTGCTTCTCAAATGTCCAAACACACATTTTCACTGTTGACATTTCGTTCATTAATAAGGGATGATGAAAGTGATTGTCGAAGGTCGGTAAATCAATTTGAAAAATGTAGAGAAAACTACTTCGACTAGTCGATTAATCGATTTGAAGTAGTTCGAAAAATTAATCGATTATAACTAATCGACTAGTTGTTTGCATTCGAATAGTTTTTTATTCACCATGGAACTGAGTTCCATGACCTTCATAAACATGCGATGCAACTATAGAAAATTTTGAATTTTATATTTTTATTTAAAAAATTTTATTTATCAACCGGCAGTATGCGATTACTCGATTAGTCGAAATTGAAAATTTTGCTATTCGATTTTCAAACAGCTCAATAGTTGCTAATCGAATATTCGACTAACCGATTAGTCGAATAATCGATTGTTAACAAGAGCCCTAACCACGCGCCACCTATCGAATTTTTTTTTACCCGTGCGCCACCTTTCGGAAAAAAAATTCCCGTGTAGTGAATAGATCGTCGAAACCTCAGCGATAATGACAATATAAAGATTCTAGCTCAACAGGAAGTTGACTTAAAATCGAATGCAGAAATCCGCAGACAAATACCACCAAAACGACCTAATAAAAACATTCTAAAAACCCGTTTAGGATAACTTAAATTTCACTAGTGCTTCTAAATGGCGTCTGTTCTCACTAAAAAGGGATGACAATATATGCATACCTTTTACCTCGCCTATTATCTTAAGTTTGCGCTAAGGATACCTGGAATAATATTATTTAGGAAAATCTAATCTTAACCAAGGCGCTGGCAAGATTTTCTCTACAACATACAACTCTGCCTAATTGTCCCCAAGTCACGCCTTGATTGGAAAATCTAGAGGGGGACTGTTAGGGGCCTGGCCAATTAGAAACGCCAAGGGATTGCAGATCGTTCTCCATTTGGTCTTCTCTACGGCGTGGGAGCTTCCCTCTTGTTCTGTTGTTCTAAGGCGGGCTCCGACAAGAAAACCTTTCGGGTCCGAGCATCTTCTTCCATTCGCATTACATGGCCAATCCAACGTTGTCACTGAGTTTTAATTCTTTGGACAATGTCGATGGCTGCGTGGCGCTCATACATCTCATCATTAAATCTTCTTTGGTAAACACCGTCGGCATCGCGTAGGGGCCCATAAATTCTTCGAAGAACCTTTCTCTCGAATACTCCAAGGGCTGACTCATCTGCGGCTGTGATCCTCCATGCTTCTGCTCCATATTGCAGGACGGGTATTATGAGCGACTGGTAGAGCGTGGTTTTTGTTCGTCGAGAGATTTTGTTTCTCAATTGGCTACCCAGTCCAAAGTAACATCCATTAGCAAGGGTAATTATTCGCTGGATTTCTAAGCTGATATTATTGTTGGTGTTAATGCTGGTTCCCAGGTAAACGAAGTCCTTTACTATTTCAAACTTATGCCTGCCAACAGTGGCGTGGGTGCCAGGGCGCGAATGCGCTGACTCTTTGCATGATGACAGAAGGTACTTCACATTTAATTCAAGTTGTTCAATTGACGAAAAGATTTCATTGATTGGCATGGCCTAGATAGACGTCAGTGCCAAGGTTCTGCCTTAAAAAGTATTAACAAACTAGCTGGGGCCTGCGTATGCTTTCCGGGACCTACGAAAAATGTATCACATTTTCTACCCGGCATGTTTCTTTCCAGTGTACAAAGTGAGATATTTCAGCATTTCTACCACATATTTTCACTTTCAGTTTTAGCTTAAAATTTTTATTTTTCAATTTCATTTCATTTAAATCTATACATTTAACACAATTTTAGCAGGTAGATTCTGCATATTGCAGATATTCAAGAAAAATTAAAAGGAAAAGTCATTAGTGAGTCCATAGAAACCAAAGCAACAGTGTTTATATTTTTTGTTTGTCTGTATGTTTGCCCGCACATGACTGAAACACAGCTAAATAACATGGAATGAAACTTTCATTATTGTATTACTCAGTATCTAACTTGAAAGCAAAGATATATCTTATTTCGATAACTCGCCTGATTTCGGATTAATCGGAAAACATGTAGGCTATAGTGACCCAAAATGTGTTAGTACAATAAGAACTGGGACGAAGCAAATTGTGGCCGGATTTTATATGTTGCATATACATACAATATATATATATACATAATTTTTTGCGCCTACTGCATGTATGCCAATCTGAGCTGGTGTCTTCGTTAGTGAGAAGAGCTCAACTTCGTTGTGTGCGTGCATGACATTTGACGTCCCTTACCAAACATGCGTGAGACAGCATACTGCAAAGGACAACAAATAACCTTTGATGGCGTTGCTAAATGAATATTGTGGCAATAAAAATTTTAGTACGATCATTGTTTTTTTATACGAATATAATATAACACAATCAAATACCCTACAAGCATCCACTTCAAAGACAGTTGAATAGAGACGGCGACAATGTTACATTAGGGTGGCCCTTATATGACGTATTTTCAAAATGTTGATTATTTTTTTCACGCTACCCCCAATTTGGTTCATTTATGTATAAAAATGAGCTCTGTGAAATTTGGCGTGAATCGAAGATACCAAATACGTATAGAGGTGAGTAACATATGTACATATAATTTATAAATACATATCGTTAGTTTAATTCACAAAAAATTTTTCAGTATCATATGCCATGTTTATATGAATCTGGAACCGAAATATTTCAAAACGCATTTATTACGACGCATTTGAAAATCACTTTGAAGTAAAATGCGAAAAATTTTAAAGTCGGTTTCGTACTAAGACCTCAAAATTATAAAGTAAGGATGTATTTTAGTATATCCTACCGAAATCTATGAAATTCGCAATTTCAAAAAATTTGTCAGTTAGGGTCTTTGTGTATTATGGTGACGATATGTGTTAAATCCGGCCACAGTGTATCCTTGAAAGTTAAGTGCCGCGTAAATTTTTTCTATAACGTAAATGTCTAATTTTTATTATATTCTGTGGTAGTTGAACTTGCAATTCCGGGAAATTGGTAAGAACTTTGTCACAGATATCGAAGAATTTAAGGTAAATAAATGGCAACAAACTATGTTTTTATATCTGAAATAAAGGCAAAATTTAATTTTAATTTTATTTCAGTAGTTATTAATAATCTCGGTCCACACACTCGAAGTGAAAATTTCGGTAGAAAAATGACAGGACGTGTACTACGAGAGAAAATTTATCTGCTTGGATATTACTCAAACGAGATTTTGGGAAACAAACTGCCATCGTTAAAACAAGTGCTAAAGGTTTTCTTTTTTAATTTACGGGTGTGTAAGTTAAGCGTGCGGGGAAGTGTCTCATTAGCGCTTCGAGAAGTGATGATATATTGGGAGAAAGCACGAATTCCAACGCAAGATTTAAGAAACTGTATAACAAAGTTGGAAGCAATGTACGATCAATGGCGTCAACTCCAAAAACATGCCGGAAGGCCTTCGTAGGGTCAAAAAAAAGAAACAGATTTTGTTGAAAAACTTGAAGAGCTTTTAGATATAGCTCACGTCAATGCTTTCCTATACGTGTTTAATATGTATGTTTTAAACTTTACAGTATTACTTCTTTTCTATTTGTCAGCCCCAAAACCTCATGATTACGGCGTCGAGTGCATCTAATAGTGAGAATTTAGGTTTATCTGATTTGGAGGAGGTTCCACGAGTGTCAAAAGATTTATCACCACCAGCAAAAAAGAAGAGTGGCCGCCGAAAAGTATTGACTCCTAAACTTGCTGCTGCTTTAGATAAGTGAAAAATCAGGGATAGGAATGCATTAATAGTAACTATCGAAACTCTTTGTCATGATGTTGAAGATTTCACCGTCAATAGGAATTCTATTCATGCTTTTAGAGAGAAACTTCAAGAACAAAAAGCGAGTGAAATGAAAAGCATTTTCAAAGATACAAAATTAAACGCTGCTACCTTACATTGTGATGGTAAATTACTTCCAGCACTAATGGGTAAAGACACAGTATACAGACTTCCAGTGATTCTTTCAAATAGCGGTATTGGTCAAATTTTAAGTGTACCTGCATTGCAATCGGGGAGTTGAAAAGGACAGGCGACAGCAGTGTGTGAAACTATTGTGGAATGGGGCATTCAGTGCTATATAAATGCGTTAGTTTTTGATGCTATGGCATCCAATAATGGTTCTTTCAAAGGTGAATGTGTTTTGATTAAAAACTTTCTTGAGAGGGATCTATAGTATTTACCTTGCCGACATCACATTTACAAAATTATTTTAAAAGCGGTTTTCGAGGAAAAGTTGGGGAAAACAACGCGTTCAACTGTACTAATTTTCAAACAGTGTCAAAATGATTGGCCCACAATTAACGCTAATAATTTTAAGCCCGGATTTGGGCATGAGAAGGTCAAAAAACATTTAGATCCAATTGATGTAACTCGAGTTCTTGATTTCATACACGGCGCTTTGCAGGCTTATCATCCCAGGGAAGATTAACGAGAATTTTTGGAATTGATCGCTATATTCCTTGGTGAAAAACCATCTCGGAGTGTATCTTTCCGAATGCCAGGGGCTATCTATCATGCAAGATGGATGGCAAAAGCTATTTATTGCCTGAAAGTATTTATGTTTCGCCATGAATTTCATATTCCACCTCAAGAAGAGAATGCTATTTGTGATATTTGCATTTTATTGATAAGTATATATGTCGAAGCGTGGTTTTGTGCACGTTCTGCAGCCAAAGCACCATATTTAGATTTCAGTATTCTCTCCAAAATTTATAAATATCAGGCTATTGATGAAGATATCTCTCGTGTGGCTTTGCAAAAAATTACAAATCACTTGTGGTATCTATCAGCTGAATCTATCGCTTTAGCTTTCTTTGACTCTAAGTTGCCTATTGAAACAAAAATTGAAATGGGCAAGGCATTAAACCGTGAAACAGATGTATTAGAAGAAACGTTAAAGTAGAAATTAGTAAAATACCGGAAATGATTAATGTTGGAATTGAACAATTTGTTTCTAAAAAAAACAAGACAATTTTTCACTACATTTGATTTAAATGACAACTTTCTTGATACAGATCCTTCACAATGGCGTGAAAACGAAAGTTTTCGCAAAGCTCTTAGTCGCGTTAAGGAGCTTAAAGTTGTAAATGATTCGGCAAAAACAGGAATAAAACTAATGGAGGACTACGAAAAATGAACAACAGCAGCAGTTTGTGCTTCAGGTTTTTAGTAAATACCGCCAACAGTTTCCAGACTGCAGAAAAGAAACTTTATCAAAGAATAAAGATTTTTAATTCATTCGGTCTTTTATTTTGTAAACATTTTCTATTTCTATTTTCTTTTATTTTGTAAATATTTTCTAAATAAATGAACACACCTTTATTTGACCAAAATATGGAAATAATATTAACTGAATAAAAAATTGCGGCCGCCGTGGTGTGAAGGTAGTGTTGCCGGCCTACCACACCGAAGGTCCATGGTTCGAGCCCTGGTACAGGTAACATCAAAAGTGATTTGAAAAAAGTTTTTCAAAACGGGGTCGCCCCTCGGCAGTGGTTTGGCAAACTCTCCGAGTTTATTTCTGCCATGACAGGCTTCTCAGCAAAAATTCGTCTCCTTTGTAGATGCCGTTCGGAGTCGGCAAAAAACTGTAGGTCCCACCAATTTGTAGGGAAAATTCAAATCGGCACACCACAAATTGGAAGAGAAGCTTGGCGCAAAAATCTCTTAGGAGGTTTATGATGATATACCTGTTGTATATCGCGCCATAGAGATAGAGAGATAGAATAAAAAATTATATACTCTAATTAATTTCATGATATTTATTTGTATTGTAATATAATTTAACAGCGAATTCTCTGTTAACTAATTACCCACTCTAGCCATTTGTTTGAAGGAAAATATTTTAAATATTTATTCATGCGAATTTTTGCTAAATTACTCGTTAAAAGGGCCCGAGGGGCACGCTTTACCCTTATCCGATTCACGCCAAGCTTCACAGAGCTCATTTTTATACATAAATGAACCAAATGGGGGGGGGTAGCGTGAAAGAAAAATTAAACTTGGAATATAAGGGCCACCCTAATGTTACATATACAACATCGTTGAGAATATAACAATAAAAATAACAACAAAAAATGTAACCCAAACATGCATACGAAATACAGCGTCATAGGTAGATAGTTGGCCGCCATTATAATAAACAACAACAGGTGTATTGAGTTGTTGACTGAGGTGGATTACAAAAGTAGTGAACGCCTGCTTAAAGGACGTTAAGCTGGTATTACGTGTGCTTGTGTGTTTGTACTAAAGACTAAAAGTATGTTAAAGTAGACAGTCAGGCTAGAGATAAGGTAGCACAATTTCATATAACACGTGCGCTGAACGAAAGTAAACTCCATAAAAAGTGGGTTAACGTTGCGATTTTACTTTGCTTATGTTCTCCTTTTCTTTGGTCGCAACTTCTTTGTTTACTTGTTTTAGTGGCTTGTTGTCGCTTTAGTTTTAGTTGTTAATCATCCGTCTATTCAAGTGTTTTATTTACAGCCCAAGAGGCTGCTGTAAGTTACCTTGTTCATTGAGAGTTGGCTAACTGCCTTGCATTTCTTTACACACTCAAGCAGGGGTGTTAAGTATTTAAGCCTAATCGGCGCTATTCAAGCTTAAGCACTTTTCTAAACGCAACCATACATTATTTATATGTAAAAGTTTATGTACGCCTGTGTGTGTGTGTGTGTGTAAAGAACACGCCATTAACTTTTCTAACAAATACCAAGTAATTAGTCGTCGAATAATTGCCGCAACATGTCTACATTTTCTTGAGGGTGAAGGGTTTTAAATTTGACTTTTGAAACTCAAATTAATATCGCCCATACGCAACGGTGTATCGGATTAGTTAAATAACCCCAGTAGTGAAAAAATGTAAGCTAACCCAGATACGTAACACCCTACAAAACTCTAAGGCACTTGATGTAGAAGAACTTCCGTGGGGTGTAAACCAACAGAAAGGCCAATCAACTTTGAAGAAGATATCTAAAAAACTTGGATTCGAGTGGCGAAAAGAGGAGTGATAATCGCAAAACATTGTTTTAGAGACTACTTGAGCAAGGACTTTACGATGGTTCGACGGTGTCCAACAAAGCGGTCCTGTCACAGTCAGCCTAGTACAAGAAATAGCGAGTACGCGAATGCATCCGAAAAGAATAGCAAATATAGCCATGATTTGAAAGCATGTAATCCCAAATAAAAAGCTGGATACTTCTAAACGAGTTATTGAAATAAACCTGAATATAAAGTTAACAATACCACCTTAAAAAGAAATAGCGCTAGAACTTTTCAATTTAGTATAATCATCTTACTCGTTTCTTTGCACTGCCAACTGGTGCTAATTGGCAAGACCACTACATCGCAAGTCGGTTTCCACTTGGGCTTTTCATGGGAGTTGTGGTCTGACTATTCCTCTGTTTCCAACAACAGTTGCCGATAATAATACCTTTTGGACCCGAGCATCTTCGTTCATTCGCACAACGTTCACTAGTCAGCAAAGCCGATGAGATAAGAAGAGCTTTACTCTCGAATAAAATGTTGTCTGTATCCAGGCTTCTACATCATATAAACAGACGGGCACAATAAGTTACTTATAGGGTGTTATGTTCATTCGTTTACGTTGGACTTTACTCCTTAATTACTAACACACAGTCTTTAGTCAAGCCTTCATTCGACCAACTTTATGAATGCTTAAAAGCACATAAAATAAAATAAAATAAAATAAAACAAAACAAAATAAAATAAAGTAAAAAAATAAAATATAATAAAATAAAACAAACCAAAATAAAATATAATATAATAAAATAAAATAAAATAAAATAAAACAAAACAAAATAAAATATAATAAAATAAAACAAACCAAAATAAAATAAAATATAATATAATAAAATAAAATAAAATAAGATAAAATAAAATAATTTTGTAAGTTTAACGAGCTCACCACCAGTTGATAATAATTCTTGGTTAATAATTATTATTTTTGATTAGAGGAAAAATTGAAAGCAACAAACATATACAGGCTATAATTATAGTACTATTTCGAAATGAACAGACCACACAACAAACAAGAAAAATAAAATAAAATAAAGTAAAGTAATATAAAATAAAATAAAATAAAATAAAATAAAATAAAATAAAATAAAACAAAATAAAATAAAATTAAATTAAATTAAATTAAATAAAATAAAATAAAATAAAATTAAATAAAATAAAATAATATAAAATAAAATAAATTAAAATAAAATAAAATAAAATAAAACAAAATAAAATAAAATAAAATAAAATAAAATAAAATAAAATAAAATAAAATAAAATAAAACAAAATCAAATAAAATAAAATAAGATAAATTAAAATGTAATAAAATAAAATAAATTAAGGTAAAATAAAATGAAATGAAATAAAATAAAAAAAATAAAATATTACAAAATAAATAAAATAAAATAAAGCAAAATAAAATAAAGTATTATAAAATAAAATAAAATAAAGTAAAATAAAATAAAATAAAATAAAATAAAATAAAATAAAATAAAATAAAATAAAATAAAATAAAATAAAACAAACTAAAACAAAATAAAATAAAGTAACCTAAGATAAAATATAATAAAATAAAAAAAAAAAACAAAATAAAATAAAACATAATATAATAAAATAAAATAAAATAAAATAAAATAAATCAAAATGATATAACATAAAATAAAATAAAATAAAATAAAATAAAATAAAATAAAATAAAATAAAATAAAATAAAATAAAATAATATAAAATAAAATAAAATAATATAAAATAAAATAAAATAAAATAAACCAAATAAATAAAATAAAACAAAATAAAATAAAATTAAATAAAATAAATTAAAATAAAAGAAAATAAAATCAAATCTCAATTAACAAAATCAAATAAAATAAAATAGCTTTTTTATACCAACAATTTATGTTTTTATTTTTTATTAATCAACAATAATAATTTTCATAAAAAAATTCAAAAAGTGAAAAATTATTATTCTTGGCCTTGAGCTCGTTTCATGAATACTTGAAAATGTACAGGCCGTAAATCAACAAAAATTGTTGGTATAAAAAAGCAAAATAAAATAAAATAAAATTAAACAAAATAAAATAAAGAATGAAGAGGAGAATTAAGGAAAGGAAGAAAGTCAACAGAGGAGTAATATACAGTGAAGGAAAGGAACGTCAAATAATTGAAGTAAAACAAAGTTTGTGGTTGATTTGCAAACACTGAGCGAGATCTAACAATATTGAATCCCTGAAGTTTTTATGAAAATTTTCGACGAATAATTCATAACCTGGAAACTTACCACTTTAGTAGATTTTTTTTTTATATTTAGACAGGAAAGGCAAAATCAAGAAAAAGTTATTCTCTATGAATCCTTGTTATTACTCATAAAAAAAACAATAATTCCTAAATTGCCGCAGTATTTTAATAAACCGAGCTGTTGTTTTGACAAATTTTACTCTCCTATTTATAACTATGTTTTATGTAATAATTTTTGGCATGCTAAAATAAACAAAATATTCACGCGTTTCTTAAAATATATTTCTTTTAATTTTTTCAGATCAACGCATACCGATTAGTGGCAAGGAAAATGTTCCCCAATGCGCGATAGCACTCAATACCATAAACACCAGCAAGAACAACAACAATAACTTTGTATGCATTCAATTTTACCTTACTCTAACAACAACGAAAAAAACGCACGTATGTGGCACCAACGTTTGATGCAACAACAACCCCAACTACAAAACTATAAAATTCGACTTTTTAAATTAATAATATTAACAACAAAAATTCAAACGGACACGTATTACAACAATAGGAATTGATAAATATACATACATAACCTTACGCACACGCCTACCCAGCTATAGAAACAACAAATACACGAAGTAAGAATTGTGTCCAAGGCAACTATGCATATGACACACCACAACAACAACGGTGATGAATGTGACAGTTCAATATCATCAATAAAAGCAACAACAAACATAACATGTAGGTGTACAGTAGCAGAAGCTTGCCACAAAAGCTGTAACAAAGAGCAACAAGAGCCGAACCAGCAACAAAAACAACAAACGCGCAGTGGGAATTTCAATGCCAATTGTTGCAACAATTCGGTGAAAAAACAACAACAAAGAAATGTCACGCAAATGCGCGAATGTTGCATGCAACCGAAAGTGCCAAGCGAATGTCAAAGGACAACAAAAACTGCAGCAAGAGCAACTATATCAAAAGCAACAACAACAACAACAGCAAATAAAGTCAAAAAATCCCGCGAGATATTGGCCACATTTTTAGAGTGTAGCAACTTTTTTAAATATGCATTAGTTGTTTTAGTATTTTTAAGTAGTTATCATGTAACAAGTGTACGTGCAACCAATGGTGTCGCTGTCATCGGTGGCAACATCAACAACAACAACAACAAGAATAATAACCATGCGCCAATTAGTGAAATTGTTAATACGACTAGCAACGAGCTAACTAACAGTAATTATCAGAAACCTAGCACACCGTTGAATGCCTATCATTATGATGTTATTAAAAAGACCAACAACAACCACAAAGTCAGTAGCAACAACAATAGTAATGCAAACAAAATCTACAACAACACTTCTAATGCATTCAACATTATTTTAAGTGACTATAGTGAAGCCATCGTCAGCGTAGTGGCCGAGGATATATTGAATGCCAGCAATAGCAACAATAACAACAACAAAAACAATGATAGTGGTGGTATCAGTGAAATTGCTGGCGATGATAAAATTACTCTGCCAAAAATCGATGTACAAAAAACAAATGCAACAACATCTCTTTTAGACCAAATTCAAAATGACCTATTGGATAGTTTGCGTGGCACACATAGCCTGCCACACCTACCAATGTACACCAATGATTTTGCGGTGCATATACCATCGGGCAGAAAGAAGGCTGACATAATTGCTGATAGATATGGATTCGTTAATATGGGCCAGGTGAGTAATATGACGGTTAATGAAAAGTGCTAGCATTGGCACGTATGTAAATGTGTAAGTCTGTAAATAGCCAGGAAAGTTAATTAGTGAGAAAATTATTTGGAAAAAAATAAGGAAAACGCTTTCTTCGGCTATGCCGAAAGCTTCATACCTTTCATGAATAAGCATCATGGTTTCAAGTGTCCGAACCTTACTTACAGTAAGTGCAAACTCCGCAAAATTTGTTGGCCTTACCCTGTTAATTTAAAGATACATAGCTCAAACTCCGTTGGTCGGAAAAATTGGTTGTATGGGCGTATACGTTATATGGCTCAATCTTCATGATTTTCGCTACAAACATTACATATATAACAAGTAATGTATGATTAATTAAATGATGATTAATTACATTATAATATATTATGATTCTTAATTCTTATCTTTATAAAGGTTTGAATTCCAAGAGTTATTGCCCAAAACCCATTTATCGGAGCAATCGATTGTAAGGGAGCTATATGTTATGTTGGTCCGACTTGGCTGATTTTCATTTGTCACGTTACGTATATAATATGTACCAAATCTGCAAAATTTTACGATCCTACCTTTTTTGTTTAAAGAGCTATAGGCCAAACCCCGTTTATCGGAGCAATCGATTGAATGGAGATATGCGTTGTATTGGTCCGATTTTGTTGGTTCCAACAAATGATTAATATATTACAAGATGGCGGCCCGTTCCGAATTTCATTGAGAAATCTCAAAACTGAGGGACTAGTTTGCGTTCAAACAGACAGACGGACGGACGGAGTTAAGGAGTGTCATAGATAAGAGGGAAATTTGGACAATCGTAAACTTTAAAAACAAAAAGATAGTCTAGCAAACAATTTCGAAATGTTCCTGAAAAAGTCCCGAAATTATTCCAAAATAGACACGAAATGGTCCCAAAAGTATCCCAAAAAAGTCCCGAAAACCGTCCGAAATGAGCCGACCCCTAACTAATTCTGCTACAACTAGCTATTTCAAAATTTTATGTTAGCCGTATTCTACTACAATACCCACCTACAATTGTTTATTTCCTGTTAGGCCTGTTAAATAACGATTACTAATCGTGATGATTATCGGTTTGATTAATAGTTTTCTTGAAAATCCATTTAATGATTGATTACCAATTACTTTAAATTTTTAATGATTAGATACTATCCAATTCTTTAAAAAAATAATCAAAAAAAAAATTTACATTTTTTACGATTACTAAAAATAATCAATCAATTCTTTAAAAAAATAATCAAAAAAAAAATTTACATTTTTTACGATTACTAAAAATAATCAAAGATTACTAAAAATAATCAAAAATAGTTGTTCTGGTTACTTTTGATTATTTTAGATTTTTTTTGGATTTTTTTATTGATTATTTTTGACTTTTTAATATACACATCAACAATACTGAAAAAAATCAAAAATAATCAAATCATCAATGATTTTTGATGTGTATATTTATGTGCTTCTACAACAATATTGAAAAAATTAAAATTAAATAAAAATAATCAAACAAAAATTAAAAATAATCAAAAGTCATCAAAACAATTATTTTTTTGATTCTTTTTGTTTCTTTTCTGATTTTTTCTAATCGTAATCAATTAAAAATTACCGTTTTTTGAAAAACAATTAAAATGATAACTACCAATTAAAAAAACCATCTAATTAGTGGATTACTAATTATTAATCAAATTTAACAGGTCTGTTTGCTTTGCATGCCAAAAAAATGTAGATCCACTCCAAAAAACGTTTAAATTTTCACACTCATGTTTATCGGCAGCTAAGAAGTTAACTACAAAAATATTCTTGGCTATACTTGAGTGTGAGCAAGCTCGGGATAGATTTTTCATATACATACTCGTATAGTCATGTAAGATGTGATGCATTTGGTCATGCACTTTCAATCTCCGACCATCCGATATCATTCTATACTTTTCATAGCCGCTTTCCGGAGTGAAAAGATACTTCTGTTGGGCGACCAGACCAAGTGGCGTCGCTTTGGCTAGTACGAGCACAACGGTAGTCAATTAAACACTTTTAATCTCATAGTAGGCATCAAGCCCGTCACTTAGTCAGTACACGAAATTAATTTCTTCTCATTTTTGTTAAGACGGTCCAGGTTTTCGGCTTTAAATGGCTGTCAAACTACTTGACGCCGCTGGATCATACTTTTCCAATAAAAAGCTGATATAACTTGAGCAGTGCTGCCAAAAACTCACCGAATATTAAAACTTCCCTCATATGTACTTATATATATTTTATTTATTTCTGCTTATATACATACGTCTGCTTTGTCATAAGTTCGATACTTTCCAAAAATAATGATTCTCTTGTGTGCAGTTTGTTATGATTTATACGAGTATATTTGTACAAACATATCTACATTTACGTAACCATAAAAGTCAACCAGCTTATAAATCAATAGGTGATTTATATTTAAAAACCTCAAAAAAGCAAGAAAGGATTAAACATTTTAATATTAAAGTAAGTGAATAAATCCCAATATAAAAGTTGTGTTTGTAAGTAAAAAATATACAATAATATTCATTACAAAATCAACATTTTCTGCTGTTTTCCAACAACAAGAACTTAAGGGAGGTCCTTTAAACTTTTTTATGATCTTTACTTTCTGCGAAATTAATTTAGTCATTGAAGCAATTGCCTTGAAAAAATTTTAAAAGAAATTGCCTGCAAAATGATTTTACGAAATTTAAAAACAATTTAAGTGAGAAAATGCGAGAAATCAATTCTAAAAGCATATGTTAACTACAGGGTGGCTGATAAATTTTGCTACATTAAGAAACTCAAATAATTTTTTTTTCAGTGTATGGAATTCATTTTTCTTTTATTCATGTTAAAGCTCATTAAATTTTATTAAATATAGCTTAATTAGTTTTAAAAATAATGGAATTTAAATGCCCCCCTGCTCGTCGATGCATGTGCGGCATCTTACCAAAAAGTTGTTCATTACTGCTTGGAGAGTTGAGACAGGAATAGCCGCAATTGTTTCTCGAATGGATTGCCTTAGTTCATTCAAATTTGTTGGTTTTGCTTTGAAGACTTCCTGTTTGCAATAACCCCACAAGAAAAAGTCAGGTGCAGTAAGGTCAGGCGACCTGGGTGGCCAACGGAATGTGGAGTTTCTGGATATCAGCTTATTGGGAAATTTTCGTCCCAATTCTGTCATAACAGGTTGGGCTATATGAGGAGCTGCACCATCTTGCTGAAACCACACAGAGTTGAAAGAAATTCTCATTCGGCGTAATTCTGGATAGAAAAACTCTCTCAACATGCTCAAGTAACGGTCTCCAGTAACCGTAACGGTGTGACCGTTTTCTTCGAAGAAGTAGGGCCCGACAATGCAGCGTGATGAAACTGCACACCACACTGTGACACGAAGTGGATGCAATTCCGTCTCATGGAGTATCTGTGGGTTGGAAGCACTCCATATTCGCCAATTTTGTTTGTTTATGTTGCCGTTTAAATCGAAATGGGCCTCGGCAGACATGAAAAGACAGTTCAACATGTTACCATCCTCTTCCACCATTTGAAGCATCTTCTGGCAAAATTCCAAGCGAATCGGCAAGTCTGCAGCGTTCAGTTTGTTGGCCATTTGAATTTTATATGGGAATAAGTCCAAATCTTTGTGCATAATTGACTGTAATGACTGTCTGCTTACACCCATTTGAGCAGATAAGCGTCTTGTCGAAACACGTGGATTGTTTTGTATGGCAGCAGCTACAGCAGCGATTGTTTCCTCCGTTCGAACTGAAGGGTTTCGATGGTAAGGTCTTCTGTTGACTGTCCCATGCTCGGCAAAATTGTTTACAAGTCTTATTATGGTCCATCTGCTCAGAGGATTGCCGCCAAACGTGCGCCTATACTC
Source organism: Merzomyia westermanni (assembly GCA_949987695.1). Classification (NCBI taxonomy): domain Eukaryota; kingdom Metazoa; phylum Arthropoda; class Insecta; order Diptera; family Tephritidae; genus Merzomyia; species Merzomyia westermanni. The sequence continues at coordinate 27,188,052 of OX465290.1, forward strand.
TCTTTGAACCGAAACTACGGACTCCAGTGCGTGATAGCGGCGGACAATCCAAATTCTTGTTTCAGTGTCCCACTTATCCATTTTTGTTAAATGTAAAAGTCAATCTGCAAAATAAAAAAAAAATTTACCAGATTCATTAAATAGAAAAAAAGTTATTTAATTTTTTTTTGGTAGCGGCTTTCATTAGCCACCCTGTATTCTACTTATTTTCACATACATATATTTCCAAAATGTATAGTATATTTAATACGTACCCATTTGGAAATTAACTCACCAATGGCAACGTCGTGAACTAAATCACTGCAGAAAAGTCTTCGACAATTCCTACATACTACATACACCCATTTATTATACGTTTTGATAGTGTATCTTGAAATCACGAATCACAAGATATGGTCCCAAAAAGAGTACCGGAAAAGTCCGGTAAACAATCAGGAAAAGATCCCCGACATGTTCCGCAAAAAGTCTTGACAAAAGTCCCCAAAAAAGTGCCGAAATTCCCGAAAATGGTATTGAAAAAAATCTGCAAATGATCCTAAAATTATGCGACAACAATCCCAAAATTATCCCGAAAAAACCCTAAAACTGGTCCCAAAATAACTCTGTAATAATTTAAAAAAAAAAAAGATGACGATAAAGTCCGCAAAACAATACCGAAATGTTTCGATAATAATCCCGAAATGATACCGAAAATTCCCGAATTGCTTCCAAAAAGTCCCGAACACGATTCCGAAATGATCCTGAAAACGATCCCGACAAAGCCCTGAAAACGATCCCGACAAAGCCCTGAAATTATTCCGAAAAAGTCTGGAAAATCACCCATAGAGGTCTCAAAGAGATGAATAAATTTGATTTAAGGGAATAGAATGGTCTGGAAGAATTTGTTTCCACATTTTTTTAGAAAGTTATTCTTTCAAAATACATTCACTATTCCTTATAATTAAAAAAAAATATATTTCGCAAAAACTGCATATAATTAAATGAGCTCTATCGCATTCGCCTATTTGTTTTTCAAAGTCTAATAAAATCTGTGTCTAAAAGTATGCAATATTTTGTGCTATTTTTTGTAACTAAGCACAGCCTACTTTTAGGCTTCCTTGAAAATATTTCAAAGATTTTTGGTACATAATTGAGTGTACGTATTACGTCTTCCATAAAAAGCATTTTTGAGCAAACCTACAAATTCAAGAAAAATATAATAATTATTGAAGACTAAATGCTGACGTATCTACATTTATATATACAGGGTGGCGCAAAAGTAATCCTCCTATCAGAAAATGCTATAAATTTTGCGATTGGCCCCTAAAGTCAGTTCTGTTTTGACATTTGTGTAGTAAACACATGCGAAATACACGTTAATAAACAATGTTAAGCTACACTGCTCCAGAACTCGGAATATTGCTGACTATTTATTTGACCAATAATCGGTGGGGGCCAAACGGTTACTGTGAATGGTGAGCGCTACAGAGCAATGATCAACGAGTTCTTTTTGCCGCAACTTGATGAATTGGGATTGGAAAACATGTGGTTCCAACAAGACGGTGCAACAGCACACACTGCACGTGCCACAACCGATATGCTGAACATCGGAAGCTTACTTTTGCGCCTCCTTGTATACAGGGTGGCTGATGAATTTTGCTACATTAAGAAACTCAAATAATTTTTTTTTCAGTGTATGGAATTCATTTTTCTTTTATTCATGTTAAAGCTCATTAAATTTTATTAAATATAGCTTAATTAGTTTTAAAAATAATGGAATTTAAATGCCCCCCCTGCTCGTCGATGCATGTGCGGCATCTTACCAAAAAGTTGTTCATTACTGCTTGGAGAGTTGAGACAGGAATAGCCGCAATTGTTTCTCGAATGGATTGCCTTAGTTCATTCAAATTTGTTGGTTTTGCTTTGAAGACTTCCTGTTTGCAATAACCCCACAAGAAAAAGTCAGGTGCAGTAAGGTCAGGCGACCTGGGTGGCCAACGGAATGTGGAGTTTCTGGATATCAGCTTATTGGGAAATTTTCGTCGCAATTCTGTCATAACAGGTTGGGCTATATGAGGAGCTGCACCATCTTGCTGAAACCACACAGAGTTGAAAGAAATTCTCATTCGGCGTAATTCTGGATAGAAAAACTCTCTCAACATGCTCAAGTAACGGTCTCCAGTAACCGTAACGGTGTGACCGTTTTCTTCGAAGAAGTAGGGCCCGACAATGCAGCGTGATGAAACTGCACACCACACTGTGACACGAAGTGGATGCAATTCCGTCTCATGGAGTATCTGTGGGTTGGAAGCACTCCATATTCGACAATTTTGTTTGTTTATGTTGCCGTTTAAATCGAAATGGGCCTCGTCAGACATTAAAAGACAGTTCAACATGTTTCCATCCTCTTCCACCATTTGAAGCATCTTCTGGCAAAATTCCAAGCGAATCGGCAAGTCTGCAGCGTTCAGTTTGTTGGCCATTTGAATTTTATATGGGAATAAGTCCAAATCTTTGTGCATAATTGACTGTAATGACTGTCTGCTTACACCCATTTGAGCAGATAAGCTTCTTGTCGAAACACGTGGATTGTTTTGTATGGCAGCAGCTACAGCAGCGATTGTTTCCTCCGTTCGAACTGAAGGGTTTCGATGGTAAGGTCTTCTGTTGGCTGTCCCATGCTCGGCAAAATTGTTTACAAGTCTTATTATGGTCCATCTGCTCGGAGGATTGCCGCCAAACGTGCGCCTATACTCTCTTTGAACCGAAACTACGGACTCCAGTGCGTGATAGAGGCGGACAATCCAAATTCTTGTTTCAGTGTCCCAGTTATCCATTTTTGTTAAATGTAAAAGTCAGTCTGCAAAATAAAAAAAAATTAACCAGATTCATTAAATAGAAAAAAAAGTTATTTAATTTTTTTTTGGTAGCGGCTTTCACTAGCCACCCTGTATATTTGTGTTGGAAAGTTATCTCTGTTGCTTTGCATGTTGTGGTTTATATCTAAACAAATTTATTTAGCATTTACTTTACAACTTTGCCATGACAAATTGCTACACATATCAACTGTAGAAAAACTCTTCAAGTTTATTCTAGCATTAAAATACGTAAAAAGCTTAGATTGCCTTTGATTAAAAATTTTGTTTGCACTTCAATGACTAAGCACGGAGAAGGCTATTATAAATGAAAGGGAATATATATAAATACAGTTGTGTTCAATATAGCAGTAGTAAAATTAAATTGGATATCGCGCAACGAAATAAAAAGGTCTGTTTTTAATAATGATAATGATTAATTATAGCAAAATTTGTAACAGAATTTATATAAAAAGAAATTTGAAAGTTTACACAAAGTTCAGAAAAGTTAATTAAAATTTTAAAAATTTACCTCAAAATTTCCCCTGAATTTTAAGAATTTTCTTTGTTAAGGATGTTGAGTATTTTTTTTCATACAAAATTTAATTTTCTTCATGCGTTGTATTGAAGAAGAAATCACTCAATACCCTTGACGAAAAAAATTCTGTAAGTTCAGGGAAAGTTTTGAGCTAGTTCTTACTAGTACTCAAATTGATTGGTCTACAAAACTGCGTACTCAAAAATTTGTTAGAAATTCTGCCAAAAAATTTTGCAGATTTTTATGGCCATTTTGTAAAGTTTAATTAGCTGTCCTGAACTTTGTTTAAACTTTGAAATTTATTTTTATGTGGTTTCTGTTATGGAATTCGCTAATTTCAAATGAAAATTATTAAAAACACAGCTTCTTCTTATATTGCCCCACGATATCCAATTTCATTTCACCACTACTATTTTGAACACAGCTGTACATGCATATGTGGGCCATTTTAAAATTCTGTTACTTTCTGGATAAAAAATTATCTTTGTTAGCCCGCTTTTTGTTAATCCGCTTTTAGTTCAATACTTACTTTTTTTAAATGTTGTATTCTTTCAAGCTATCGAAATAATCTTTTTTTTCTTCATTTGACCCAAATCTCTTACCTCACCACCGTGTAAGTGATATCTGAGTTTGGCTGTTTTTCAACTACAAATTGCCTAATGTAAAGACGAATAATGACTTTATACAAAAAGTTCCCATGTAATCGTTGGCAACCAACATATAGTTTCCTTGAGAATCTTACTTATATTATAAATGCGTAAGTTTGTGAGTGAGTGAGTGTGTTTGAAATGTTTTCACGCCCAAACGAAACCACTGATCTGTACGAAACTTTGCACACCTCTTTCCCGAGGTCTCGGATAGGTAACAAGTTTCATGAAATCTCAATACCTCACATGGTTATGGAGTTATGGGCACTAATGTGACCCAACTAACCAAAAAAATTCATTTTATCCAATGAATTTATGCAATTTGGTGCCCTAAGACCTGAAAATGTGCATACAATATGGATATCAAACGAAAGGGGAAGGCCACAGTATTCTTTTGGACTCTGCAATATTTCGATCAATTAATCGATGACTGAGCTATCGGTCAGAATGTGGTTGCTCCAAACCCCCCTGAATTTGCATACAATATGGGTATCAAACGAAAGGGGAAAGTCACAGTATTCTTTTGGACTCTGCAATATTTCGATCAATTAATCGATAACTGAGTTATCGGCCAGAATGTGGTTGCTCCAAAACCCCTGAATTTGCATACAATATGGGTATAAAACGAAAGGGGAAGGCCACAGGTTTCGTTTGGACATTGCAATATTTCGATAAATTAATCGATAACTGAGCTATCGGTCAAAATGTAAAAGCCCTGAAACCTCTACATTTGCATTAAATGTAGATATGACACGAAACGGAAAGGCCAAAGATTCATATGGACTTCTCGATATTTCAATAAACTAACCGATACTGCTATGTTTCGTTGTGTAAGTTAATCGATAACTGAGTTATCGGTCAAAACGTGACTAAAAAATTCATTGCCATATCTACAAAAATACCTTTAAAAACTAATTGCTAAGATTTTAATAAGTTAAGTTACTATACATCAAGGCGAATTCATATATGGTGAGAGCAGGGCGAATTTAGCATGTTCAGAAATGTCAGATCAAAAGAAAATAACGTTCATGTAATGAATTCGCCTTGCTATACATACAATACCAATTTTATTTTGCGTTTTCGGTACTTTTTCTGTCACTTAGGGAAAACAGATTCAAGACGACAACGACGGTGCGGCATCTGTCAAATTATTTTTACACATGTTCTTATGTAGAGGAATTTTTCATGAATGCCGCTGTAGTCAGATTACATCTATTTCTCATTTGACACCGACGGTCGTGGCGTCCTTTTTTCTTTTTGTGAATTAAATCAAAAATATATGCAAATTGCTTTAAATATGTGTTGAAATTGATTAGTTTTATGTTTTTTTTTACACACGCAAAATTTTTTTTTTGCTGTTGTTTGAGCTAATGCAGAACTGTCGTTGCCGCTTTCATTATTATCATGTCGTCGGTGCTTGGCGGCAATTATCGTCAAGCTTCGGTTTTTCGCCGTTGTCGTTCGCAGTCGTCGTTTTGAATGTCGGCCGGGCTATTGTCGTCGTTAATAAATATGAGTAAATCGTCACCTGTCAAACATAAAATCAAATATTTTGAATGAATTTTTTGTAACGTTTGAGCAAAATAGTTGTGCATTTTAAAGATATTGATATCGTTTCTGCGGAAAATATCCTTTTAGTAAGTTTAGCAATTCTTCATATTTTGGTTGCATCGCTGTTTCGTAAAAATTAAACGAAAATTAATTATGAGTGTTTATATTATAATACAATTTATGAAGCTCTTGCGGTTTGCTCTGTATGTATCTCTTCTTCAATTTGATCTGAAAAATAATTAATAGATTTGGCTTTTGTTTAGAATCCTGTATTAGAAATTGGTGCTCTGTGTGAATTTAATTGTTTACAAGTGCTGCTAAGAAATTTTTAATATTTGGTGTGTAATCTGATTATTTAAGGTTTTTTGTATATCATTATTTTAAGGAACATGTGAACTTTAAAACTTATCTGTTTGATAAATAAAAATCTTTTCAAAAGAAGCTTAGTTATTTTGCTTATTTCTTTGATGCGAGCGGAGCCGCGGGTAAATGCTAGTAAATTAATATATCTTAAGGGCATTATCAAAAATAGGACACATAAAAAAATGTTTAAAAAGTGTACTCTAGCTGATTTTGAACGTTTCAGCTCAATGTGCACCGGTTTCTGTAACTTGAAAACCTGCATTCATGACGACTTCCTTCGCCACCAAGTCGTGTGTGTTGAGGGCTTCCGCCGAAGTGGAGTCAAGAGCCCGATTACACATGTTTTCAACCGGTAAAGACCTTTCTCTCTCTCTCTATGGCGCGATATACAACAGGTATATCATCATAAACCTCCTAAGAGATTTTTGCGCCAAGCTTCTCTTCCAATTTGTGGTGTGCCGATTTGAATTTTCCCTACAAATTGGTGGGACCTACAGTTTTTTGCCGACTCCGAACGGCATCTACAAAGGAGACGAATTTTTGCTGAGAAGCCTGTCATGGCAGAAATACACTCGGAGAGTTTGCCAAACCACTGCCGAGGGGCGACCCCGTTTTGAAAAACTTTTTTCAATTCACTTTTGATGTTACCTGTACCAGGGCTCGAACCATGGACCTTCGGTGTGGTAGGCCGGCAACACTACCTTCACACCACAAGACCTTTCTATAGCTTTTAAAATAACATTTTGTTCTTGCATATTTTTTATGATTTATATATTTTCTTTTGTCTATTTAAATTTATTCCATTTTTTGTCATTCTTCTTCCGTATATTAAATAAATTGCCACTTCATTTAACGCTGTTGTGCAAGAAGAAATTTGCAATTTCTCTGCTAACTTATTTATTTACCACCCTCCTCTCTTAGTTAAACATCCTCGCTGATGGCATTAGCTTTAGAATCTGCAGATGAATAGAAGTTTTAAATAAAATCAAAAGCTCCTGGGGAGAAACCATATTAAATGGTTTATGTGCTTAGCGAACTTATCATGAGCAACAACACTGTGAAGCGACATAAACTCTTTGCAACGTAGCGACAGTCACGTGAAGATGCTATAGCAGTGAAAGCAAAGTAAATACGTGTCAAAGTTTTATTTAAGTTTGTATCAGTAATCACGGTGCAGCTCACATAGAACCAATATAAAGTTACATAAATACGATGTGAAATATTTATTAATAAATGTGACAAATTAGATACTTTTAAAATCGTGCGTTGCACCACAAATCCCCGTGAGAATTGCTGAGCCTTTGATTAAATATTATTTGGAACTCAGATATAAGTTGAGTATATTATTTTTTTAATAGAGTAGGTAAACCAATTGTAGATCGGATCTAGGTATGAGACTGGATCCGAAATATGCGCGACCAAGCATATCTATCAATATTCTTAAAATGCATTAAGTGCAAATTAGAAACTGTATTAAAAAATGATGCAGAAAGAAAGCAAAGGAACGACGAGACAGAAAAAGAAAGGAAAAATATAGAAGAGAATAAAAATATTACAATTTAAAATCATTAAATTTAAGAAAAAAACAGAAACTAAGGCGAAGGAAATGGGTACCAATTAAAGGAAAAGGTAAAATAGAAGACAATAAAAAATATAAAAAAAAAATAAACAAACAAAAATAAAGTTAATTAAATTAAAAAATTTCAATTAAATAAATTAAAATAAAACAAAATAACATGAAATAAAACAAAACAAAATAAAATAAAATTAAATAAGATAAAATAAAATAAAATAACATAAAATAAAATAAGGTAAAATAAAAAAAAAATAAAATAAAATAAAACAAAATAAGAAAAAATAAAATATGATAAGATAAAATAAAATAATAATATAAAATAAAATAAAATAACATAAAATAAAATAAATTTAAATAAAATCCTCTAATCAAAAATAATAATAAACTAAGAATTATTATTAACTGGTCTTGAGCTCGTTATACTTACAAAAATATGTAAAATGAACAGACCGTAAAACCAACAACAAAATAAAATTAAAAAAAATAAAATAATATAAATTAAAAAAATAAAATAAAATAAAAAAAATAAAATAATATAAAATAAAATAAAATAAAATAAAATAAAATAAAGTAAAATTAAAATAAAATAAAATAACATAAAATAAAACAAAATATAATAAAACAAGGCAAAATAAAATAAAATAAAATAATTTTTTTGTTGTTGGCTTGCAAAACTACACGCAGCATGGCCTATGGGTTAGGCAGCTGCGCTGGCAATCAGAGTGAGTGGGTTCGATCTCCACAAGATCCTCTGAAAATAGCAAAACTATACGAATTAGTCTGACGAGAAATCGTGGCTGTTTTCGAAATAGTACTATAACTATAGCCTGTATATGTTTGTTGCTTTCAATTTTTCCTCTAATCAAAAATAATAATAATTAACTAAGAATTATTATCAACTGGTCTTGAGCTCGTTATACTTACAAAAATATGTAAATTAAAATAAAATAAAATAAAATAAAATAAAACAAAATAACATGAAATAAAATAAAACAAAATAAAATAAAATTAAATTAAATAAGATAAAATAAAATAAAGTAAAATTAAAATAAAATAAATAAAATAAAATAAAATAAAATAAAATAAAATAAAATAAAATAAAATAAAATAAAATAAGGCAAAAAATAAATAAATAAAATAAAATAAAACAAAATAAGAAAAAATAAAATATGATAAGATAAAATAAAATAATAATATAAAATAAAATAAAATAACATAAAATAAAATATGATAAGATAAAATAAAATAATATAAAATATAAAAAATAAAATAAAATAAAAAAAAAAAAATAATATAAAATAAAATAAATTAAAATTAAAATAAAATAAAATAACATAAAATAAAACAAAATATAATAAAACAAGACAAAATAAAATAAAATAAAGTAAGATTGAAATAAAATAAAATAACATAAAATAAAATAAAACAAAATATAATAAAACAAGGCAAAATAAAATAAAATAAAATAAAATAAAATAAAATAAAACAAAATAAAATAAAATACAGTAAAATAAAACCAAATCAAATAAAATTAAATTAAATTAAGTGAAATAAAAGCAAATAAAATAAAGGTCAAACAACAAAAATCACCAACTTTTACCTGCCTCAGTCAACCAACCAAAAACCGATCGATGAAAACCACCCCCATTTCTGAATGTGCACACACAACACATGCACACACCTACACAAACAGACACCCATGCTGACGTTACCTGCTACCTACTATAAATACAAGACAAACGACAACAACAGATCAGAACGAAAATCGACACTGATGATGGCACAACGCCGAAACCGGTTTGTCTCAAAACCAAATTTGACAAGGGATGACGAAAAATCGTTCCAATATACATCAAAATAAAATATAGTAAAGTAAAATAAAAGAAAGTAACATAAAATAAAATGAAATAAGATAAAAAGATATATAAAATAATTTCTACATATAATAAAATTGTAACAGATCGATGTATGCACATTGCAGATATTTAACCTTCTAACCGGCAATACGGTAAAGTAAACAGATATAACCCGCCTACCTCTACTTTTCTTCTATAATTACTGACACATAATCTTCGCCAAATATTTTATCTATGTAGTGACCTTGCTTTTATAGTTTTAAGTGGTGGCAGAGTCCCGTTATAATCACTTTCGTTGGAAAATTGAGTGGAATTTGTAAAAAAAATTATTTTTGAGAGAAGTGTTTTTGGTAACTACAAAACATTGATAAAAAGGGTATTTGTAGTAAAAACCAAATTGTTATTAAGTGAAATAATTGTTAAGGATTAGAAATTATGAAGAAGATGTGGATTTATAATTAAATTCATAGAATTATTGGACAAAAATCATACCCCGCCTATAGGCGGAGTGGGCAGTTAACAGGCAAGTCCAGCTAGAGACGGGGTGGAGGTTTCGGACCCGGAAGCAAAATGATGAGCCCTTTTGGAGATATAACTCAAAATTAAAGTTTAACGCACTAGAATTACAAAATATGAGTTTTTTCATTTGCAACAAAAATTGGCCTGTTAGAGGGTTAGGAAAAATCGACAGCAGGGATCATTATTAAGCCAACAGAAGTCAAGTCAACAGTTCTTATAAATGGGGCCAGGTTTACTAGTATAAGAATAAAAATATAATAAAAATTTAGTAGTTTTAATAATTGCATTCTCACCCCATTTCTTGCTGTTGTTGTTGTAACGAACATGCCCTGAGCTTAATACCTCCTAAAAGCATTGAAAAATGTCAGCAACGTGACTTTCATACCATTAGCATCGCTATACTTTTTTTATCCGCATAAAGTACATGCACCGAAATTTTGTGTACTTCTAAGCCCTATATTTTTTTATTTTAGAGATTTTTGGAGTTCAGACTTACACACATCTAGGCTTGATTTCAAGTTTTAAATTGAAATGTCTTCTCTTCAATAATTTTATTATCACAAGGATAAGTTCTCTTTACCTCCCTAATTGAACTCTTTCTTATATAGAATTCTGTCATAACCGCATAATTCACACAGCCTTAGAAAATCTACTCAGAGTAATTCGCATTGCTTCAAAATTCTACAAATACCGCAATCAGAAGCGCGATTACAAATATTTGAGGTCTATTGATTATATTTACAAAAGCAAAGACATATATATGTACTACTAATTAAATATAAAATTGTAGTCATATATACTCATATGTATATAAGTGATTTGACACTCCGGTTCGTTGACTATCCGGTTCTAAACAAACGCGCAAAACACTATTCATTTGCTCGCACCTACGATCCGACTTACCGTTTTTTCTAAGTCGGAAATTAGAGTTGAGTCAACGGGCACAGACTAAAGCACTGCTGAAACTTGTGGTAGTAAAGGTGCAAGGTTTATGGGAGTAAATCAATTGGATGAAGTGAAGATGTGGGAGTTTTCTTTTTATCCAAGTTAATAATGGACCAAAAAATCGCATTAGAAATTCAGAAATGAAACCGAAATCTGGTTTAGCGAGGGCTACAAAGATTATTGCTGGTAAAGTTGAGCAACCTGACCATACTTCTCGGAAAGAAAATTCCACTGGCAGAGTTAGCCGCCGGTTTTAGGAGCAACGTCAAGTCTTAGCTGGAGAACCTCTTTGTATCTTCTAACAGATTCCAGGAGTTCAAGAGAATGTCGAAAGGTACGAAATGGTGCTTGCACCATCAGTTACTAACACGACTATCTTGTTTGTGAGCGATTGGATATGGCCACGTCGAATCTTCTTGATCATTAAGTTTTAGAACTAAATCGGGAACCAGTCTCACTTGACTTAACACATTTCTTGTAAAATAAAATCTAGTTTTTGTCGTATTTAAATTTTGTAGCTCTTGCAATACCTACGAGTATTCGGTTCCTTTTTTAATTGCAACTGTACAACACTAATATCTGCAAGTGCAAGTTATTTGATCTGTCACCAATTTATAGTTACGACGTATGCATTTTCTCAGCATTTGCTCAACGTGATGCAATTTTCAACAGCAAAATAATTTTGAGAATTCTCTAGCATGCATGGCATGGAACGTGAGCAAAAATTTTTGGCAAATATGAGCATAACTAATACATTCTTTATGTATGTATGCTGCGTATGTATATATAACAGAATTACATACAGCCGTGTTCAATATAAAAGCAGTGATATTAAAATGGTTATCGTTCAACGACATAAGAAGAAGCTGTGATTTTAATAGATCTCATTTAAAATATAGCGAATTCCATAACAGAAGCCAAATAAAAATATTTTTGAAAGCTTACAGAAAGTTCAGAAATGTTAATTAAACTTTAAAAAATGAACATCAAAATCTTCAAATTTCTTTGCAGAATTTCTAAAAAGTTTTTTAATTGTAAAACCAAGTAAGAACTCGCTCAAAAATCTCCCTGAATTTTCCGAATTTTTCTTTTTGCCAGGGCTTATAAGTGATTTCTTTTTCAATAAAATGCATGAAGAAATATTAATTTTGTATAGAAAAAAATACCCTTAACAAAAAAAATTCTAAAAATTCAGGGGACATTTTAAGGTACTTCTAACTTGCACATTTGATGCTAAAATTAAATAACCTATCAAACTGCGTACTCAAAAATTTTCTAAACATTTTTTCCAAATATATTGAAATTTTGATGTAAATTTTCCTAAAGCCTAATCAATTTTCCTGAACTTGGTGCAAACTTTGTAATTTCTTTTTATTTTTTGTTTCTGTTATGGAATTCGTTATATTTCAAATGAAAATTATTAGAATCACAGCTTCTTCTTATTTTTGCCGAACGATATCCAATTTAATTTGACTACTATTTTATTGAACACAACTGTATGTATGTACTTATTAAACTATTTCTCAAAACATGTTTCAAGTATTTGTGGTTACTGTGAATATTGAATTAGTCGGAAAAATTGCTCATATTGTGTAGAAATTTGTTCAACAATTTCAATTCATTTAAATGCTGCCAAACTTTCAAAGCAAATATTAAATATCCAAGACTTAAAGGATTAAAGTCATGAATATTTAAAAGGTAAGCTAAATTTTATTAGCAATGGAACTGAAAGTTAGCTAATGGAAACCGAAGACACTTAACTTTAAATTTTTACAGCGCAGTTAAGAAAATCATTAAACTAATAATATTTTGAAAAACGGAAAACTCTAGCAGATTTTGAAATTCTCGTTGAAATATGTTTTAAGCAAATTTAAATGTATTTAAGATTTTTTAAATGTGTTTCAGAAAACCACAAATGTATTTAACTATTCACTACCCGCATGGTTATTCCGCTGCGGTGTGCTTCTGATATGCATTCGATTTTTTGAAATACTTTTTCGTTCTTCTGAAATGTGTTTATGGCTTCCGAATAACATTTAGGTAAGAAATGAAGTAAAGTTGGTCAAATTTACTCAAGAAAAGGAAGTATGTAGAATGCACCAATTGTTAAAATTAATCTCTACAAATTAATCAATATATTTAGAAAACCATAAACTAATTAAAGCCTTTTCCATATGAGCGCATGTCTTATTTTTTCAAGTGTAACAGTTCGAATGCAATGAAAAAAAAAACGCCTAAAATTATGCAAAATAATATTTATAAGTGGCGTATTTACGAGTGGGATGTTATGGGAGTAGCCTGTCTCGTGATGATAGGATTATTCGGGTTAATTTCGTGAATAGTTTGAAGCTAAAAAATTTAAATCGCTTTCCATTAATAATATTTAATTTATAATAAATGTCATTCATTTTGAGTTTTGAGAAAATACTTGTATTTAGTTATTAGTTTTGCGATCTGTTCATTTGACATATATTTTGAAGTTTTACTAGCGCAAGACTAGTTGATATTAATTATTATTCAACTAGTATTTTTGATTTTAAAGAAAAATTTTAAAGCAACAAACATATACAGGCTACAGTTATATAACTATTTCGAAAACAGACACGATTTCTTGTCAGACTTATTCGTATTATTTTTGCTATTTCACAGGATCTTGCGGTGAATTGAATCCACACACTTCTGATTTGCAAGTGCAACTGCCTAAATCATAGGCTATCCTGCGTATTTTTTGCTTAAATTAAGTTTTCCTTTTAATTGTTGTTGTTATTTAATCAGAAAATGTTAACGTTTATCAATTTTGGCAACATCTTAAATAAATTTCGCCCAAATAAGAGTTTGGTATTGGAAAGTGGTAAAATAGCAATATTTCTCAGTCTACTCACAACATCAATTTCACATGCCCTCTCGTCACTTCAAGTAGCACTCCTCGAATACTACAAGGGGCGTCGGATCAGTGCCTACCTGAAATGCAATGCACAACATCGCAAAATTAAGTTCAGCTAGCCACTCTGAGTTACATTTGCTTGATTTTTATTGCAAAAACACGTTGCTTGAAAAAATTCCTTCTTTATGCCTCACTTGCCTACATTTCAATATTGCACTCAGCTTTCGCCAATCAATGTTACTTTGTACTTTTGCTTTAGCCACTTCCACCAGGTAATTTGAGTACTGACCACATGTCAATAGAGATTTCGGACTAATTTTTTTGTTGCAACTGAAATTTACTAAAGCAAACAACACATAAACGGAAAAGTAACAACAATAAATATCATAAATTTTTACAAGACTGGGCGAAATATTTTTTTTATTTTGGAAAATTATATTTACTAAATATCTAATAACTCCTGCTCTTCTCTTTCGTCCTTCCTCTCTTTGGTGCTCCTTTCCTTGACTTTCTCCATCCTTCTTTCCTTTCTTTAAATTTAATGTATTCGACTTAATAATTTCCTTTTTGGTTTCCTCGTCTTCAGCTTATTATCATTTATGGTTTCCTCGTCTCCCCTTTCCTTTCTTTAATTCTCTTTTATCATAAGGTTTATTTTCCGTGCTGTTCCTTGTCCTCACCTTCATTTCAGAAGCTCTCTTTACTTGTCCTTTTGAAGTTCCCTTATTATAGTTTATTGGGCTTTTCTTTCCTTTATATTTGTTTTTTTTTCTTTCCTTTCCTGTTATCTCTCTACAATTTAATAATACAATTTTTTTATATTTACTTTATTCTATTCTATTTTATTTAATATGATTTTATTTTATTTTTTAATTTTATTTAATAAATAATTTTTTTTTGTTCTATTTTATTAAATTTTTTTTTGTTTTTTTTTTTATTTAACTTAATTTGATTTTATTTTATTATTTTATTTTATTTTATTTTATTTATTTTATTCTATTTTATTTTAATTTTATATTATCTTATTTCATTTTATTTTATTTTATTTTACATTACTTTGTTTAATTTTTTTAAATTTATTTAATTTGATTTTATTTTAATTAAATTTTAATTTAGTCTGCTTTATTTTATATATTTTATTTTATTTTACATTATTTTTTTTTTTTACTTTATTCTACTTTATTTTATTTTATTTTATTTTATTTTATTTTATTTTATTTTATTTTATTTTATTTTATTTTATTGATTTTAATTTTATATTATTTTAATTCATTTTATTTTATTTTATTTTACATTACTTTATTTTATTTTTTTAAACTTATTTAATTTGATTTTCTTTTACTTTAATTTTAATTTGTTTTGCTTTATTTTATTTTATTTATTTTATTTTATTTTATTCTATTTTATTTTATTCTATTTTATTTTATTTTTTTTTATTTTATTTTATTTTATTTTATTTTATTATATTTAATTTTATTTTATAAAATTTTTTTTTAATTTAATTTAATTTAATTTTACTTTATTTTTGGTTTTATTTTATTAAATTTTTTTTTTATTTCTTTAATTTAATTAAATTTATTTTAATTTATTTCTTGTTTTATTTTATTTTATTTTGTTTTATTTTATTTTAAAGTATTCATGAAACGACCTCAAGGCCTATTCAATTAAACAAATAAAAACAATAATAATTTTCATAAAAATTAAAATGTGAAAAATTATTATTCTTGGCCTTGAATACTTGAAAATGTATACGCCGTAAAATCAACAAAAATTGTTGGTACAAAAAAGCAATAATTTTATTTTATTATTTAACATAGATTTTAATTTTTAAGTTAACATAGATAATGAGAAGTTTTGCTTCTCTAAGCACTGCGTATACTTATCATAAACGCGAATTAAGCTTTTACTCATCTGTTTGCCTATTGAGAGCATTCATCGAGTTGTCGCGCGATTACGGAATAATGAAATGTGACAACTCAGATATGCGAAGATTCAACACATCAAACAACAACAACATACTTAGACCCATGTTAAATTTTTTTTGCTTAACTATGCTGGACTGCGATATTCCGGGACAGTTAATAGAGAGCCCATAAATGTTTACACATCAGTAATAATAATGGCTTATGAGTGTGGAAACAAAAATTATATCAGTCCCAAAGTATCTAAACTATAAATGATAGAGCTCTAAAAACGAATATTGAAATGTAAAGGTTCTACAGTTTTTCTGTTTTTTTTTTCGGCATTCGGAAAAGTAACATTAAAAAAAACTTAAACAAATTTTCTTTAGTCTCAGTCTAACATTTATATTCATGTAGATACGTGTGTTTCCATGCGAGCTTAAGTCCAATAAGTAATTCACACACCACACAAGTGGGTAAATTTTTCTTGTTTTGTGTGTAAACCACAAACGGTGAGTAAATGTAATGAACTTATCTTGTTGTTGGTGTAAATATACAAAAGCTATTTCTCAATGGTACGTTCAAATTTCGATTTTCTGATTTTTGATTTCTGCTTTCTTCTTTATTCATTCAGAAAGAAAAAGTTTTCATTATGCGCCCAAGGGTATGCAATTGAAATTGAGATTTTTAACTCACCTTTCTACTCACACATACATATGCGGAGTTTTGTTGATCAAGTGGTGCTAGTATGGCATATGAGTAAGTGCAATTGGCTAACTTTTGGTATTTGCAAGGGATTGAAAAGTAATATTTATGGAGAAGTTTCTTTTTTCTTTTTTGTTGTAGTTACTTAATAAAAATTGTACTTATGGTAAGTTAGTAAACTTTATTACGAACTTTTTATTTCATTTAAAACTTTATAGGGTATTAAATGAAATAAAAATTTAGATTTGTATGCCTTTCTCTGCAAAATAATACAAATAATAATAATAAGGATAAAATAAAAACATTACTCTCTAATTAAAAATTATTTAAAAAAATATTGTTTACATGCATGATGCGTTACTAAATTTTTTTTTTTCTAACTTCATTTCATTTTAGATTGGTGCGCTAAAAGACTTTTACCTCTTCCATCATCGTCATGTAGCTAAGCGTTCACTGCGTCTCAGTGGCGCACACCAAAGCGCCTTAAATTCTGAACCGGAGGTAAGTGTATTAATTATAAAAACTAAATTGTAGTTAACACCACACACACATACATATAAAGAAAATATATCTTAATTAGGTAGAGTGGTCGATACAGAGGCCAAGCTCGGTAAAGACATATTAGTCTGACATTTATGGCCCAGATGATGAGATATGCGGTCTCTACCCACTCTTTGCCAAATGCAGCAGATGAGTTCACTTCATGGTGCCAATATATTTATCACTATCCCATTATTCACGCGTTGATAGTTCCCAAAGAGCACATTGTGTCAGCTCAAGATTTTAGGTAGCCTCTTTTTCATTTAGCTTAGTGAAAGTTTCTCTAAATTGCCAAACCTCGCGTTGTAAGGTGGGTCTAATCAAAGGCTCAGCCAATTCAGAGGCGAGTATAGGTCCGACTTCCTTTACTAATAAGAACATAGTGATTTGATAGCGTTATTTCAATCACACGCACACATCGGTGGGCTGTATCTAGTGGGGTAGGGTGAATGGACCTTACCGTAGCAGCGCACACCGCCGGTTGATCGGTGGAAAGCGTTAGACAAAAGAAATTAATATCGCATGTGAGCTTACTGATGGACAGTCAACGGAAGTTGGTTGATGGCGTTGAACAGTTGATGGGTACGATGGATCAATGCTAAAGTTACGGATCGTTGCCTGATGCCAGTGGATGATTATGGTTGCTACCGGTCGATCAGTGTAACGCTACTGATTACTGGTTGGTGGATGAAGATGGATCAGTTCCAAGTAACCCTAAATGTATCGATTGTGGAAGGTTGTCTAGGGTAAGGTTTAAAGCTACGCACAATATTTGTGAGAAGCGGGAGAGCTCAAAACAAATAGAAGACCCCCGTTCAAATCACGAAAATATACCCATCTCTACTGAACTTGCTGTCATGGTGGAAAGGAAATTCTACTCAAGGGTCGGAAGCTTTGGCCTGAGTGATGTAACAACTCGCTATGGAAATGTGCTGATTCACTCAAACAATTTGAATACAAGAGCTTAATTCATAGATTCTCCGTTCCAAAGAACTCCACCGTGTCCCGTTCTTAAAGCATTCTCAGATATTTATCCTTCTTGGCGCCGACCCGAGTGAATTCAACACTTTCCCACTTGAGAGAGTTCGTTGTTGAAAACAGTTGTAACTTTTTTTTCCTCGGCCTCGGAAGTTTGTCTATGCAGAGTATACTTTATAAAATAAAAATAATTTAATTTATATGAAAAGTTGTTTTTATGATTTTGTTTTCTATTAATTTGTTTTTTACTCTTTAGGTTCGATGGATGCAACAACAACATGAAAAGTTACGTAAAAAGCGTGATGGTTCTTATACAACCCTACCCGGTTATAGCCCGTACGATGTGGTAAGACCCGGTGCTGGTTTCGAAATTCCAGTCGGTGCTCGCTTTGCATATCAGCCAACAGCATCAGCGCGCAGCAGCTCAGTGTTGTTGCCACGCTCACCACGCATTCAATATCGCGCTGCTACACCACACAATATATTTCCAGATCCTCTATTCAAGGAACAGTGGTACTTGGTGAGTAAAGTATGTAAGAACACTTTTATTTTATTTCAATTTTAATTCGCGCTTCACACGGGGTTACTGGACGGGAGTTGGTAATTTTAGTTTTGCGGTTGGAGTTTTACTTATAAATGTGTATATTGCATATATGTATATGTATTTGTAATGGCTTAGTAGTTATCACAAAAAAGCGGAAATCGTGTTTTATCAAACATTTTTTTTAGTTAATTGATTGGACACAACATATACACGAAAACAATTGGTCCCCAGCAGACTTGTTAAACAATGATTACTAATCGTAATGATTACCGGTTTCAGTAATTATTTTCTTGAGAATCCATTTAATGATCGATTTCAACATTACTCTCAATTTTGAATGATTATTTTCCAATTAATTAAAAAAATAATCAGAAATAATCAAAAAAAAGTTGTTTTGATTACTTTTGTTAATTTAAAAATTTTTTATTTAAAATTTTTTTGTTTGTTATTTTTTGATTATTTTGAATGTTTTAATTTTTTTCAGTATTGTTGTAGAAGCACATAAATATACACTTCAACAATACTGAAAAAATGAAAAATAATAGAAAAAAAAACCAAAGAAAAACACAAGTTATTAAAACTACTTTTTTTGACTATTTGTGATTATTTTTGCTCTTTTCTTATTTTTTTTTTTTTGATCTTTTTAATTTTTTATTTTTTTTTTTTTTTGATTTTGTCCTTTTCTTGAAAAACAATTTAAATAACCATTACCAATCTAAAAAAGGCGTCTAATTAATTGATTACTAATCAAATTTAGCAGGTCTCGTCCCCAGTAATGGTTATCACTACAAAATTTTATTTTTATGTCGTACTTAAAAACGCTCTGTGGGTTTGATTTAATACATCCCAAATTTATTTAGCCAGACATGAGCAACACAACGTAGCACAATGTACGCCCCATAAAGGTTTATCGTTAACATTTAGTAAGCTAAGTTAACATAAGGCGACATAGAAAAACGTAGCAAAAAATAATTTAATATGTTCATAACTTAATAAAACATAACATAGCACAATACTACACAACTTATAATTACTTGTTACTGTTATAATATTTAATTTTTTTGAAGGTGAAGGTGAAAAAAACTTCCACAAATTTTTAAACCGTCACCTAACCCGGCACCACTTTATTGCTTTAACTAAAGTCACTATAATAATTTTTTTTTTGTGTACTAAGGACGGAAAAACTTTCGTTATTTTCTTCATGCTGTCGTTCCATATTTGTCATGTATTTCCACAAAATTCTTTCTAAAATACCTAAGCAAGCTGTCGACTAAAAGAGTTTCACAAACCTTCAAATCAATGCCCACCCCAGCAGAACTTTCATACTTCATCAGAGTGGACTTGTCGCTACTCGCACGCATTTCGGATCTTCCACTTTTCTCATTTTATACATATAAGTACTCTTTGAAGTACCCGTGCCCAGAGATCATTTCTGCAACGTAGTAGTTAACCTCGTCAAAGCTGGTATTGCACCTTTTTTTTTTAACGTCAGTGATCAGTCTCGCTGTATATCTGCCTCGGTGTTCACTTTCCCGGCACTCTTGCCAAAGTCTAAGCGTTTCCTTACCGATTTCTTGGCGTGAGACGCTTATGAGCTCGTAATCAATGTCCTTTTTTGCTTCCCATAGTTTTCTCCTTTCCAGTGAAAGTAGCTCAATGGGGATCATTTTTTCAGCTGAAACGCTGGTCTTGATACGGTTCGATTAGCAGAGGCTACTCCGTCATTAAACTATTATAATGAAAGTCCAAGGAAAAAGACAGCTTCAGCAAGGTTTGTTCGAAGCAAAATTAGTGTTAGAAGAGTAGGTTCGATCGAGATCGAAACAATTTTTTTAATTACTTGGCTTGTAATAGAGCAAAAAGTAAAGTCCTCGAGTACTCTAGCTCTGACAATTAGTACCTAGAAATGTCTTGAAATAATCTGTCCCCAGTACCACCCAGAATCCAAAAAATCTTCCATAATCCGCACAGCAAATCATGTTAAAACAAGAATCTTCTTTAAAAAATTCATCAGCTTTATTGGATTTTCCATTTCACAATATATTCCTGAACAAACAAAGTCAAAGCTAAGCAAAAGCATACCAAACTCTGAGTAAGTAAACAAGCTTCTTGCACACAGTCAAACCATCAACGTAAACCGAATGTGAAAGCTAAAAATGACAAAAAAATAGAGACAAATGCAGCTTTCTAGTAGTTGCGAAGTGAAAAAAAAAATGAAAAAAGTTAAAGTAAAATGGAGTATAAATAAATAATGCAAGAGAAAATACAATTTGCGCTTAACAAGGACGATGATACGCCTGGCTAAGTTGTAGTTTTACACCGAAAAGGTAAACCAACTTTGACAGCCAAACTATGAGGAAATGACGCCAAGATGAATACGCAACATTAGCAAAGACATTAAAGTATCCAGGGAAGTTGGTAAATAGATGCCCGAGCAGAAATAGCTAGAGAAAGGAAAGGGAGAGCAAAAATAAAGAAATAGAGACTTCGATGAAAGAAAAACTTAGACACCCTGCTCATGGTTTTAACAACTAAAAGAAAACTCAAAAAAGAAATACAAGAAAAAGAAAGAAAATGAGGCAAAGAAGAAAATGGCACTTATGGCAATGGAAATAATGATAAAGGTGATGGTAATGGTCTTGACGATCAGATAAATTAACGAAGGGCCGGGACAAACTATAGATGAAAGAAACGATCGATACACGAAGTGAGTGCATACGGATTGACCTTTTGGGCTTTCGAAAAAAAAGATGGATGTGCGGATGGATGCATCACCGAACGGGCGGATACACGAAAGAACAGAGAAATGGTTGGGTATATATTTGCAACAAAATACTGCAAAATGAAAATAATATTTATAAAACCGCACCTTCGCATAGAAAGTAAAAACCAAAAAAGTACAAAGACTTGCGACCAGCTTAGAAAGCCAAGCGACCTAGTCAAAGCACCACAAATAACAAGCATCCAATTTGCAATGACACCACAGAGAACCAACAAGGGCATTATGTTTTAAGCACAGATCAATCGCATTATCCTTGCCATCATAAACGGGAAAACTTTCTACTAAGAAAAAATCAAGAAAAACACAAAACCCAAGGAAATACAAGAAAACCTAGCAACATTTATAAAAAAAAAATAGAAACCTACTCCTAGTTGTGCGGGTACCCACAGAAACTGGCAAAAACTTCCCCCAGCTATTTTTCTCTTACTAGGATTTATAAAGCTGCTTAAAAGTACCGCAAATTTACAAACAGGAAAAAGCTGCCACCACAAAATTTGCACAAAGGAAACACAAAAATTACAAAAACAAAAAATAGAAAATAGTATTCTATTTATAGATATTTAAAGCGAGCATGCAATTTCTTGCAAAATATCTAACAAGGAATTTAAAAGAAAAGAAATTACCACACCACCAAGGTGAATTTTGTACGCCAGTGTGTTTTTGCGCTGCTCTGGGGCATCTTAGCGGACAATTTCAACACACGAAAACCAAAATAAGCGTTTAATAAATGATTGCTGAATTAAACTGCCTTTGGCAATTTTCAAAACAATATTGTTGTACAACTGTTTCTACACGAAAACTGAGAAAAGTTTTGACTGCTAGCGCAAAAAGTACAGTGCTGGATCAGAGAATGTTCAAACTTTAGCATTTTACCTCTTCTAACAACAATCTCTGATGAAAAGCGATCAAAAACTTGAAATTAAAAATTAAGTTGGGAACAAAATGAGAATGAATCGAAACTTTTGGAAAAAATAAAATGAAATAAAAAAAAATAAAATAAAGTAAAACAAAATAAAATAAAACAAAATAAAATAACATAAAACAAAATAAAACAAAATAAAATAAAATATAATCAAATAAAAAATAAAAATTCAATAAAATAAAATAAAATAAAATAAAGTAAAATAAAATAGAATGAAATAAAATAAAATAAAACAAAATAAATTTAAATAAAAAAAAAATTTAAAAACAATAAAAAAAAATTGATTAAAATACAATAAGATAATAAATAAATATAATAATAAAATAAAATAAAATAAAACAATATAAAATAAAATAAAATAAAATAAAATAAAATAAAATAACATAAAACAAAATAAAACAAAATAAAATAAAATATAATAAAATAAAAAAATAAAAATTCAATAAAATAAAATAAAATAAAGTAAAATAAAATAGAATGAAATAAAATAAAATAAATTTAAATAAAAAAAAAATTTAAAAACAATAAAAAAAAATTGATTAAAATACAATAAGATAATAAATAAACATAATAATAAAATAAAATAAAATAAAACAATATAAAATAAAATAAAATAAAATAAAATAAAATAAAATAAAATAAAATAAAATAAATTAAAATAAAATAAATTAATACAAAATAAAGTAAAAAAATAAAATAAAATAAAATAAAATAAAACAAAATAAAACAAAGTAAAATAAAATAAAATAAAATAAAACAAAATAAAAAGAAATAAAATACAATAAAATATAATAAAATAAAAAAATGAAAATTAACTAAAATAAAATAAAATAAAATAAAACAAAATAAACGAAAGTAAAATTAAATAAACAGAAACAAAATAAAATAAAATAAAGTAAAATAGAATAACCAAAAACAAAATAAAATAAAATAAAATAAAATAAAATAAAATAAAATAAAATAAAACAAAATAAAACAAAACAAAATAAAATAAAATAGAACAATATAAAATAAAATCAAATAAAACAAAACTAAATTAAATAAAAAAAAAACACCAAAAAAATAGTAAATAATAAAAAAAAAATATTTAAAAAAATATAATAAAATAAAATAAAATAAAATAAAGAAATAAAATAAAGTAAAATAAAATGAAATAAAAAAATAGTCCATATATAAAAAAATAAAAAAATAAAATAAAACAAAATTATATAAAATGAAATGAAGTGAAATAAAATAAAATAAACAGAAATAAGATCAAATAAAATAAAATAAAATAAAATAAAATAGAACAATATAAAGTAAAATAAAGTAAGATAAAATGAAATGAAATAAAACAAAACAAAAAACACAGAAAAATAGTAAATAGTAAAAAAATAAAATAAAATAAAGTAAAATAAAATAAAATAAAATAAAAAATGTGCAAAAATAAATCAAAAAACACAAAAAAATAGTAAATAGGAAAAAAATAAAATAAAATAAAATAAAAAAATACAAGAAACTCAGAAAAAGAAATAATTAAAATAAATAAAAATTAAATAAAAAAAATTACTTAAAGTAAAATAAAATAATCGTTTGAGAGAAACTTTAAATATCTGTCTAGCGTTATGAAAGTGACAGCAAAAATTATTTGTATATGTTAGAAAAATTAAAGTAGATGGAATAAATACAAAGGAAATAATTTGTACAAACTTATTTGTACAGTGTCTCACAGTCTAGTTTCAGTATTTCTGTTATATATTTTTAAGGACAGTTTCACAAGAAATTATCGAAATTATTAAAAAAAAAATTATTCCTGCTGAAAATAGCAGTTTTTATGGGTGCTCGTTTGGACTGTGAGCAACTGTATATTTATTTCGAAACTAATTTTCAAATCAATTTTTTTAATATATGCCTTGGTTATACAACGATGCTAACACTATCCAAATACATAACTAAACTGAATTAACAAAATCTTGTACATATCAAGCTGATTGCAAATATATTCTAAATTAATTCTGATCTATAACTTGACATTCTTCTCTCCTTGTCTTTTGCGTATTGTCTCGTATTCATTTGCATACTGGACGCACAAACAAATCAACATCAAATAACATGGAATGGAAAAATAACAAATCAACATAAAACTGTTTGCTTGCTATGACTTCAAAATCAAATGGAAATAATAATAAAACGTACACAAAAAAAATACAACAACAAATAAATAGAATGGTGGCGCCAAAGATGGTTTAGATATGAATATTGGCCCGGCATGGCAGAAAGGCTACACCGGCAAAGGCGTTGTTGTATCCATACTCGACGATGGCATACAAACGAATCATCCTGACCTTGCACAAAACTATGTAAGTACTACACACATACATACATGCTTATTTATCACTATACTGTTATTTAAATTGTTATGCAATAATTTTTATCTTTTTTTTCAAACATATTTACCAACTAAAAGCAATCAAATAAAAGTAAATAACAAAAGTTGATAGGCTGTGCAGGTTGAAAGTTGAACTTTTTACTTAAATATGTATGTACGAGATATTTTATGTAGTAAACATCAGCTGTACAATGTAAAAGCAAAGCAGAAAACTTTTGTTATGTAATTGTAATTTGAGCATATTAATTGAAAAAGTCTAACAGCTAAGTTGATTTTAAATCTAAAATCCTGTGCAGTAAGATAATGTGGCTGTGGAGATTTGTCTTTTTTTATGCTTTATTTGAAAGGTAAATATTTATTAGAGATGATGCGAATATTTGCATAGAAGTTTGCTCTATGCTGAGGCGAGATGAATGAGCGCCCATTAGACAGTGTCCCACGGAAACATCAAATGGTTTGTAGCGAGCTTAACCTTCAACAAGCCTTTTGTCGTACACCCGCGCTCAGAATGAACTCACTGATCTGCACAACGTAAAGGTGTTCTTGAGGGCACACAGGTGACCTTCGAACTATCTATAACCCTACAGGGCTAGTTCAGAAGTGAATTGAATGCTGGAGTATCCCCAGTCCACAAGAGCGCTGTTGTATTTACAAAATGCCAATTAATTCCTGTGACATAAAAGCCTTACAAGTAATGCCCTGCGAATATAAATTCAGTAAGTTCAGCAATATTGATTACGGGTTCCGAAAAGAATTGTCCGTTAGACAGCTATTTTCCCTTCCTTTGGATTCCATTTTACAAGCATCGCATTCAAGCGTTTGACCAACATTTCATAAGTCAAGTCTAGAACAACGAGAAACCCTAATTTTTCACAATACCACCTCTGCAACAGAAAAAGGCAATCGAAGCCATCCCAGCTGTTCGGGGAAACGTCAAGGGGATGCAAGTACGATCTCACCAATAATAAAACAAAGGCAAAGAGTTAAGGTGTTAGCAAAGCAAAGTATGATGGAAGATTTATACTCAAAGAAAATTACCTGGAGAGTGATGATGGCTTGAAGTGATGCTGCTGGAAGATATCCAAAGACTGCCCTTTCAAACCGACTATCCCTTCTCTCTTCCTTAGATATGCAAATCCTCCCCGGTGTGTTTCCCGACACAGGGTTGCTTTGCAGCGTACACCTTGTTGAGAGAACACCAGCGATTCCCAACCATCGCAAGTCGTTTGGCTTCAACACCAGGAATAATCTTCTCATTATATTTACAGAAAACTTAATGTCTCGCTCTCAGTTCGTCTTCCTGACGCAGCTAGTATCTTCCAAGCGGAAGTGCTGGGGATAAAGAAGGTCTGTGGTTTCTTGACTGAAGACACAGTGAGAGGACGTGAAATCTGTATTTGCACAGACAGCCAAGCAGCGGTTAGGGTGCTTAAATCCCCCATCACACCCTCCAAGGCCGTCAGTAGCTGCAGGAAAGTGTTGGATGAGGCTACACACTGCTCATACATCACACTTGTCTGGGCTCCCGGCCATAGGAACATTGATGACAATGAGAAGGCAGACGAAGTGGCCAAAGCTGTCGCTGCTACGGACACTTCGGAGGCCGTGCCGTTTCATACCCAATCACATCTATTAAAATGGACATCCGTAACAGGTTCAGGGAAATGGCGGTCTGCAATCGGTGCTCCACCAAACCCTATAAAATCACCAAACTAACTTGGCCCAGCTACAACAAGCAGAGAACAGTGGACCTGCTCAACAGGTCAAGAAAATAAACCTTGAGAATTACAACAAATGCAGGAGCTGCGACGTAGAGGGATGTAAAGAAACAAATGGGAACTACCTATGCGAATATCTGGCACTAGCGCACATCAGGTTTGTAACTCTGGGCAGTTACATAATACCATAACTTAAGGGCATCGCGAAATGCTTGATAAGGGACATTAGCAACTACATAGACAGAACCGGGTGGGTTGTGCGTGACTAAAGTAAAGGCTAGAACCAAAAAAAACTAACAGCAGTGGGCTTCTGTTCCATTAACAATCCAAAACAAATGAGCATTTGCTATAAAAATCTAGCATTCGCAACATTCCTTGCGCTCATACTAAGTCGCTGTGCTACAGGGCGTATGAGTAACTTTTGCAATGAAAAACTTTTGTGCTTAGTTGTGCTTTTATATATTTTCGCTTGTATTTATTTAACACTTGATTGCCATTGTACGGTAAGGGTGGTGAAACAGGACGAAGAGGACAAAGCAGTGCGGGTGTGTGTCTGCAGCAGTTTTCCATAGTTTTTATTTTTCCCCTAACAGCCCTACTGCAAGATAAAACAAGCAATAAATTAAAAAGAGGGGTTTGTGATTAAAGTTCACGGAAAGTCGCAGTTACCACGCATCATTTTATACCCAGTAGTGCTACGCACACAAGGGGTATTAACTTCATTCGCCTAAAGGTAGTATGTAAAGGAACAAACGAATCGAGATAGATATATCAAAATGTTCAGGACGAAAAGAGAATTTGATTAAGCCATGTCTGTCCGTCCGTTAGCCTGTTGACAGCATAACTTGTGTAAATTTTGAGATATCTTAATGAAATTTGGTATGCAGGCTCCTTGGCACTTATCTCCGAGCGCTTTCTAAAAAGGGTGAAATCCGATAATAGCCACGCCCACTTTTCATATATAAAATATTTTCGAAAATACAAAAAAGTGATTATTCTGTACATAATGCAACTATAGGGATAAAATTAACATTAAGGCAGAAAATAAATTTTTTGGGCGCGGCACCGCCCACTTTTGATTAAGTCAAATTTAGAAATATTATTAATCATAAGTCAAAAACCATTCAATATATTTAAACGAAGTGTAGCACACAGATTTATATTAAAACAAGGAATGTTTCGGAAAAAAATGGGCGCAATCGGTTAAGGTCCACGCCCACTTTTATATGAAAGATTTTGAAAAGGATCAAAGATATATTTAAAAGGCAATAATTTTGCGTAAAATAGCTTTATATCATTTTCATTTCACTTCCAAAGTGTCCGTGAACGTAGAAAGTCGAGAAATATAAATTTTTGAAAATGGGCGTCTCCCCGCCCCTTTTATAGTGGATTATTCTATACAACTTTTAATGCCATAACTCCGGCGAAAATATTGTATACATAAAGGTAACTGTTTGTTGTAATAACGGGTGAAATCGGTCAACGGCCACGCCCAGTTTTTTAACATAGTTCTGAAAATTTTTTTTGTAACATGTAAAATGATATACAGGGTGGCTAATGAAAGCCGCTACCAAAAAAAAATTAAATAACTTTTTTTCTATTTAATGAATCTGGTTAATTTTTTTTTTATTTTGCAGATTGACTTTTACGTTTAACAAAAATGGATAACTGGGACATCGAAACAAGAATTTGGATTGTCCGCCGCTATCACGCACTGGAGTCTGTAGTTTCGGTTCAAAGAGAGTATAGGCGCACGTTTGGCGGCAATCCTCCGAGCAGATGGACCATAATAAGACTTGTAAACAATTTTGCCGAGCATGGGACAGTCAACAGAAGACCTTACCATCGAAACCCTTCAGTTCGAACGGAGGAAACAATCGCTGCTGTAGCTGCTGCCATACAAAACAATCCACGTGTTTCGGCGAGAAGCTTATCTGCTCAAATGGGTGTAAGCAGACAGTCATTACAGTCAATTATGCACAAAGATTTGGACTTATTTCCATATAAAATTCAAATGGCCAACAAACTGAACGCTGCAGACTTGCCGATTCGCTTGGAATTTTGCCAGAAGATGCTTCAAATGGTGGAAGAGGATGGAAACATGTTGAACTGTCTTTTCATGTCTGACGAGGCCCATTTCGATTTAAACGGCAACATAAACAAACAAAATTGTCGAATATGGAGTGCTTCCAACCCACAGATACTCCATGAGACGGAATTGCATCCACTTCGTGTCACAGTGTGGTGTGCAGTTTCATCACGCTGCATTGTCGGGCCCTACTTCTTCGAAGAAAACGGTCACACCGTTACGGTTACTGGAGACCGTTACTTGAGCATGTTGAGAGAGTTTTTCTATCCAGAATTACGCCGAATGAGAATTTCTTTCAACTCTGTGTGGTTTCAACAAGATGGTGCAGCTCCTCATATAGCCCAACCTGTTATGACAGAATTGCGACGAAAATTTCCCAATAAGCTGATATCCAGAAACTCCACATTCCGTTGGCCACCCAGGTCGCCTGACCCTACTGCACCTGACTTTTTCTTGTGGGGTTATTGCAAACAGGAAGTCTTCAAAGCAAAACCAACAAATTTGAATGAACTAAGGCAATCCATTCGAGAAACAATTGCGGCTATTCCTGTCTCAACTCTCCAAGCAGTAATGAACAACTTTTTGGTAAGATGCCGCACATGCATCGACGAGCAGGGGGGGCATTTAAATTCCATTATTTTTAAAACTAATTAAGCTATATTTAATAAAATTTAATGAGCTTTAACATGAATAAAAGAAAAATGAGTTCCATATACTAAAAAAAAAATTATTTGAGTTTCTTAATGTAGCAAAATTCATCAGCCACCCTGTATTTCTATAACTATACAAGATATACCAATAAGATCTTGTACGCGTAATAAGCTTTTTACGCAAAACTCGACCGAAGAAAAACTTTGTGAATTTTTGCTAAGTAGGCGTGGCGCTGCCCACTTTTCTGCATACAAATTCTGCTATTTTGAAAGGCATGTAATTTCAACTAGATATTATAACGAAAATTTTTCAGTTGCTTTTCAATACTATATCGACTGCTGAGTGGAAGATCACCCTATTTCAAAATATTTTTCAAAAACGCCCTATACCAGAATTTGTTTGAATAACACTCTATTCCCGAATTTTATTCAAAACGCCCTATCTCAGAAATAGAGCGTTATTGAAAACCATTTTGAGGTGGAGCGGTCTTCAAAGAAATTCTGAAATAGGGCGTTTTTGAAAAATATTTTCAAATAAGGTGATCTTCCACTCAGCAGTCGATATAGTATAGTCCTACCTAAAATTAGGCAACACACAAGCAAAATATTCGGGCAAATTGTTAATAACCCACAGCAATAGGGAAGTTATATATCTTTTTCGATTTTCATACCTTCAATGAACATGAAATGTTTGTAATTATGAGAAGAAGAAGAGTTGGGTCATCAATAAGTATACTGAAATAATCAGGACGATGAGCTGAGTCGATTTAGCCCTGTCCGTCTCTCCGGCCGTCTATCTGTCTGTCCGTACGCATATTTTTCAAACATAAAGTATTCATGTATTGGTATTGTGAAAAAATGTGGTTAGCAGTCATAATAGAAGCTTTTTTACTGAAAATGATCAGCTGGCTTCATAATCTTATATATAAATAGACAAGATGAATGCAATGTAGAACCGTTTTCTGCTAAACTATAATTCTAAGGTAAACAAATTATATATGTATAGATAGGAAATTTTGAGGTGTACTTTTATCCGTAAATAAAAAAAATTTAAAAAATCATTTTAATATAAAAAATTTAACATAAAAGTCACACCACTACACATTCACTTATTCACACTATAGACACGCTGTGTGTGTGTGTACTTGCTTTTTGTGTACTATGCTGAATCGTGAGCATGGCCGAGGAGTTGCTTTGTAGGAAAAAATTAAGAGCCGTAGTAGTGTGAGTAGACTTGCCATGAATGTTTTTGTGTTATTCGTGTGGTCGGCTCTCACTGTGAGTGCGAAGAGTTGGTAGTGGACCAATGAAAAATAAGTATTCGCACTATAGATACTCTGTTGTGTCATGCATTTTTGCTTTAGTTGTTGTTATTGTATTGATTACTGGCTGCGATGCCCAGTGTCAGCTTCTCTCCTGAGAGCACGAAAAGTTGCTTTGTTGGATACATTAAACATGGAATGTAAAATATGAGCAAGTATGTAAAATTCATTGCTGATACCTACAAACAGGGTTTACAAAAATAAAATAAAGGATTACTCATAAAGAGTATTAAACACCGAAGAAAATTAGAGGAAAATAGAGGAAAGGAAAAGAATTGAAAGGAAGGAAAATTAAAGGAAAGAGAAAAATGGTAAGGAAATGAAAGGAAGGGAAGGGAAAGGGAATTAAAGGAAAGGTAAGAAAACGAAGGGGAAAGAAAGAAAGGGGAAAGGTTTGAGGAAAGTAAAAAATAAAATAAGAGAGTAAAAAAAGAAATCAAGGAAAATCAAAATATGTTAGAGGAAAGGAACGACACAGAAAGGAAGAAAAAAAGGCGGATAAAACATACCTACAGCAAAAAAATAAAATAAAATAAAGTTTATTGGTTGAATTTCAACCACTGGGCGAACTCTAGTACGAATTAAAAAGTAATATTATATATTAATAGATCAATTCTATATATATAATGTTCGGTTCCTCCCGAACTTAGACTTCCTCACAGGTTAAAATTAAGCACCAGAACAATTTACCACTTCACCACGCCCACTTTTAAACAGCTAGGTACTTACTGCTCAGTCCCAACAGAGCTAAGACTTTCTTATTTATTTTATCTTCAAAAAAACTTAAGCTGCCGTTATATTCTTTATTTCTTTTAATCGCTTCTAATATTTTTTCACTGGGTTCTTGTTGTTTATTTTTCCATATTGAAAGCTTGAAAAACATTTCAATTTATTTAAACAAATTGAACTTTGTCTCTAATTAATGCAGCTTATTTTCTAATCAGTTTCTGCTGATATTTGTTCAATTTGCATGGAAATGGTCAAAGTTGCAGAGATTTTAAATGAGTTTTATTATTCATATGCAAATATGAAGATGTTTTCATTCGAAAATTTAATTTGTTATTAAGTACAGGGTGGCTGATGAATTTTGCTACATTAAGAAACTCAAATAATTTTTTTTTCAGTGTATGGAATTCATTTTTCTTTTATTCATGTTAAAGCTCATTAAATTTTATTAAATATAGCTTAATTAGTTTTAAAAATAATGGAATTTAAATGCCCCCCCTGCTTGTCGATGCATGTGCGGCATCTTACCACAAAGTTGTTCATTACTGCTTGGAGAGTTGAGACAGGAATAGCCGCAATTGTTTCTCGAATGGATTGCCTTAGTTCATTCAAATTTGTTGGTTTTGCTTTGAAGACTTCCTGTTTGCAATAACCCCACAAGAAAAAGTCAGGTGCAGTAAGGTCAGGCGACCTGGGTGGCCAACGGAATGTGGAGTTTCTGGATATCAGCTTATTGGGAAATTTTCGTCGCAATTCTGTCATAACAGGTTGGGCTATATGAGGAGCTGCACCATCTTGCTGAAACCACACAGAGTTGAAAG
The DNA here is from genome assembly GCA_949987695.1 of Merzomyia westermanni. Lineage (NCBI taxonomy): Eukaryota > Metazoa > Arthropoda > Insecta > Diptera > Tephritidae > Merzomyia > Merzomyia westermanni. The sequence goes on from OX465290.1 coordinate 27,219,831, forward strand.
AAATTCTCATTCGGCGTAATTCTGGATAGCAAAACTCTCTCAACATGCTCAAGTAACGGTCTCCAGTAACCGTAACGGTGTGACCGTTTTCTTCGAAGAAGTAGGGCCCGACAATGCAGCGTGATGAAACTGCACACCACACTGTGACACGAAGTGGATGCAATTCCGTCTCATGGAGTATCTGTGGGTGGGAAGCACTCCATATTCGACAATTTTGTTTGTTTATGTTGCCGTTTAAATCGAAATGGGCCTCGTCAGACATGAAAAGACAGTTCAACATGTTTCCATCCTCTTCCACCATTTGAAGCATCTTCTGGCAAAATTCCCAGCGAATCGGCAAGTCTGCAGCGTTCAGTTTGTTGGCCATTTGAATTTTATATGGGAATAAGTCCAAATCTTTGTGCATAATTGACTGTAATGACTGTCTGCTTGCACCCATTTGAGCAGATAAGCTTCTTGTCGAAACACGTGGATTGTTTTGTATGGCAGCAGCTACAGCAGCGATTGTTTCCTCCGTTCGAACTGAAGGGTTTCGATGGTAAGGTCTTCTGTTGACTGTCCCATGCTCGGCAAAGTTGTTTACAAGTCTTATTATGGTCCATCTGCTCGGAGGATTGCCGCCAAACGTGCGCCTATACTCTCTTTGAACCGAAACTACGGACTCCAGTGCGTGATAGCGGCGGACAATCCAAATTCTTGTTTCAGTGTCCCAGTTATCCATTTTTGTTAAATGTAAAAGTCAATCTGCAAAATAAAAAAAAAATTAACCAGATTCATTAAATAGAAAAAAAGTTATTTAATTTTTTTTTGGTAGCGGCTTTCATCAGCCACCCTGTATATTGCAAGTAGAGAATCCCACAAAGTATGATCTAAAGCAACTGAATAATTGTTGTTTACAACGATGTCATCATCCGACTCTGTGGGGATATTGTTACGGGCCTGCCGGCTTGCCTTTGGAACGTTTGATGACGGATGACTTGTTCGTTGTGCTTCCAAAGAACTTTTCTTATTAGGCATTGATGCGATTCAGTTTCATCAAATTGTCTGCCCGAACGTTGTGTGTTAAGAACTTAGCAGAAGTAGCAGGCAGATCATTTTGTAATGCTCCAGTACTACAAATATTTTACCCTCACTCCTCAATGATATCCAGTAGTTATAAGGAGCCACACCGTTACTATCAAACTTCTTCCATTGTGTACGTGCTAATCTCAGATACTAGACTGGCGACAAATCACTCATAATCGGTTCAACGATTGAGGATTTCTTTGTCACTTTGTGCTTTGATATTAATCTTGTATGAGAGGTGAAAGTGCGCGTGTTATAAAACTTCGTCGCTTTGATTTTGCCCTGGATAACCGTTGGTAGCGTGGAGCCATATTCTAAGATTAAAATAAAAAGTTATATAAGAACATTAATAAAAGATTGTTTATCTTTTGTCAACTTGCTGTCACCTGCGCAAAAAGCAATGAAAATTGGTGTGCAGAGATTACATTCTATTCGAGAGAAAGATTCTTCTAAATATTTTTGGACCTTTACGCGTTGCCGACGAGATGACCGAAGAAGATTTAATGACGAGTTGGTCTCAGCCAACATCCTCCAAACCATAGGACAGTGCACGTGGCACTTGACCTTTCCAAAGCCTGCTACACTGCCAATCACGACACGCTTCTTAGAAATCTGGAAGAGCCACCCCTCCCTTCCGGCCTAAAAAGGTGAACCGCTAACTGCCTCAACGGTCGGCAGGCGTCAGTTAAGTTAAGAAACATGAAATTTAGACCACGAAGGATCAAACAAGGGGTGCCGCAGGTTGGCGCCCTATCCCCCTTTTGTATAATATCTATATTTCAAGACTTCCTCATAAACCTCATATCCTAAGTTGACGAGTGCACGACTGTGGCCTTGGGTAATGGTCCTCCATTGACCAACCCTGTACGAGGATTAACTGTTACAATAGAGAACTTTCCAGCTTCTTCACCGAGCGAAATCCGACCCTGTCTCCGAATAAATCGACGGCGACCTTTTTTACGACGTGGAATGCGCAGATGGGACACGAGTTAAACGTCCACGCAGATGGAGTACGTCTACCTACTTTCAACCACCTGAAAATTCCGCGTGCGACGTTCGACAATAGCTTCACCTTCGGTACCTCAATGGACTCAAAGGTACAGCGCCGCAACAAGATCTTTAAGTCCCTGGCTGGCAGTACTTGAGGAAAAGATAAAGAAACGTTGCGTGCTACATATAAGGTTATTGTCCGACCCGTTATCGATTACGCTGCGCCCATATGATCGCCCAAACTCGCTGACTCCAACTGGAACTGTCACGGGATGTCTGCTTTTGTCAACCGAGTCTCACTTCCGTCAAGAACTGTTGAGCAGACAGTTTTCACTGAACTGCAACTAACCTAGTCATACAAACCGTCATCCATTGGATGAAGCTACACTCCCTAGATATATAAGAAAAGATCTTTGTAACCACTGCGATGAGATCCAGCACCACATTACCTTCTCGCTTTATCTTCTTAATCTAGGCGGACTCTATACGGCCTCCATACCGACTCGTTAGACAGATTCCTCAGATCTCGGCCTGTGACCCCGTAACTGACATCCAACCACCTGAAATAGCTGATGAGGAACGCGTTCTTCTTCCAAGGGAAAGTAGAGTCATGCTAGGACAACTTCGTCCTGGATATTGTAAGAGGTTAAACTCTTACTTATCTAGACTGAACCCCACCATACCAAATACTTAGGCTGCATGTGGGATGTCAGCTCATGATACTAAACATATCTTATCGTATTATCTCTTCTAACACCAATATGACTCTAGTCCAACCCTGTTGAAACTTTGCGTTTCCTTGGACTTCTGTTAGAAGAGGCCGATTTGCGATCCAGTGGTGTTTCCAACTGACGCCATTTAGCACAAAAAAGAAATGGCTGGTGATATTTCGATAATTAACGGTCCTTATTTTATAATAATTGTTAAAGGTAGTTCTCACATAGAACCGTCCCGTGGCTGACTGCTTTGCAAAAACGCGACATTTAAACCTCCAAATATTCGAGTTTTATTGGCATTCAGCTTTAACCCCCGATTATGGGCGGCTAGTCGCTAGTTAGTGGCATGATAAGCAAGTCCTCCACCCGATTAGCTGGTCTTCCATGCTTTAATAGCAATGCCATCTGCTTCCATATTTCTGGAATGAAAAATTTGGGCAGAAACAAATTTAAGAAAGAAGATAAATAGCTAACTAGCTCCTACACTTCTATATAGATATGACGCCTGGTTCTAGGGATCACAAGTCTTAACCTCTGCGGGATTTTTGCGCATGAGTGTTTAAAAAATTTCGGTTCTGCACCTGCCTAATCTTGTCGTCGCTTTGCTCGTTCCTCTGAAGCAATAGCTCGCACGCAACTTCAGATCCGACAAAACCTCATCGTCGAAAACCGAACTCTTCTGGGTTGTTGTCCTAGGACATTTTTCTGATACCACTTTACGCTTACCCAAAGCACTTAATGCTCTGTTGTTCAGAAAATTCTATTCTGTCATAATAATTTGCGAGAATGAAATCATCTTTACTGTATCAAAAAGTTTATAAATTGAGAACTTAATATTTAAAGCTACTTTGGAAATAAACATTTTTTTAAGAAAACAAAATATAATTTCAATATACGATTTGTGTCATTATTAATGTAGCAAAATTCACAGAACATAATACGCTGCCTGCTCCACACCCAACTTAAATCCCTAACGACTTGCCAGCCCAGACATGCAACAAACCTAAATAATCGGATACATTTAGATATATTTTTATATGAAGTAGCTTTCCCAGTGCTAAACAGCTTTCGTTTAAACAACAAAACCATTTTGTAAAATGATCAAACAAATAAACACTCAAATCATCATCATTATCAAACATAATAATATGTAATTTTTATTTTTATTTATATTTTTTATTTCTTTGTTATCCCCAAAAAAGGGGGCGCTACACATTCGCATGCCTATTAGGGTGTGTAACTATGTAACTTTGTGTGATTGCGTCTTCTGTGTAAACGCCTTCGAAAGCTGCTTTAAACTCAAAGACGTTAAGCGTAGTTATCATTGTTGTTGCTATCGCAGGAATATCCTACAAATGGTATTTGCATTTTTATGACATTGCGGCCAGCAGGGTGTTAATTTTCTGCTTCCAAATGTTTTCGTTATTTCTTTGACGTAGAATATGCTTTACATAGTGGTGGCATATTTGTGCTTTTAGAGATTTCTTCAAAATTTCAACTTCATTCACTACGCTGATTTAAATAATATTTTTGAGAAAAAAGTAAATAACTAACTTATTATTAGTAAACAAAAAAGTATATTTCTGTTATGAAAACGATTTAAAAGGGAAAAAGTATAACAAAAGCGTTTATAATCCAAGCAAATTAAAAACATTGGAGTATAATTGCTAAAATTTAAGATCAACTAGTGGAAATAAACGCATAGGAAAATTTATAAAAATATAAAAAGTATGTCAATAATTAGTTGCTGATAGCTAAATCGATGTTTATCGATAGTCACTTAAATTCAGAAACTCTCGCTAATAGTTAATGCAAGCTGTATACAACTAACAAAATCATTTCAAAACATGTTCCAAGTTTTTTTTTTTTGGAAATTTAACGAGCTTAAGACCAGTTGATAATAATTCTTAGTTAATTATTATTATTTTTTAATAAGAGGAAACATTTAAAGCAACAAACATATACAGGATATAGTTATAGTACTATTTCGAAAACAGCCACGATTTCTCGTCCGCCTTATTCGTATAATTTTGCTATATTCCAAGTTGTATTTGTCGATATAAACCAAAAATTTCGCTATTCCCAAAGACTAAGGTCTGGATTATGTAAATCACTGTGCCACTGTAAGTATCATAGTCACTATATATTATGCCACACAAATTCGCATAAAAACTCACATTTACTGGCAGTCACCGAAGGTAGTGAAAGCCTTTATAAAATACAAATTTTTCTTTAAGTGAGATGAAGTGACTCGTTGAATCGCGCAGTGTTTTACATAATCGTCACGTGAGTAGAGGAAATACTTGAATATTTTAAGTTTGTATCTTAAATATTTTGAGTTTGTAATTTTAAGCATCTGCAAAAAATATTACTTTTAGAAATCACAAAATTATCATCTCTAGTTTAACTTCGATATAAAATCAATTTACAAGCCTTAAGAGCTCTTAAATACTAAGAGATTCAGGTGAAAACAAGAGAAGTTCACATTTTCTTTAGGATTTATAAAATGTCACACCAAACAATAGCAATAGTCTGCTACATTTGCATCTATGGAAATTTGCAGATCAATTAGAACTATTAAAAAATATAGAAATTTTAAAAGTCAGTTAAGGCGACAGTGAACGATATCTTCATAAATCGGTAGTAATTGAATTACTCCCAAAAGTCTGTAAAATATAAAAATTTATAAAATTGTAATTTATCGATAGAAGCCACCTACTTCGGAACATACAAAGCGGTAGTTGGCTTCTATCGATAAATTAAAAATTTTATCAATTTTTATATTTTACAGTTATTCGGCGTGTTCCAACTACTTTCGGTTTAATCGATTGTGTAGCAGTAATAACGGTTCCACAATTATGAGGACTTTAAAAGTCTGCTAATTCGCAAAGTGGTGATATATTAATCGATATAAGATAATCGTTCGCTAAAGACTTTAGTCGAATTGAATTACATCCAAAAATCGATAAACCTATATCGGAACACTCAAAGCTATCTTTAGCACTGGACAAAACGCAATACAAATAACGAAGCCTTTAAAAAATGTAAAAAAATTGTTAAATTTGTAGCAGAGAAAGAGGACTTTCTGCTGAACAAGTTTTGAATTTATCGACTTGCAAACGCATTATCTGCAGTGAATAGATAGAAAGCTATAAATATTAATACAATTGTTACGCAATAGCTTAAGACCATCGGAAATTGGTGAAAAGAAGCAGACCTCATAATAGCTTACCGCTAAAAATCGATACAAACTAATAATAGTTAAATTAACATTTTTTTATAAATTTTTTTTTTGAATTAAAAAAAAAAGTGTTATCTCTTGCAGACCAAGCTTTATGCAAACCAATTCGCTAGAAATCAATAAAAGTGTGCAAAAAATAACAACAATCGTTAAAAATGATACGATATAAAATTAAAAAAACTAAAAATAACTCAAATAAGTTCATACAAAAATTACAAGAGTCGATAACACAAACAAAAGTTTACAATCATTTAAAAATCGATTAACTTGTGCTTTATATTTACAGATACCAAAACAAAAAAATTTAAATATATAAAATACTAGAGGGACCGTCAGACTTTGTCATGCTCAGATATTTACCTGAATAGATCTAGAAATATTGGATTTTGCTATCCCTATCGTTATCTCTATCACTATCCCTATCCCCATTTCCTATCACTATCCCTATCCCTATAAATGTAACTATTGCACACACACACAATTCCACTTCACCATCGTTCGATCCATTATTGAGCTTTTCTAACAAAAAAAAAAATGATAAAAATTCGCATCATACAAAATGTATGGGAAAATAAATTTTTTTTTTCAGGAATTTTTCGAAAATTTTATTGGGTATTCTCCTATTCTGGTCAGAGAACAATCTAAATTAGTTTCAATCATCCAAATCGGTGCAGGCGTTCTTGACTTATGAGCGTTGGAAATAGCGTTACTTTCTTTTATATACAGGGTGGCTGATGAATTTTGCTGCATTAAGAAACTCAAATAATTTTTTTTTTTTCAGTGTATGGAATTCATTTTTCTTTTATTCATGTTAAAGCTCATTAAATTTTATTAAATATAGCTTAATTAGTTTTAAAAATAATGGAATTTAAATGCCCCCCCTGCTCGTCGATGCATGTGCGGCATCTTACCAAAAAGTTGTTCATTACTGCTTGGAGAGTTGAGACAGGAATAGCCGCAATTGTTTCTCGAATGGATTGCCTTAGTTCATTCAAATTTGTTGGTTTTGCTTTGAAGACTTCCTGTTTGCAATAACCCCACAAGAAAAAGTCAGGTGCAGTAAGGTCAGGCGACCTGGGTGGCCAACGGAATGTGGAGTTTCTGGATATCAGCTTATTGGGAAATTTTCGTCGCAATTCTGTCATAACAGGTTGGGCTATATGAGGAGCTGCACCATCTTGCTGAAACCACACAGAGTTGAAAGAAATTCTCATTCGGCGTAATTCTGGATAGAAAAACTCTCTCAACATGCTCAAGTAACGGTCTCCAGTAACCGTAACGGTGTGACCGTTTTCTTCGAAGAAGTAGGGCCCGACAATGCGGCGTGATGAAACTGCACACCACACTGTGACATGAAGTGGATGCAATTCCGTCTCATGGAGTATCTGTGGGTTGGAAGCACTCCATATTCGACAATTTTGTTTGTTTATGTTGCCGTTTAAATCGAAATGGGCCTCGTCAGACATGAAAAGACAGTTCAACATGTTTCCATCCTCTTCCACCATTTGAAGCATCTTCTGGCAAAATTCCAAGCGAATCGGCAAGTCTGCAGCGTTCAGTTTGTTGGCCATTTGAATTTTATATGGGAATAAGTCCAAATCTTTGTGCATAATTGACTGTAATGACTGTCTGCTTACACCCATTTGAGCAGATAAGCTTCTTGTCGAAACACGTGGATTGTTTTGTATGGCAGCAGCTGCAGCAGCGATTGTTTCCTCCGTTCGAACTGAAGGGTTTCGATGGTAAGGTCTTCTGTTGACTGTCCCATGCTCGGCAAAATTGTTTACAAGTCTTATTATGGTCCATCTGCTCGGAGGATTGCCGCCAAACGTGCGCCTATACTCTCTTTGAACCGAAACTACGGACTCCAGTGCGTGATAGCGGCGGACAATCCAAATTCTTGTTTCAGTGTCCCAGTTATCCATTTTTGTTAAATGTAAAAGTCAATCTGCAAAATAAAAAAAAAATTAACCAGATTCATTAAATAGAAAAAAAGTTATTTAATTTTTTTTTGGTAGCGGCTTTCATTAGCCACCCTGTATATATAGATTGTTATCTGCTTTCACATATTTTACGTTTAAGTTTAGCGGCAGTACATTCCACAGAGCACACAGTCACGCTAGATTCCTACATATTTAATTTATTCTTGCTTTCAATGATATTTCCAAATCTAAAGAACACTTCAAGCACATTGTTAAAAGTGTGTGAAAATGTCCACAATAGCAGCGAAAAAAGCAGTCAGCCGGCCAGACAGCAAAGTTGCTTATTTCCAGGCGTTCAAGGATAATTTTACCGACAGCGTCACACACACAGCAACACACTTGATCACATTCAAATGAGGTTGAATAGCGCATCATCTGCTTTGCATTAAAGTTTAGTTTCATGCCGTTTTTACGCTGTCTTAGCATTTCCTAGTTAATATTATTATCTACGTTTTTGGTGCGACTTATTTTTTCTCTTCTTTTCGATTTCTTTGTGTGGGTGTGTGTTTGGGTTTTCTTTTTTGATTATGGCTTTCAATTTAAAATTGGAGATTTTACGAAGAAAATTGTAAAGTTTTTATGCGGTAGGGTAGCTTATTTATTTTTTTTGTATTTTTTTTTAGCTTTTTTGAATGTTTATTTCAGCATTTTGCTCTACGCGCTCAGCATCTTTATATCATTCGTAATGCTCTTAGCCATAACTTGGCTTTTCTGGTCGGCATGGCAAAGATAATATTGATTTTCAATGATATCGGCTTGTTTTTGTCGTTTGTTGGCACATTTATTAAACGATGATTATGAAATGTTGATAATGCTAATAGCAATTTCAAAATAATAATCCAATGTTAAGCGGATAGTTATGTCATGAAATCCGAAAAAAGAAAATTATAATTTATAATTTTAGTAATTGTATTTCAGTGCCATGAAGGACAATGTTACGATTGTTAAAAAAGTGGATCATTAGGCTTTGTAGACAAAAGGTAATGGAGATTATGCCTTGTTGGAATTTTTCTGGAACGCGAAAACTATCAAGAAATACTCAAAAAAGCTTTAAAAAGGGATTGACCCTCAAATATGACACAAAGAAGGATCAAAAACCATCAAAATGGAGGAAGAAATGTGGCTGAAAATAGTCAAAAAATACTCCGCAAAGGCTTCAGAAAAGCATCAATAAAAAGATCCAATGTGAATCTAAAAAGAGTGAGAAGTTAATTTCAAAAGAGTCATAAAACACTCTAAATTCATCCGATTTGGAGTCATTATGGCTTCTGAAAAGAGCTCAACACTGTGGGAAATGTTCTGAGAAATGTTTTCGTAATCCAAAATCATACTGAGAAACGAGTTTATAGTCAAAATTCGAAGCAAAGGTACCAATCAGCTTGTCTCTAGCTTCCACCTAATAATTCCGCCATGGTTGAGATGCTGCGTACGATAAAAAGTGCTTGATTTTTATATAACGAGGACTCGTTTTCCACCAGAGCAAATCTCTTTAGTCTCCCACACTGACGACTGTACTATTATGGCTTTGAGTAAGGACACGCCCCCTCTTTGACGAGCTCTGTACAAGTATCACCAGTTAACTCCTTGATCTCTCCAGTTTTCTGACGCTATCTCCGACTACAACGATGGCAACTCCCTTTACGACGTGGATTGGGCAGATGATCTTGGGTGTGACAGGTGGGCTCTTAATGACCTCTACACTGATTTGGTAGACAGATCGCTCAGATCTCTGACTGTGAACCCTTTAATTGGCATCCAACCACCTGAAATTGCTGAAGAGAGGCGCGACCCTTCGAGAGAAACTATAGTCATATTAGCACAACTTTGTTCTGGATATTGTAATAGATTAAGCTCTTACTTGTCTCAGCCTCGTCATAGCAAGTATTCGTCCCCTTATGATACTAAACAACTCTTTAACTATACAATTGAACCTACTCTTACACCAATATCACTCACTGGTCCCCCTCTGCTTAAACTGCTCGTTTCCTTGAACTCCCTTTAGAATAGCTTCATGACGATTCTCAGAGTGATCGTGCCCACTAGGCAGGGCAAATCAGTTAACAACAACAACAGTAATAGGGCTGAACATTTATTCACTCAGCTGTCACCACTGCGCACTCTGAGCAATCTAACAGCTTGCTCTGCGCTAATAAATGCTGGCTCACTGGTATAGTGCAGAAAATTTATATCAAAACTACATCGGATGCTAGAAGCTTCCAAAGCCTGGGAGATTTTCTGCCGGTAGAAAATGGCAAGCTTATAAACTACATGTAGAGCGTAACTTAGTTATGAAGGAAATAATTATTTTCCTACCTGATTATGGTGAATACATTATGTCAATATCTTGACTCAGAAATAATAAAGCTGCTGAAAATTGTGGACCTCCCGTCAAGCTGTTGAAACAAGGTGATTGAGCTCATCAACCAAATCTTTAGTATACGCCAAATAATGAATCCTCGCCTGTTGGAAATATCAGTGGGGGCTAATTTTTTCCCTATTTATTTATCAAGCCCAAGAGCCGTCCTCATAGACCGTGTGCTTTGTTCATCGAGAGAGGAATTTATTACTCACCTGCCTACTCAGTCCAATGTTGCACTTGTTTTTGCTTGTTTAGTAATCAGTTAAGCCGTTCAGGCTTTTTTATTTGGTAACGATTATTTTAATTGGTCTTCAAAAAGGTAATTATTATATGATTACGACTAGAAGAAATCAAAAAAAATCAAATATAATCAAAAACAAGTAAGGAAGTCTAAGTTCGGATGAAACCGAACATTTAGTACCCAGCTCTGTATAAGTGGTCGTGGTAAATTGTTGTGGAGGTATGACCTATAGTGGTTTTAAACTTTTTCTACTACCATGTGGGCAATCTTATAAATAAAAATGAGTGTGTCTGGCGTCCAAAGTACTTAACCGATATTTATGAAATTCACAGTAGATTCTTGGGTTCACTAGTTACAGTATAGGCTATATATAATTTTAAAAAGCGTAGATAGTATAACTCGTTTCATGTTTCGTAATTTTATTTAACATGGTTCTGAAATTAACCATAGCTAAAATTTGATATTTTGTTTATTTATATGTGGGTGGTACCACGCCCATTTTCCAAAATTTTAAAAAAGTCATTACTAAGATCAATAGGTCATTGTAACTATGAAATTTTAGCATTATATCTATATCAGTTAATGAGATATGGCATGTTCCGGTTTCCTACCTCTCTTTTAGAGAACTTTGTTAAAAAAGTGGGCGTGGTCGTGCACCGATTTTGCTTGTTTTTGGTGGAAGTACTCTACATGTCTATAGTATATCTCGTATCAAGTTTCCTAGTTCTATCCTACACCGTTCTCAAGTTATTAACAGTCGAATTTTAAATTTTGCTTGATTCATTAGTGGGCGCTGCCACCCCCACTTTCCAAAATTTTGGTAAAATCATATAAAAAATAAGAAAATTTATGTGAGTACCAAATTATATTACTATACCTATATCAGTTAATTAGACATGGGCAGTTCAATATTTCTACCTCATTTCCATATAACTTTTATGAAAAAGTAGGCGTGGTCGAAAAGCGATTTCGATTATTTTCTATGGGTGCATTTATCACAACAATAGTATGCCGCCTAAAAAATTTCGTTATACTAGCGTAAACGGTTCTGAAGTTATTAAGAGTCAAAATTTAAAATTTTCTTCACTCATACGAGGGCGGTACCACGCCCGTCTTTTAAAAGTTTGACAAAATCGTCAATGGGACAACCAAGTTTATAAATCTAGCAAATTTCATCATTGTAGCTGCTTTTATTACTGAATTAACCCATTTTATACATTTTTCGAAATTTTCGATATCGAAAAGAGGGGCGTGGTTATAGTTCTATTACGCCCATTTCAAATAGCAACCTGCCTTGGGCCGGAAGGAAACCTGTGTACGAAATTTCATCTAAATATCTCAATTTTTACTCAAGTTATCGTGTCACTCTAAGAACTTTGATATAAGGAACTCCATATCTATCTCTATTATTTTGTACCGTTACAAGCCACCGTTATGTGACTAAAACTATAATACCCTGTGTACTAGTACACGCTGGATATAATAATAAAAAAAAACGTTGTTTTGATTACTTTTGATACTTTTAAATTTTTTATTATTTTTTATTTTATCGTTGATGTGTATATTTATGTGCTTCTACACAATATTGCAAAAAATCAAAAGCAATCAAGAAAAATCCAAAAACCAAGATCTAAAGTAATGAAAGCAACTTTTTTTGATTATTTGTTATTTTTTTTTTGATTTTTTTTTTAATAATCGGAAAAAATCATGATATTTTTTGATTACTATTTTAATTAATTGGAAAATAATCATTAACAATTTAAATTAATGGTAATCAGTCATTGAATGCATTCTTAAGAAAATAATTAATAAAACCGGTAATCATTACGGTTAGTAATCATTATTTAACAGGTCTGCGCTGTTGCGCAGTTATGTATATGCAGCTGTCATTTCTTTGTTTAATGATATCAAATACTTCCCGATGCTGCAAACCCCTCTTTTTCGCCTCTTTTCGCAGGCGGCAGTTTTTATTAAAAATTGAAGATAATCGAACTATGCCTGCTTCTCAAACACTTAGCTGTATATTTAGTAACAAATGGAAACAAATAGCAAATAAATACGAAAAAAATAGATATGATTGATTATGGAATTGAGAATAGCAGCCGCAGCTGTGCGCCTCTGCGCCATTTTGCCAATGGGCCCATATGTACTACACTTTCATGATTAAACTGCTACTGCTTTTCTACTTCAATCCACATGCTACCACTCTCTTCGATTCCATTTCTACGCTGCCAACGCTTTATAAATGACCTACAATGCCATAGTTGATTGTTTCCAAAAATTATTGCCAAAGCGCCAGCGGTAATAACGATAATAATATAGCAAATACCCAAAATCATGCGCCCAACCGTGTTCATACCCTTTAGGAGAAGAGTAAAAAAAAACAAAAAATAAAAACTACAAATACAGGTTTCTAAAATGACAACAGAAGTATTTATTTATGAAAACTGAAAAAAGTCAGCAAAACAAACTAAAAAACAAAACCAAGAGAAAACAGCGTGAAATGGATAAGCGAAAAGGTAACATTAATACTTAGCAACAACAATGCTTTTAAAACAAATGCGCCTAGAGCATCATTGGAAAAATGGCGGAAACTCATTTCGTTGATTTCCCAAATGATTTTCGCAAATAAATTTTAACGGCAAGCGCTAACAAAGCAACATATTTACAGATGAGCCAAATCATATTGATGGAAAACGAATATATTTTTATTTTATAACCTCATCTCTAACTCCGCAGCCTGTTTAGGTGTATTTATCTATGAAATATTTTGTATTATTTGGAGCCAGTGAAGCATTCAACATATCATAGAAATACACTGCATAAATGTTATACCCAGTTGTCCTAACTAGTTGTCGTATATAAACGTATATAAGATTGGGTAAGAAAGAACAGTTCGAAAATTATATTGATATTAACTTTCAGAATAACGAAAAAAAATACTGTAAAAGTTTCAAGCCTTAATAATTATTTGCCGTTTTTTATTGCGCTTTTGGACGCAATATAAAATTTTTGCTGCTCGCTTAAAAATCTTTTAATTGAAAGCAACAAAAAATGTAGCCAGCAGAAGCTCACAAACTTTTTTTTTTTTTGCCCTCTTGCAAGTGTCAAGTTAGCATTGATTTACTGATTTATAATGCCAATTGCAAAGTTTGCTAGACAATTTTTTCTGTTATTTTATTCACAACTCGCTAAATGCTTACCAAAAAAATGTAATACTTTTACAGATCCATCACTCCAAGTTTTTACTTTTTATACCTTCCATGAGCATGAAAGTGTGTAATAACTTTGTTTGTCATTGACAAAATATAGGCTGTGTAAATGTAATTTTTTGGAAAATTTTCAATTACATTTTAAAATCCTTTTCCAAGTGCTGGGGAAGAAATTTTATTTAAGCGTAGTATATTTTTTCAATAACAAGCAAAATTCATATCCTCGAGCCTCAAAATGTTGATATTATTTTTGGTGATTTTTTTTTGAGGAATTGAAATGTAATCAATTCCTTTTTTGTGAGACAAAGGAATCAATTACTTATCCCAATTCCTGAGGAATGGAATTGAAGTTACTCAGATCTGCTTCGAAGCTTATACAGAAATTCAAAAAATACTTGGAAATTTTTAAAAACAGTTATAAATTTTCAAATTTGAGGCAAGAAATTAGAAAGGATTTCTGAAGGCTCAGTTTTATAGCCCATTAAATTCTACTCTCACAAAGTACAAGTCCCACTGCTCCCAAAAATTGGATTGATTTTTGTAAATTTTTCTTTCGTCGTGGTGTTTGGTATTATTTTTTCATATAAATCAAATTCCTAATACAAGCTTAAATTTTCAAAACTACCACGTTTTTTAAATTTTCCAAGAGTTGTATTTTTTATTTTTTTTTTGTAGAAACACTGATTCAAAAGATTTTTTTGAGAGAACTATTCATATTTGTAAGTGAAATTAACAAGTAAATTTTAACTGAAGAAATTGTGGAAAGGCGATTTTGAGTGGCACTCACTGTATATATATGCAGAGTTAGCAGATTGTGGCTTTTCCTTTCGCGATCTAGTGAAAAAAAGGGCTTTAACAATCAGAAAGTTCTGACTATAGGTCCAGGTCACCCAGGAACGTCTATACTAGTGAAACAAGTTGATGAAGCATCCCCTCTGATACTAAGACGTGCTCTAAACACCTGCTTTGATTGTTTTGAGCAGTCTAATAATTTGTATAAAGCTGGGTCGGATGTTAAAAGAAAAAAGTGAATTAAAAATGTTTTTATGTTAGTCCAAATTACTTCTATTTAAACTACTTACTTAAATTATTAACTTTGTTTATTCTTTTCAGGATCCCGATGCTTCTTTCGATATTAACGGCAACGATTCTGATCCAACACCACAGGACAATGGTGATAACAAACATGGTACTCGTTGTGCTGGCGAGGTAGCTGCAGTCGCCTTTAATAACTATTGTGGTGTGGGCGTGGCTTATAATGCTAGTATTGGCGGTAAGTAAAAGAAATATTGCTTTAAGTCACTATTATGGCTCGGAAGCATTCACTCTCGTTCGTTAGTATTTACACTAGCATTCGCTAGGAGAAACGCATGAAAAAATCGCCATTGTTCACGTTCGCGAATGCGTTCGCGAATCAGTGTAGGAACGTTCTTTTTGTGGTTCCTCTTCAGAAACGAATGTATATTATGCGTGGAATATTCGGTATTGGTAGTATACCGAGCGAAATGTGAGCCCAAAAATGTCATTTGCAGGGACTTTCTGGTTTTATTCGGGATCATTACTTTGGGACCGTTTCAGGATTGCTTTCGGGATCAAAAAAAAGGCCTTTCGGGATAGTTTTATGATCATTTCGGGGTAATATGAAACTATTTCTTTTTTTCACTTTGGGATTGTTTTCGGATCATTTCAATACTTATTCAGGACCATTTTGGATTGTTTTCGGGGTCATTTCAGGATCATTTGTGATTGTTTTCGGGGCCATTTCGGGACTTGTTTGGGAGCATTTGTTATTGTTTTTGGGGTCATTTCATTTTCCAACTTTTTCGGAATCATTTCGGGATGGTTTTCGAATCCTGATCATTTCAAGATTCCTTTCGGTAACATTTCGGGAATTTTTCGGGATAATAAAGAAGTTTTTCCGGATCACTTTGGGATTGTTAGTGGATCATTTCGTGATTGTCTTCGGGACCATTTCGGGATTTCTTTGGGACCACTTGGGATTTTTTTCGGGGTTATTTAGGAATCATTTTGTGACTTTTTTAAAATCATTTTGGAACTTTTCAAAATCATTTGTGATTGTTTTAGGGACCATTTCGGGACTTATTTGGGACCATTTGTTATTGTTTTCGGGGTCATTTCGGGATGATTTGTGACTTTTTTTAAACGATTTTGCAACTTTTTCGAAATCATTTCGGGATGGTTTTCGGATCCTGATCATTTCAAGATTCCTTTCGGTAACATTTCGAGAATTTTTCGGGATAGTAAAGAAGTTTTTCCGGATCACTTTGGGATTGATTTTGGATCATTTCGTGATTGCGTTCGGGACCATTTCGGGAATTCTTCGGGACCACTTGGGGTTGTTTTCGGGGTTATTTAGGGATAATTTTCTAACTTTTTTTAGATCATTTTGGAACTTTTTCAGAATCACTTCGGGGTTGTTTTTTAATTCATTTCGTGGTTGTTTTTCGGGACCCTTTGGGAATATTTTCGGTCGGGATTTTTTAAGAATGGGTGTCATAAAATTGCGGGATTTGTTTCGGGATGATTTTGGTACTTTTTTAATGCTTTTTCGGGATTATTTCGGGATTGTTTTCACATCCTTGCTTGACTATTTTGGGATTATTTTGGAACTTTTTTTTGACCAGTTTCGAATATTTCGGGGTCGTTTCAGGACTTTCACTTCGCGGTTGTCTCCAATAGTACGTCACAATAACTGCAAAGCAATCATTGATTTTATGTTTTATTTAATGTTGATGATGCTAGTGGAAAATGTGAGCGATTGTTGAAATGAAAACTTACAAATAATTCTTAAACTCGCATTCCAATTGGAAAACTTCGCAATAGAAAATCATTAATGGGGTGTGTAGCAGTTATGGATTGGATATGTAAAATATTAGATTTTTTCATTAATTTCATTTGGTAAAAAGCAGCATCTTCGCGGATTCTCAAAGTCTGTAACGTTTTTTTAATTTTTGCCTTCAGAATCGGAATCTGCAATTTTTCTAAGCTACTAAAGAAGGACCAAGATGAGCGATATCAGTCTTTTCATAAATTCTGCTGCACCCTGAATGTGCTAGTTCTAAAAGTTACACAATTCAAATAAAATTGTGCACATTTTTTTTGCTTAGCCAACAGCTTGATGGCGATCATTTTCCAAGAAATCGTCCTCCTCATTTCCATTGGTACAAAATTAGTTCGAGACTATAGAATCCAAACTTTTAGGATTTGCTTGGTTATTGTACTAAGTGTTACACTTTCTCACAAAACCAACGCTCGAAAGAGGAAATTAAGGCCAAGCCTCTCAGCCTCTCTTACCATTTGTGGTATGCTGCTGCTGGTGTTATTAGATGATTCAAGAATAAATATACAGGGTGGCTGATAAATTTTGCTACATTAATCAAATAATTTTTTTTTTCAGTGTATGGAATTCATTTCTCTTTTATTCATGTTAAAGCTCATTAAATTTTATTAAATATAGCTTAATTAGTTTTAAAAATAATGGAATTTAAATGCCCCCCCTGCTCGTCGATGCATGTGCGGCATCTTACCAAAAAGTTGTTCATTACTGCTTGGAGAGTTGAGACAGGAATAGCCGCAATTGTTTCTCGAATGGATTGCCTTAGTTCATTCAAATTTGTTGGTTTTGCTTTGAAGACTTCCTGTTTGCAATAACCCCACAAGAAAAAGTCAGGTGCAGTAAGGTCAGGCGACCTGGGTGGCCAACGGAATGTGGAGTTTCTGGATATCAGCTTATTGGGAAATTTTCGTCGCAATTCTGTCATAACAGGTTGGGCTATATGAGGAGCTGCACCATCTTGCTGAAACCACACAGAGTTGAAAGAAATTCTCAAGTAACGGTCTCCAGTAACCGTAACGGTGTGACCGTTTTCTTCGAAGAAGTAGGGCCCGACAATGCAGCGTGATGAAACTGCACACCACACTGTGACACGAAGTGGATGCAATTCCGTCTCATGGAGTATCTGTGGGTTGGAAGCACTCCATATTCGACAATTTTGTTTGTTTATGTTGCCGTTTAAATCGAAATGGGCCTCGCCAGACATGAAAAGACAGTTCAACATGTTTCCATCCTCTTCCACCATTTGAAGCATCTTCTGGCAAAATTCCAAGCGAATCGGCAATTCTGCAGCGTTCAGTTTGTTGGCCATTTGAATTTTATATGGGAATAAGTCCAAATCTTTGTGCATAATTGACTGTAATGACTGTCTGCTTACACACATTTGAGCAGATAAGCTTCTTGTCGAAACACGTGGATTGTTTTGTATGGCAGCAGCTACAGCAGCGATTGTTTCCTCCGTTCGAACTGAAGGGTGTCGATGGTAAGGTCTTCTGTTGACTGTCCCATGCTCGGCAAAATTGTTTACAAGTCTTATTATGGTCCATCTGCTCGGAGGATTGCCGCCAAACGTGCGCCTATACTCTCCTTGAACCGAAACTACGGACTCCAGTGCGTGATAGCGGCGGACAATCCAAATTCTTATTTCAGTGTCCCAGTTATCCATTTTTGTTAAATGTAAAAATCAATCTGCAAAATAAAAAAAAAATTAACCAGATTCATTGAATAGAAAAAAAGTTATTTAATTTTTTTTTGGTAGCGGCTTTCATTAGCCACCCTGTATTCGTAGGCTTTCTATGCATTGGCGATGTGCGATGTGAGAACCTGTTTTAAAAAAAGTGAACACATGACAGCCCAATCTGCCCTGCTGAGAACATGCGTATAAGATATAAAATCGCTTAAAAATTATCACCCGGAAATAATACAAAATAATCTCAGCTTTCATGGCTATGTGATTTACATTCATTTTACGAAACCTATCTATTCCTAACATATCTTTCAATTAAAATTTATCCAAGCGCACAAATAATGTAGTAAAATCAAATAAATTTAATTAGTGTTTGTTACTTCATATCAAAAACAAACATTTAAATTAATCTGTAATCACAAGCAAACAAATTTCGATATTTGAGTGATGTTTTGTTTCCGTAACTGCAGCCGAACGAACATAAACGCTCAATATGGTTGAAACTGCAAGCAAAATGCTTCAATTCGAATTCAAGTCATTTAAATAAACCACCCACGAATGCAACAAAATACTTTTAGCTTTAAAAACGAATCTGATTTCTCACTTCACCCACTTGATTGTATTCACATGTATGTATATTAGACTGGGCCAAGTAAAATAATAGTGATAATAATGAAGGAAAATCTAGAGATAACCGCTAAAGCATTAGATCCATTTCGGAAGCTGCTAGACTTTTTCAGCAGAGAAATTTTGGCTAACCAAAAGGCTTTCAGAACGTTGGCTCTCTGTTAGTTAAATTTCTATTAATTTCACCATTCTGTGTGTCCGCAGCGCCGTCTGGTGGTATGTATTATTCTCATAATGGATTTTTGTGTGCACATTTTTGACACTCCGGCTGTGCTCTTCGGCTTTGTTTATTTTGTATAGCAATAAGTCAATTGGATTTGGTTTTTTACGGGCAGTAGGTTATTCCTTTAAGTATTCATAACGTAAATCCACTGCTGATTGGAAGATCACCCTATATCAAAAACGCCCTTTATCCGAATTTGTTTGAATAACACTCTATTTCAAAATTTTATTCAGAAACGCCTTATCTCAGAATTTTTCTCAACAACGCCCTATCTAAGAGTTTTACTAAAAATCGCCATATCTCAGCAAAAAATTTATTGAATTTTCGTTTAGATAGCGCGTTTTTGAGACTTATCTTAAACCAAATTTTGAAATAGGGCGTTATTAAAAAAAAAATTTCGAGGTGAGGCATTCTTCAAAGAAATTCTGAGATAAGGCGTTTTTGAAAAATAGTTTGAAATAGGGTGATCTTCCACTCAGCCGTCGAAATGAGTTCAAAGCCAAGGTTCTGAATAAAAAATTTAAGCAGATGGCCCATACCAAAGAAATAAACCTTTAAACATGGACATTAGGGTGGGTCGATTTGTATAGACGAAAGTTAACCGATATCGCGCCATCGATCTTTCGATAGGTTTTGGGCTCAGGAAAAAAAAGTTGCACAAATTTTCATTTGATTTTAAAATTTTCATGTATACCCTGTCCGACCCAAAAATGTCCGCTAAAAAACGTTGGCGATAACAGTTTTTTGAAAAAAAAAAAACATTTTTTGGGTTTTGGTGAGTGTTTTGGTCAAAAAATTTACCCTTTCGCCATTTTTTTAAAGGGTTTCTTCAGCATACATGCAAAAATGTTTTCAATGAAAACGAATTTGTCTCATATTTCCTATCCCACTTAAAATTATGCGCTAAAAACGTTGGCTATAACAGTTTTTTGCAAAAAAAATTTATTTTCGGGTTTTGGAAAAGACCAAAACAAGTCCTAAAACCCGAAAATAAAATTTTTTTTTAAAAACCCGTTATCGCCAACGTTTTTAGCGGACATTTTTGGGTCGGACAGGGTATACATGAAAATTTTAAAATCAAATGAAAATTTTTTAGTAGGTCATTAAGAAAACCTTAAAAATCAAAGTCGAAAAAAGTCAAAAAAATTAAATTTCGCATTCTCGAAAATGATTTTTTTGGGTATGCGTAGTGAAATTTTCCTGAGCCGAAAACCTATCGAAAAATCGATGGCGCGATATCGGTTAATAAATCGACCCAGTCTAATGGACGTGGTTTTTTGATTCTATCTAATGTATATGTGTTGATACATATACCCAGCATAATATTCTTTATTTCATAGTCTCTTTTTCTGCACCAAACCCCACTTATTTACTTCTTTTATCTTTATTGCAGGCGTTCGCATGTTGGATGGCAAAGTGAATGATGTTGTCGAAGCGCAAGCATTAAGCTTAAATCCATCACACATTGATATCTATAGCGCTTCTTGGGGTCCCGAGGATGATGGCTCCACAGTTGATGGGCCGGGGCCATTAGCGCGTCGTGCTTTTATCTATGGTGTGACGAGCGGGCGACAAGGTAAAGGCTCTATATTTGTTTGGGCATCAGGCAATGGTGGCCGCTATACTGACTCTTGCAATTGTGATGGTTATACAAATTCAATTTTCACACTGTCCATTTCGAGTGCGACACAAGGCGGGTAAGTTGACATAACAGATGTACAAATGTATGTATGTGTAGATGTGTGCGTATGATTAAGCAAACACATATATAGAAAGTATACGGTATGTCGAAAGTTGAACTGATGTCAACCTAAAACATATCGCAGAAATAAAAAAGTTATCTGAAGAAAACCCTGATGTGTCTTTAATTACTTCAAAGAAGTACGAAGTTATAGTGATACCTAAAATTTTCTAAAACCGACGAGAAATAAAAAAGAAGAGTCTCGTATGCTGGGCATCCCGGAGTAGGTACGAAATAATTCAGAATATATATATTAGCTCCTAATTTGGAACAAACCTGAAATAATTTGGAAACGCTCTCTAAGATTTAGTAGTATTTTTAGTTTTTATACCTAGGTGTACTAGTACATAGGGTATTATAATTGTGTCAATATAACGGGGGTTTGTAACAGTATACAATATTCGATATATTTTAAGAATTCCATATATGAGGATTTTCATATCAAAACCTATAAAAAATCACTTTTTGAACACGACCCTTTCTGATTTAGACGAAATTTTGCACACAGCTACATTTTACCTATACAAGCACAACTTCATTTTTAGAAATTGCAATTTTTGAAAAATTGTGGGTGTGGCAAGGCATCAAAATATTTGAAAAATGTGATTACTACGGAACTGCTCAGCCACTTTCAAAGATATTTGTGCTATTAGAAAGTTATTTAAATCAGCTTTCGAAAACATATACTGTAAAAATTAAATATTGCACTGAAAAACAAATTTTTTTATTATAATAAAATTTTAAACTGCGAAACACTTCAAGGCAAAGCGTTAAAAAAAAATTTTTAGAAAAGTCTATTACTATAACATATCTAAAAACTAAAAAAGGCTTTGTTTTCTTTTTTTTTAAATTTCTTAAGCAAATGCATATTTGAAAAACGACGGTAATAGGTACCTTATAAATCTGTTTACTATGGCATGGCTTAACCGATTTAAAAAATCGTTGTACCTTTAGAAAGTTATTTTAATCATTTTTCGAAAATATACACGGTAAAAATTTTATATTGCACTGAAAACAATTTTCCGATAAAAATAAAATTGTAAACTGCGAAACACTTCAAAGGCAAAGCGTTAAAAAAAAGTATTTTGAAATTTCTATTGACATATATATATCATATCTTAACACTAAAAAGGTCCTTGTTTTCTTCTTTTTTTAATTTCTTAAGTAAATAAATACATATTTGAAAAATGACGGTAATAGGTACTTTTAAGATGTGATTACTATAGAATAGCTCAACCGATTTCAAAGATCTTTGTACCATTAGAAAGTTATTTAAATCAGATTTTTTTCCGATAAATACGCTTGGAATTTAAAGTGTTTTCTTCGTTTAAAATTTTATTTTAATCTAAAAAAATTTTTCTGTGCAATTTTTAATATTTTACAGTGTATATTTTCGAGAGCTGATTTAAACAGATAAACAAAATTCAAATAAGAGATAATATAATAGAAGAAAAGGCCGAAATTGCAAATGAGCTCAACAACTTCTTCGTAAATAGCATAATAGAAATAAACAGTAATATAGAACACATCGACCTAAACTTAAACATGTCTGAGTGTAGAAATACATTCAAATTCATTAAAGTAACATCTACTGATAGAGTCAAAATAGTGCGATTATTCAAAAACAAAAGAGGTGGTAAACATCTTTTATCAGACGGTGTTTTGAAAGACACAATTGAGTATACTGCATATTTGTATGCTAAAATTATCAACGAAAGCTTGGAAACGGCTATTGTACCACAAATGTGGAAAACAGCGACAATTATACCTGTAAAAAAAGTGGAAAATACATATAAACCATAAGAAATTCGCCCGATAATACACTCTCTTGCGGTGAGAAAATTATAGAAACAGTCATAACAACATGTTGGAAAAATATTTAGAAGAAAACAAACTAATAATAAGTGAACAATCGGGGTTTAGAAAACAGAACTCGTGTGAAACAGCGCGCAATATCGTCATTGCTGATTGGAAGGAAGAGCTAAATGATAATAAAGAAATTGTCTGCGTTTTCTTGGATTTAAAACGTGCATTCAAACAGTGGATCGTAATATTTTGCTACAAAAAATGAAAAAAAGATGGGAATACAAGAGAACGAGCTAAAATGGTTTCAAAATTATCTGACTGACAGAAAACAAAAGACTGTAATAGATTCCCATACATCAAATGAAGTTGTGGTCCCATTGGGTTTACCTCAAGGATCAGTATTACCACCTTTATTATTTCTTATATACATAAATGATATAGTTAATACAGTAAAGCATTGTAAAATAAAAGCTTTTTAAGCTTTTTAAGCTTAGATATTGAGCAAGTCAATTGTTTTCCGAATAGGCTTGGCCGAACTTTAGATTTGATCTTTTTAAGTCATACCTTAAACTTTTCATTGCATTTCACCTATTATGAAGTCGGATATGCATCATGTTGCCTTAGTTCTTGACCTTGAATTTTATAAGTATGCCTTAACATGGTCTAACCTCCTATTTAAATGAACCTACCCGTAGTAGTTCAGGGAGCTGCCTTGATCATGTATTCTGTCGCAGTAGAAGCATCAATCTCGGTAATTTTACCTGTTTAAATTTTGACCTCGGAATAACAGATCATAATATGACGGGTATCATGGTAGACATGGCCTGCGGTAAAACTGCAAGTAAATTTAAGGCTAATTCCAAGTTAACCAAAATCAATTTTGATTATTTAAACGAGCGTTTGCGGTTTGAGTCATGGGACGAAGTATTCTCTGAAGAAGACGTATCCAAAGCATTTGGTATATTTCTGAATATTTTTAAAAACCACATTAGGTCTGCCAGCTTTTCTTTTACGCCACGTGGATCGGAAAGAAAGTTAAAGCCTTGGGTTAGCCGGAGATTGTTAAAAAAAATTCGTTTAAAAAATAAACTTGGCAAAAAGCTTAGGAAACATCCGTCAAATACCGATCTCCGTAATCGGTATGTGAATTTATGTAAGCAATTGAAAAGAGAAGTACATGTTGAACGTGATAATTTCTATTGCAATGAATTTAGGTCTTCTTATGGCAACCCTAAGAAAGAATGGTGCATTATTAACGGTCTTCTGAACAGCAACAGTAAAACATATGGAAAACCTATTGTTTTAAGCGATGGTGGCGAAAGTTTGTCTGACCCCACGATAGTAGCAAACCGCTTTAATAGCCACTTTCTAACAGTCGGGCAAACTAATGTTGTATTATCTCCAAGTTTAACTTCAGAGCGCCTAAACTCAGGAAACAGTTTTTTCTTTTCCCCTTTTAGCGGTTTCGAAATCTTAAAAGCAATTAGATCTCTAAATGACTCCAGATCGTGTGGGTATGATGGGATCTCGAATCAAGTCCTAAAACGTGTGGCGTTAAATGTAGTTGACATCTTAACTCATCTGTTCAACACAAGTGTTTTGTCAGGATCTTTTCCTGCAGATTTAAAATGTGCCATTGTCATACCTTTATTTAAAAAGGGCGATAGGAAAGATGTGAATAACTACAGACCAATCTCTTTACTT
This sequence comes from Merzomyia westermanni, assembly GCA_949987695.1. Classification (NCBI taxonomy): domain Eukaryota; kingdom Metazoa; phylum Arthropoda; class Insecta; order Diptera; family Tephritidae; genus Merzomyia; species Merzomyia westermanni. The sequence continues at coordinate 27,244,279 of OX465290.1, forward strand.
TCTTCTGTATCTAAAGTATTTGAGAGACTTATAAAGAGCAGAATTTTACCTTTTCTTGTAAATAATAACTTTTTCAGTTCGATGCAGTTTGGCTTTAGATGTGGAAGGTCAACGGAAGATGCCCTGTTAAACTTTTGTTCATTTATATACAAGGAACTAGACAATAAAAAGAACTGTGCTGGTCTGTTCGTTGATATAACGAAAGCTTTTGATATGGTAGACCACCAGATTCTATTGGAAAAATTGTATCGTGCGGGCTTTCGTGGTTTTATCTACGACTGGTTTAAATGCTACTTATCTAGAAGAGTGCAGATGGTAAAAATTGGAAACAGTTTAAGTAGTCCTGCTATAACTAACTTAGGAGTCCCCCAAGGTTCTGTTCTTGGTCCGTTACTATTTTTGGTATATTTAAATTCCATATTCTCCTTACCTTTCTTTGGAAAAGTTACCGCGTTCGCTGACGACCTTGCCATTGCCTATGGTTCATCGAACTATTTGGATTTGGTTTCAGGAATCAATAACGACGTACATTTATTAAGAGTTTGGTTTGCTGCCCATAAGCTTGTTGTCAGCAGGAAAACGAAAATGATGTATTTCAATCTACTTTTAAAAACATCTCCCGACATAGCGATTTTATTTCATTCCGCCGACTGCAAGCGTTTCACCCTAAATAGTTTCCCGCACTCTGGTGTATCTTTTAGCTCTGGCACAGATTGCTGTGACAAGTGTTTCTCAATTGAAAGAGTAAAGGATTTTCAATATCTTGGAGTCTCTGTTGATCAAAATTTAAATTGGCTTACGCACATTTCACGTCTGAAATCCTACATGCGGTCTACTGTTCGTTATTTCTATAGTCTAAGAAAGATTTGCTCCAATTCCACACTTAAGACTCTATACTATGCCTTGGTCCTTTCAAAGCTCCAATATGGCATAAACTGCTGGGGTGGTGCGTCTTTCAATAAAGTTCGGTATCTTTTAACCATACAAAAATGTATCATAAGGAAAATATGCAACGTAAGTCGATTACACCACACCATGGAGTTGTTTGTGAACCTGGGAATTCTTCCTGTTAAGCATTTGTACTACTACAAATGTCTAAAGATTTTTTTCATTCGCTGTGGGTATATGCAAAGTTTAGTCTCTGATAACTATAACTTAAGAGGAAACCTGCAAGGACTGGTTGCTGTACCCACTTTTCGTACTACGCGCTTTAATCATTATTATACAATTGTCTCTTGTAAACTTTTCAACGCCTTACCTGCGCCTATACGTACTATTAGGAGCTTGCATAAATTCTTGTCGAAAGTTAAGTTATTTCTTTTAGAGATACCACACGATGATATTAAAAATTTGCTGAACCCAATCACTTAGAAAGTATTCATTTAATTAATTCTTCTTAAGCCTAAATATGTAGATACAGCTATTTCATAGCATTTTCATAATTCTTTATAAAATTCCTGCACCCCACACACTATTGTAATATCTATAAATTTTATTTTATGTTGGCATTAAATGTAAAAACGTATTTTACTATTTTAAAGAATGCTGTACTTTTTCTTACATTTTAATCCTAGCGTCAATATTTCTTTGTTTTAAGCTTCTACCCTTATGTACTTTTGTAAAAATGCGATTTGTAAGAAAAAAGAAAAAGAAATAATAATAATAATAATAATAATAACAAGTAATGTCGCATCAAGTTTTTCTTTTAATTCTAAGCGCTGCTATTTTTCGAATTTTAACAATCTTCTTCTTAAAAATAATTGGGATAACCAGTTTCGTAATCTTGATTCTACGGGCAGTTTCGAGATGTTTAGGACCACTGTTGTGGATGTATGTAAAAGTTGTATTCCTTTGGTGTCAAAAAAGAAATACAAAGTTCCCTGGCACAATGCAGCCTTGATGACGCTCCGAAATTTGAAAAATAAATTGTATCGTAAGTACAAAAAGAATCATAGTACGGTTTGCTTCAACTCTTATAAAGAGTGTGAAAAGAAATTCTCGTGCCTGGAAAAATTTTTGCACAGAAATTACATCTTATGTTTTGAAGAAAACCTAAAATCAAACCCAAAGTCCTTTTGGAATTTTATCAACTCGAAGAAATCAATATCTAATATACCGCCCTCTCTTTTCCTTGGTGACAAAGCTGTTGATACGCCGGGGGAGGTAGCAAACCTTTTTGCTGAATTCTTCATGGCCAATTTTGCATCTGATTCCCACATCCATAATAACGCCAGTTTTAATATACAGACATCTATCGATTTTGGCAGTCTTGTTCTGTCATCTAAAGATGTTCGCAATGGTATATCTCGGCTTAAACCATCATCAAATACCGATATTGATGGACTGTCTGCAATTTTGTTTAAACAGTGTGATTCCCTAATCTATCCGCTTTTATTAATTTTTAATCATTCAATATCCACGGGTTCCTTCATTGACGCGTGGAAATTAGCTTCCATAACTCCTATTTACAAGAGTGGAAATAAAAATGACATTAGTAACTATAGGCCTATATCCAAACTTTCCGCTACGGCAAAGCTTTTTTGAATGCATAATTCAAGAAAAACTTCTTTTTTTGTTAAGAGTATTGTGTGTCCAGAGCAGCATGGATTTTTTTCGGGGCGCTCAACTGTGTCGAACTTGGCTATTTTCTCTGATGACCGCATCGCAGCTTTTCAGTCGGGATGTCAAGTTGACACAGTTTACACAGACTTGTTTAAGGCGTTTGATCGGGTTTCCCACGTCATCCTGATTAAAAAATTAGCTTGTATCGGTTTCCATTCTGGGTTCTTAGCTTGGATTGAATCCTACTTACACAATCGCCGGTGCATGGTGGTTGTTGACAATGTTAGGCCCCACCTCTGGTGTTCCACAAGGCAGTATACTAGGCCCTTTGTTCTTTGTGCTGTTTATCAATGACATTTGCTCCTGCTTCTCTTCAGCAAGGTTTCTGCTTTACGCAGATGACCTTAAAATATATTCACCGATCTATAACTTTCATGACTCAGAAATTATGCAATTAGATTTGGATAAACTTAGTAGTTGGTGCAATGAAAATCGGTTAGCACTTAATATAAAAATGTTTCCATATTACTTTTTCGAAGCGTGTCAACGTCATTAATACTTCATATCATATATCTAACTCGCCCTTAACAAGGGTAAGTGAAATTAAAGATTTGGGTGTAATCTTTCACACAAAATTCACGTTCTCAAGTCATATTAATTTATGTATTGCGAAATCGTACGCCATGTTTGCTTTTGTGGGGCGGCATGGCTCGGATTTTACTGATCCGTATACGCTAAAACTTTTATATTAGGCGTTTGTGCGTTCGAAACTTGAATACGCCTGTTTCATTTGGTCGCCGTATTATTACTGCCACATTGCAAGAATTGAACGGATCCAGAAAGTATTTCTACATTTTGCCTTACGAAACTTACGTTTCACGGAGCCTATACCAGCTTATGAGGCTCGGTGCTTATTAATTCATCTGAAACCACTGCAGAACAGGAGATCTATTTTGTCGCTCTCGTTCATATTTGACCTGCTTCGTGGGGCTGTGGACTGCCCCGTGCTTCTTGAGGGGATACTGAGTAACATCCCGGCCAGAGCTCTTCGTAGTTCAGAGTTCTTCCGTGTTGGAATTTTTAAGGCTCTTTTTGTGCGAAACGCGCCAATTAATAGAGCCCTGATTGAGTTCAATGGAATTTTAAAATTTTCGGATATTGATTTTTCTTATTCGAAAGATCGCTTTTTAAGTAATTTAAATGGTTTTTATAAGTAATGTAGTTTGTATATCATTATATTACGTACTAGTCTTATTATGTTCAATATAGCCTATAAGATTTCACTCAATTTGGCTAAAAAAATAAATAAATAAATAAATAAATAAATAAATAAATAAAATTGTTTGCGGTTGATGATTTACTTAGTATAAGTGATACGAGCATTACAGCTGCAATAATAAGAATGCAGGGCGATCTAGATAGTTTGTATAACTGGCTTGGGGAAAAAGATGTTAAAAAAACTAAATATATGATAATAAACCGAAAAAATGTAGATAAAACTGGACACCAGCCAAAGGTAAAAAATTAAATAATAGAAGTAGAATCTATAAAGTACCTCGGTATTGTAATCGATAATAAACTTAAAATTGGAAGAAGAATATATGCGATATATTGTGGGAAATACTGGTAAAAAGTAGGCTTTATGAAAAGAACATGTAAATTTATAAATCGCGAGCATAAGAAAATTGTTTATAAACATTAATTGAGCCTCACTTTAAATATTGTCCTTCCATTTTATTTCTAATACCCGATTCAAAAATAGATAGGCTCCAGATATTACAAAATAGATGCATAAGATTTATTCTACTTGAAAAGATAGATGCGTCGATAAAAGGCATGCTCATAAAACTAAAATGGCTAAGTGTAAAGCAAATAATTTTTTACCACACTATGAAATTGATTTTCAATATAAGAAGGGGAAATGTACCTGAATATGTTGTGTATATAAGTGAAACACATAGTTTAAATACGAGAAGAAAAAATGATTTTAGGTTACCAATTTATAGAACAGAGATAGATAAACAAAATCCTTTTTATAAAGGTTTTAAATACTTTAATGAATTACCCAATGAAATAAAAATTTGCGAAGAAATAAAAGTATTTAAAAATAAGCTCTATAAACACTGTAAAACTCTAGCTATAAGATAGGTTACATTGTTTACAGTAGTATTTAATAGTGCAATTATACTAAAATATATTTAAAACTAGGCTTTTTTGCTGTAACAAATAAAAAAAAATAAAAATACCTTTCTAAGATCTTTGAAATCGGTTAAGCCATTCCGCAGTAATCACAGCTTAAAATTACCTATTATTGTAATTTTCCAGATACTTCGATACCTTTCCACGCCCACAATTCTTCAAAAATGCAATTTCTAAAAATGAAATGGTGTTTATATACATAAGTAATTATAGCTGTGTGAAAAATTTCATCAAAATCTGAGTTGATCGTATTCAATGCACATTGGTTTTGTTATGAAGTTCATCATATAAAAGTTCTTAGAATGAAAAGATCTATCGTTTTAGCAATGTTCGTCCTTGCACCCATCCGTGCACATGATAACTTGAGTAAAAATTGAGATATTTTAATGAAATTTGGCACACACATTGCTTTCCGCCCAAGAGACGCTAACCACGCCTTTCTTTTCGCTTGTAATGACTGTAAACGATTTTAGTGAAATTTTTAAAAGGGGCGTGACACCGCCCACATATGTGTGAACTTATTTTCGAAATTTCGACTGCTGAATAACTTTAGAACATTTTATGTTAGAATAACGAAATTTGACACGAACCATATTATTGTTGTTGAAAGTGAAAATAAGTAAAATCGCTTTCTTGCCACACCCACTTTTTCATAAAAATTTACTCAAAATGAAAACCAAAGACAGAACATGCAACATCTTTGGTGATATAAATTTCCCCCAGTTGGTATAGTGATATTGTTAACAATGCAAGAAATATTGTATTCTGAACAAGTTTACTTACTATAAAAGATACTCAAATCTCAGATCAAAGTTGGGCCATTGCGACGCTTGTTCCCCTCGAAAGCCTCTTCATCAAATGGAGGAGCTCGTGCTTGCTTGAGGGCATTCAACGGGCGAGAGCTGACGGTGGATTTTACCGACTCTGGCGCTGCACCTTTGGATTAAATTCCGGGATTATGTGGTGCCGGATTTGATCAAATTGCTAATTTTTGATGCATTCTTATTTTCCTTGGAGGTGGATTTTCTTCAAGCAACATACTTATTATGGTGCTGCGGCTTGTAACAGTTAAACAAGCATTGTTTGGTTAGCTGTTAACTATGCTCTTCAACACCAGGCATTTTTGCCTCATTTTCCAGATGCTGCTCCCATGAAATAAGGAGACATCCCATGACAGTTCTAAGTGCGGTGTTCTAACAGAACTGCAATTCCTCAAATAGGTGGCCGATAGCCCCGGCGACCAAATTGGTTCAGAAGCAGCTAGCCAATCGCCTTGTACGGTGGAGTTAACGTTTCTTTAACTTTTCCCCCAAAAACTCCCAAAAAACGGCTTGAGGATTTTGTTGCGCATTGTACATTGGTGGTGATGGCGGTTGAGTGAACAGCTGAAGTAAGCATGTTATCAAACGTCTCTTCTAAGATTTTAGGATGGGCGACAATTAGCTTAATGACGCCGACATAGACGTCTAATTCCATGTTCACTTGCGCCGTCCAAGTCGTTAACAAGATGATCGAGGATTTCGCTGGTAACAATGCCGGGGTTCGCCTGGTAAAGAAAACGTATAAGGACGAAGTACGGGAGTTAATTATTGCGCACAGCTCATCCAAAAAAAAAACCCCATTTCCAAAATCATGCAATCATCAGCCGAAGGAACTATTAAGCAGACCTGTTAAATAATGTTTATTAATTGTAACGATTAACGGTTTGATTGATTATTCTCTTGAGACTCCATTTACAGATTGATTACCATTACTTTCAATTTCCAATGATTATTTTCCAATTAATTAAACAAAATAATCAAGAAAAAATCATGTTTTTTACGATTACTAAAAATTGTTTTGATTACTTTTGTTTTTTTTGATTAGTTTCAAAAATAAGCTCGCTTCATGAATACTTAAAAATGTACAGGCCGTAAATCAACAAAAATTGTTGGTATATATAATAAAGCAATTTTCAAAATAATTAAAAAAAAAGTTGTTTTGAAACTTTTTGGTTATTTTTGATTATTTTTTGTAATTTTTTTGACTATTTTTGCTTTACAACAACACTAAAAAAAATAAAATATAATAAAGAAAAATTAAAATAAAAAAATAACAAAAAATAATCAAACATAACCAAAAGGTTTCAAAGCAGCTTTTTTCTGATTATTTTTGATAATCTTTAATTTTTTAAATTTTATTTTTATTTCTTTTATGTTTTCTAATCGTAATTAAAATTAGAATTTACCTTTTTTTGAAAAACAATTAAAATAATCATTACCAATTAAAAAATCCGTCTAGTTAATTGATTACTAATTACTAATCAAAATTAACTGGTCTGCTATCGAGACGCTTTCTGGTGGGGAGGTTAGCCTCGATATGTAGTTATTTAACAAAAGCGGGGATAGTACACTTCCCTCTGGCACCCCTGTTTAATCCTACGAGGTTTTGACTGTGCGCCTCTAAACTCCACTTATGCTTTCCGATCACTCAGAGAATTGGCGGTCCAACGCTTTAGACAGGGGGAAGAGTTGAATCCTCAACATCGTTAATAAATTGAGTGTGTTTGACAGTATCAAAGACTTTTGACCGCTCACATGGTAACATGAAAAGTTTAAGACTTGTTGTTGTTGTTTGCAACTACAAAAACACTACCCTACCAAGTCGCAAGCCCCTTAAATTTTAATGAGTGACTACTTCCACTTTTACACAGCTGAGTATTTAATTTTCGCTTCCAGCGAACTTAGAATTTTTTACTAGTTTATCTTATTATTATCTACAAATAGATTTCATTTTGTTTGAAGGGTCCAATATATGAATTCTCACATCTTTAAGTTCAAAATTTTTTAGAAAATTAAAAAAACTAAGAAATCTGCAAGTCAGTCACCTAAAAAAATTTAGTATTGCGTAATTAAATATTCCTCAAAATATATCTACATTTAAAATTTTAATTAAAATAATGTTCAGTTGATTGATGTCCAATTTGAATAAATGTTCTATGTTTTCAACGAAGCATTGCACTAAATTTGATTTAATAAATTAATTGGAAAAATAATTCGCGCGGAGTGAAACCACAAAAAAATGTATTAATTGCATATAGTAGATACAAATGCAGATAGTTCATTCACTATCAAATTGATTAAATAACAAAATAAACCATAAACTTTAATTACATACTATTTTTTTTTATTTATTGCACAACTGTTTCAAAAATGTATGCGCTTTCTCACTCCAGAGTAGGGGAAAATGTATAAATGCATTCGAAATTTAATGTGTTAAAGACCGATGATGCTGGTCAAATATGCAGCAGAGGTCAACTTATATCCGACCATTATGGACATAAACTAGACGAGCTTTTTTAAAATGTTACGTTGTCAGCATGAAAATTCCCTTTATTCCCATGAATTGGAAATCTTCTCGAAAGCTGGCTTAAATTATTTTCCTGCTCAGTTTTTCGTTGCAAACACAGTATAAGCTCTTTCGGCCGGCTTTTCGCTGCATACTGTATACCATGAAAGTTTGGAGATGCGATCTGAATTATAATGTAGTTTTGCCAGCTGTAACACACTTGCTTGTCTGGTGTATAAAAAACCGCCAGTACATACTTTTTTGTAGCTGTAATTGAGAGAAAAACAAATTCAATGCTAATATATTTTGTCAAAATTCAAGACTTTTTAATTAAACACTTTATGTTTTTTTCATACAAAAATATTTCTATGTTGGCTTTATTAAATGTAGTTTCGAAATGGAAGCTGTTGTTGTTTAGCAATCAACTTTTGTAGCAAAATCAATCATGCAATTTGTCATATCACCTTTTTAGTTGAGTAATTCTTGTGGGAGCAGCAATTTTGTTTCGTAACTATTCGGCTATGCGACATTTTTGCTTATTTGGATTTTAGCAATTTATGGGTATACTTTTAGGCGCTGAATGAAATGAAACATTGAAAAACGAAACCAATTTCTTTTTGAGATGCTCTGAGCCAATATGTAAAACAAAATCATTTTATGTTTGGAGTTTAGCAATATTAAAACGATAGATTTAAAATGTTTCTAAATCAAGCTCCATTTTTTTAAAATGTTCAGTATTGGTTTAAATCTAACTATTGAGATAAGGGTCCCTACCAATCATCAGTGAAAAAAAACTGGATAATAAGTTGGATACTTTTTTTTTTTTGAAGAGTTGTACTATTTAACTCTGCATCCTTCTAGGCACTTGTTGTCTTCCATATAAATTTTATATATATCGGTTGGTGTTAGCTTAATTTGTGATTGTTCGGATCCTGAAAAAATCAACACCTTTCGACCAATACTTTTCGTCTACAGTAGGCTTTAGTTGATACCAACTATTCACACATTTTTAAAGGCATAGTTTGGATAAGTCGATTTTTAATTGTGTAGCCCACTTATAGGTGTTAAAAGTGAACTTTTGCGACCGCACCCATGGGGGGAGAAAGGGGATCTATCCAAAACTACCTGTTTGTGCATAAAAAGGCACAATTAGTATCTTCATAAGACATGCGTAAGCATACAAAGATATCAAAACTTACATTGGTCGCATGCTCCTTTGCGAATGATACCAAATTCAGAAGAGACTAATCGTTCTTTTTGCAGTATTCTTTATTACGCGTTGACGTTAGTAGAAATTTGTGTTGGAATTAAAGTTTTAAATACTGCAGAAGTGGCTATGCACGGTTTATAGAGTAAATCAAATGTATATTAAATCTTTATGTATGAAATTAAGCCCACAAGTATACACCAATAATGTGTCATAAGAAAGCTCATGCACTTTAATTGATTGCTGCATACTCTTAGGCTTGATCGTGCCATGATATGGATGAAGGCTTGTAGGCATTGCTATTCTGCTCTAGGATTTTGTTGGGATTATAAATAAAATTATCACATAAAATTACCCCAAAAGTTTACTGATCTGGCGACATTGAAAGTAATGTGGAGCCCAAATCTTTGTTTTGGTTCATTTTTGAATGAATTTTATTATTTCTTGTCATAATCTTCACTACGTTTGGCTAAACTATATACTACAATTATTGGTTTTCTCTCTCTCTATGGCGCGATATACAACAGGTATATCATCATAAACCTCCTAAGAGATTTTTGCGCCAAGCTTCTCTTCCAATTTGTGGTGTGCCGATTTGAATTTTCCCTACAAATTGGTGGGACCTACAGTTTTTGCCGACTCCGAACGGCATCTACAAAGGAGACGAATTTTTGCTGAGAAGCCTGTCATGGCAGAAATACACTCGGAGAGTTTGCCAAACCACTGCCGAGGGGCGACCCCGTTTTGAAAAACTTTTTTCAAATCACTTTTGATGTTACCTGTACCAGGGCTCGAACCATGGACCTTCGGTGTGGTAGGCCGGCAACACTACCTTCACACCACGGCGGTCGCGGTTTATATATTTTGTTTATCATTATTTAATTTCATATTATGGTCGCTTTCTTTTAGTTGTATAACAACTAATAATTACTTTTGCAAAATTTGCAACACATTTTTCATTGGCAGTGGGTTTTACGGAATTTTCGAAATTCTGCTTGATTGGGTATAATAACTGTGCGAGTAGAATATGTGTGCGCGTACTAATTTCACATTGATATTTTGATAAACAGACATTTTCATACACATCTATGTATTCACGGCGGTCAGTAATGAAAAGCAGAATGCGCTTTATTTGTCTATAAATTTGTATAATATTTGTTTATAGGCTGCGGATGCGCATGTTAATTGCCAATTAAAAGCTTAAAAGCTACTTTTTTATTTAAATTACACTTAATTGTGCATAACTTGCTCTACCATAAGGACGCAAACAATATTTGGGTCATTCCTAGTAAAAGCAATCAAAGATTAATTTCTTGTATTTCATTTTATATTTTTTAATTTCATTTAATTTTATTTATTTATTTTATTTTTATATTTTTTTTTTTAATTTTATTGTATTTCTTTTCATTTCATTTTATTTTATATTGTTTTATTTAATTTTATTTTTATTGTTTTATTTTATTTTATCCTATTTTATTTTATCTTATTAAATTTTTTAAATTTTATTTTATTCAATTCTATTTTATTTTATCTCATTTTATTTCATTTTATTTTGTTTAATTCTATTTTATTTTATTTAACTTTGTTTTATTTTAAGTTCTTTTATTTTATTTTACATTGTTTTATTTTATTCTATTTTATTTCATTTTATTAAATTTTTTTAATTTAATTTAATTTTTTTATTTTATTTTATTTATTTTATATTATTCAATTTCTTTTTTTTTATTTTTTATATCTTTTATTTCATTTTATTTTATTTTATGTTATTTTATTTTATTTTATTTAATTTAATTTTATTTTTATTGTTTTATTTTAATTTATTTTATTTTATTCTCTCTCTCTCTCTTTATGGCGCGATATACAACAGGTATATCATCATAAACCTCCTAAGAGATTTTTGCGCCAAGCTTCTCTTCCAATTTGTGGTGTGCCGATTTGAATTTTCCCTACAAATTGGTGGGACCTACAGTTTTTTGCCGACTCCGAACGGCATCTACAAAGGAGACGAATTTTTGCTGAGAAGCCTGTCATGGCAGAAATACACTCGGAGAGTTTGCCAAACCACTGCCGAGGGGCGACCCCGTTTTGAAAAACTTTTTTTCAAATCAATTTTGATGTTACCTGTACCAGGGCTCGAACCATGGACCTTCGGTGTGGTAGGCCGGCAACACTACCTCCACACCACGGCGGCCGCCGTTTATTTTATTCAATTCTACTTTATTTTATCTCATTTCATTTTATTTTGTTTTATTTTATTTTATTTTATTTTATTTTATTTTATTTTATTTTATTTTATTTAAATTTATTTTATTTTATATTTTTTACTTCTTTTAATTTTATTTACTTATTTTATTTTTTATCTTTTTTTAATTTTATGTTATTTCTTTTTATTTCATTTTATTTTATTTCATTTTATTTTACTTTATTCTTTTTTATTTCTTACTTTATTCTTTTTTATTTCATTTTATTAAATTTTTTTAGTTTTATTTTATTTTTTAATTTTATTTTATATTATTTTATCTTATTTTATTTTATTTTATTTTATTGTTTTTTTTCTTATTTCATTATATTTTATTTTATTTATTTTTTTTTTAATTTCATTTAATTTTATTTATTTATTTTATTTTTTATATTTTTTTTAATTTTATGTTATTTCTTTTTATTTAATTTTATTTTATTTTAAGTTATTTTATTTTATTTTATATTGTCTTATTTTATTTTATTCTACTTTATTTCATTTTACTAAATTTTTTTAATTTTATTTTATTTTTTTAATTTTATTTAATTTAATTTAATTTTTTTATTCTACCAATTCCGTTTTGTTTTATTACATTTTATTAAATTTTTTTAAAGTATTCATGAAACGAGCTCAAGGCCAAGAATAATAATTTTTCACTTTTTGAGTTTTTATGAAAATTATTATTGTTTTTATTTTTTTAATAATCATTTTTAATTAATTATTAAAAGTTTTTTATTGAATAGAGTAGGAAAAAGTTTAGAGACAACTCAAAAAGTGAAAAATTATTATTCTTGGCCTTGAGCTCGTTTCATGAATACTTGAAAATATACAGGCCGTAAATCAACAAATATTGTTGGTATAAAAAAGCAATAATAAATTTTTTTAAATTTAATTCTATTTTACTTCATTTTATTTTCTGTGTTTAGTTGACTTCTTTAAAGCATTCGACTCTGTTTATCATTTATTACTCTGCTCTAACCTTACATACTATTATGGGTTTGGTAAAGCTGCTCTGGGTCTTATGAAGAGTTACTTAACGGATAGGTGTCAAAAATTTAAGATCGGCAAAATATCATCAAAGTTAAAAAATATAGCTTGTGGCGTGTCTCAAGGGTCTATTTTAGGTACACTATTATTTATGTATATTTTTAGCTTATTGGCATTCAAGTATGTATGCATATACCGATGATGTTCAGCTTTACTGAACCGGTCGTCTTGATACTATTCGACACAGTAACAGTAAAGCTCAATGAGGACTTACTAACTATCTCACGATGATCTTCACTTAATGGCCTTCAACTTAACCCAAAGTCATATATCTTACCAGTTTTCAAAAATTAAATAACTCTTACTAGTACTCCAAATATCCAAACAATAACTCTCTTGAGATAGTTGAACAAATAACAAATGTGGGTTTTTTTTTTAACCATACCTGCTCCCAGCCCTAGAATTTTAATGACCTCTTGGGGTAGCGTACAATATTCTTTAGACCAAGATGATTTGGCTTAGATGGCATATATTGGAAGTACTCACATCGTCCTGCAAATAGGATAATTTGTTCGCCTATCGACATATGCTTAGGCCATGGCAACTTATGGCATTTCCTCAAAATGGAATCCATTAGCTGTCTTATTTTCCAGCATTTTGGTTATTTATATATAATAAGTGCAGATAATTTCGAAGCTAAAGCAAGCAGGCAAAGTGAATCTTTTTTATAGCGTTCGTGTTCAAGGATTTTAACTCCCTTCTTTGTGCCGAATATAAGTTGCTCTGCTCTGCTACTAATTTCCAGAATTTTAGGGCCAGATACTCATAAAAACAGTACAATATATTCATGCCTGAACTACCCTCCGAAACTAGAACATCCTCTGCAATGTCTGACCCACAGAAAGCCATTTCGGTAGTGTGTGTGTGATCGCGAGTCCTCTTCGGATTTCTTCTCGTTCTGTCCCAGTCCTACACCTGCATCTTCGCTATCTATTACCATTACATCTGAAGGTAAGTAGTCATCATCAATATCTGCAGAGAATTCAAAATTGATATCATTTAATAAAGCCTCAATTTCTTGGTCGTGCATGTTCAAACTGAAAATCGGTCATATATTACACTAAACTAATGTTTGGTCCTGAGGTGCACATATGTACACCACAGAAAATAAGGCAAAATTGCACGTCAGGAAATAGGAAAATTGTGAAACTTACCTTTCTATTCACTTTGAAGTACCAATAAAAACTAAACAATTATATTTTCTATTGAGTTTCAAAGATTCTAAGTAGGCATCGCACAGTGGCGCCTTTTGAGTTTTTTCTTTGCAAAAATCATAACTTTTGAACCAATGAAGATATTTTAAAAATTGAAAATGCAAATGAAAGCTAATTATTTGAAGTTTTATTGTGGGAAAGCTCAGAATGTCACAGATACAGAGTGCTTCTAAAAAAATGAGATTTTTAGAAAAATGCAAAAACAAAATGTTTTTAGAAAAAAATAAAATGAGATTTGTCTTATAATGACAAAAAGTTGTATCTAAGTAGTCACGTAATCAATAACTACCAAAATCGATAGGTAAAATATCGGCATTACGTTGCAATAATGACTTACGAAATATAATATATTTTTTCTTCGTAAAACCGAGATCTATAAACAGCGCCAAAGCTTCTTCGGCAGTGTATTTCCTAGGCAGCGCATTTGGTGGTGTGGGAATACTGTTTTTGATCCTCATCAGTCGCACTGGACTTGCTACCGCAACTGCTTCTGTTATATGAGACTTCACGTTTTCTTCGTCTTTTTTATATTTAATAGCCAGTGCTTCTGAAAGATGAGTCGTGGCGTTTTGTGGTATCAGACAGCTTCTTTTTCCTTGTGTAGGTAGAACACTCTTCTATGGGTTTTGTTGGTCTCCCCTCTAGTTGGATTAGTTGACGTGCTAGGCGTTTCTTCGTCCAAAAAAGTTTTGTCAGCTAGCCACTTTTCATGCTTACTTAGAAATTTTTAATTGTTACGATAGACGTCCTTCCATTTTCTTTCTATCATAATGTATTGTAAACCAATTTTTTCTTCCAGGGCTTCCTTTTCTTTAATGCTTGTTTCACTCGCTAATTCTCTCATAATAGCCTCAACGAAGCCCGTCTTGACTTTGTAGATTTAAACACCGCAAATCGTTTCGCGTTTTCTAGATACATATTAGAATTGGCTTCGAGTGTATCTGACTGAATATTATACTGTGACCTATATTTAAAAATACTATTCACTTTATTTAAGTTAACAGAATACTAAGTTCCTTAATCTCCAAAAGACGAATGATAATGTGCATTGTATGATGGATAGCTTTATATACCTACTCAAATTATTGAAATGAATTTCAGGTATACAATTCGTAACTAAAAAATGTATGTTGTTAACAAGTTCCAATAAAAACGACCTTACGGCCGTACTGAATTATATATACCTGCTCAGGCGGGTATTTATGCCCAAGGTTGTTTAACTTTATTTGATGTAAAAAGTGAAGTTGCAGCTGGACTAAGTAGACTTTTTGAATTTAGGTAACTGAATATTTCACAAATAACTACTGTTAATTTGACGGAGCACATATTTAAAAAAATTTTTTTTTTCCATCAAAGTTTTAAAAAGGGCCTAAAAATAGGCATTTCGAAAAACAGGTATATCCGACAATTTTTTTTTTGTTTCAATCCTAAATTAAATTATCTTTAATTGCTATACAAGAAAACGACAACCGGCCGCCTTATTTACTCACAAAACCATTTTAAATACAACGAAAAAGAAGAAAAATTTCAAATTTTTCCCAATGTTGAAAATTGGTCAACTTTGAGCGGCTCTACCTGGTAGACTATAATTTTCTGTGAAAAAACAGTTGTATATTCTTGATCGCTGGAAAATTCTCTATTAGAAACATTTATTACATTTAGCGAACGCTTTCATGGTTTTTTTGATTTTTGCCATGCTTTAACGGCAGAGGCGCCACTGTGCGTCGTTTCGCAAAAATGGGAAACTGCCAAATTCAAATTAAGGGCGTCATTATGTATTCCTAAGGAAAGCTCAGACGAACGATTCGTCTCTTGACGATTTCGTCTAGCAAGCGTATTCTCTATCATTTTCGTTCTCCTCCTTTGTTTCTTACGTCATGTCAAAAACTAATGGGAGAGCATATCTGAAATGAATATTGCCCGATGTAATTTATATAGAAACTTATATGAATCTGTTAAGTTTCATAAAGGTTTTCAAGTTATTCCATTAAATTTTAAAAATCTGGGAACAGGAATATGATTTGATAAGTAATTTATTTTATTTGACTTTTATTTTGCTGAGAGAAGTTTCTTCTGTTGCTATGATCGTCTTATATATTGCAAACAGGCGAAGCGAACGTTCGTTACGCAATACAGAATGAGGCCCTAAATAAATACTTACCAAATGTTTCTTTTAGGGTCACCTAGTGATATTTATTGCACTTAGTTAGCTTTAGAAGGTATTTGTAGTACTAGCATTTTCCATAAGATGCCGCTACTTGTTTGAATTTGAATAAAATTAAGGTGGGCGTATGTGTACCCAGGGTCTTAAGAGGTTAAAAAATTTAATTTAAATATATGTGCTGTGCAAAAAGAGATATAAATCTTACTGTACTAATATTTAGAAATTGATGAATAAATAAAATAAATATTAAGCATAAATATTCATTTAATTATTTTTTATTCAAAGTTATTACTAACGTTTTTTGTTTTTTGTCACTTCTTATATTCCAACGCACTGCAGCTTTAAACCTTGGTATCTCGAAGAATGCTCCTCCACGCTCGCTACCACATATAGCTCTGGTACACCCGGCCATGATAAAAGTGTCGCCACAGTCGACATGGATGGCCGTTTACGACCCGATCACATTTGCACCGTCGAACATACGGGCACATCAGCATCTGCACCACTCGCTGCCGGCATTTGCGCTTTAGCACTCGAAGCTAATCCAAATCTAACATGGCGTGATATGCAATATCTCGTAGTCTACACATCACATCCCGGTCCACTTGAAAAGGAGAGCGGTTGGATTTTGAATGGTGTTAAACGGAAGTATAGTCACAAATTTGGTTATGGTCTTATGGATGCTGGCGCTATGGTTGGCTTAGCTGAACAATGGACCACCGTACCACCGCAACACATTTGCAAGTCACGCGAGAATAACGAAGATCGTAAAATTGAGGGCACATACGGCTACACTTTAGCCACACATATGGATGTAAATGGTTGTGCTGGCACAATAAATGAAGTTCGCTATTTAGAGCATGTGCAATGTCGCATAACGTTGCGTTTCTTTCCACGTGGCAATTTACGCATACTACTCACCTCACCAATGGGTACGACTAGTACGTTGCTCTTCGAACGTCCGCGTGACATTGTGAAATCTAACTTTGATGATTGGCCTTTCTTGAGCGTACACTTTTGGGGTGAGAAAGCAGAGGGACGTTGGACCTTGCAGGTGATCAATGGTGGACGACGGCGCGTCAATCAACCGGGTATACTCTCTAAGTGGCAATTGATTTTCTATGGTACTGCTGTGCAGCCAATGCGTTTGAAGAGCGATTTAATGCAGCAGCAAATGCGCGTTTCCTCGGGCATTAACCCGTATACCTACCCAACAGAATCAGATTTAGGACAGCCCACTAATGAAGGTGGCTATTATAATGCTGATCAGTTTGCTGGTTATCTTAATTATCAGAATCTATTTACTGGCGCCGGTTCGAATCCTGAACAAGCCGTAGCCACTGTTGATGGTCATAATATACCCACGCCACAGCGTCAGAATGTGATGGCGGATTCGAATAATAAATTGGTGTTGCATGACTGTGATCCCGAATGTGATTCGCAAGGCTGTTATGGTCGGGGGCCCACGCAGTGTGTGGCTTGCAAACATTATCGGTTAGATAAGTAAGTTGAAGAGAGAGTTTGTGTGTTTAGTAGGTTTGTTGATAACTATTTTCTTATTTTATTGATTTCTTTCCAGCACTTGTGTTAGTCGCTGTCCACCTCGTTCGTTCCCCAATCAAGGTGGTGTTTGTTGGCCTTGCCATGAATCGTGTGAAACCTGTGCTGGCGCTGGACAAGATAGCTGCTTGACTTGTGCGCCCGCACATCTTCATGTTGTAGATTTGGCTGTATGTTTGCAAGTCTGCCCCGATGGCTACTATGAAAGTGAGTTCTTTTATTTACGCTTAAGATATGTTAATATCATACTTGCTGATTTCTAAATGTCGCAGAGATTCGAAATGGTTTTCGAAACAGGGACCATTGCATGATTATTTCGGGATTTTTTTTTGGGTTCATTTTGGAACTTTTTCAAAATTATGTCGGAATTGTTTTTGAAACCATTCCGGGATGATTTTTGCACCATGCCGGGATAGTCCCAAAACGATACCGAAAATTGTAGCTCAAAGGTCCCTTAAACAATCAAGAAATAATCACGAAAAAATAATTCCAAATAATCATGGAAATATCACAACAACAATCTCGGGTTCTCTCTTCTCTCTTTGGCGCGATATACAACAGGTATATCATCATAAACCTCCTAAGAGATTTTTGCGCCAAGCTTCTCTTCCAATTTGTGGTGTGCCGATTTGAATTTTCCCTACAAATTGGTGGGACCTACAGTTTTTTGCCGACTCCGAACGGCATCTACAAAGGAGACGAATTTTTGCTGAGAAGCCTGTCATGGCAGAAATACACTCGGAGAGTTTGCCAAACCACTGCCGAGGGGCGACCCCGTTTTGAAAAACTTTTTTTTTTTTTTCAAATCACTTTTGATGTTACCTGTACCAGGGCTCGAACCATGGACCTTCGGTGTGGTAGGCCGGCCACACTACCTTCACACCACGGCGGCCGCAATCTCGGGTTGATCACGAAAAAACCGGAAAAGTTTTCCGAAGAAAGGCCCGAAATTAGTCTCGAAAAATCGAGAAATAATCATGGAAACAATTCCGAAAAGAATTCCAAATGATCCCGAAAACAATTCCAAAATAATCCCTAAAAAGTCCTGATATGATGCCGAATGGAACTCGAAATCATCCGAAAATGATGCCGAAAATGCCCAGATATAATTCAGTAATGATTTCGAAACTGTACCCAAAAAGTCCCGAAATTATCCCGAAAAGTCCGTGAAAAGTCTACAAATGATCCCCAAAAAGTACAGAAAACATTCCGATATGATCCAACACTGAATCTTTGTTCCTTAAACTGTATATGTGTTCTTCAATTTTGTGCGATAAATCTGTCTATGTATTTTCAATCTTTAAACTTTTCATTCATAGATTATGACAACAAGACCTGTGTCCCATGTGAGGCTAATTGCGCATCATGTCAGGACCGTCCAGACTACTGCACCAGCTGTGAGCATCATTTAGTTATGCACGAACATAAATGCTATTCGGCCTGCCCCCTGCACACATACGAAACCGAAGATTACAAGTAAGTGAAAAAAATCATACCGAAGTCAGACCTGTTAAATAAGATTAGTAATTAAGATTCAATTAATTAGACGGCTTTTTTGATTGGTAATGATTATTTTATTTGTTTTTCATGAAAATGTAATTATTAATTGATTACGATTAGAAAAATCAGAAAAAAATCTTTCAAAAATCAAAAGTAATCAAAAATAATCCAAATATTATAATTTTTTTTTGTTTTTTTTATTATTATTGAATTATTACAGTATTTTTCGAGTGAATATTTATTTATGTACTTCTACAACAATACTAAAAAATCAAAAATAATCAAAAAAAAATCAAATATATTGAAAAGTAATCAAAATAACTTTTTTTGATTATTTTTTTTTTTTCATTGTTTTAATAGTCGTAAAAAATCATTATTTTTGTATTACTTTCTTAATTAGTTGGAAAATAATCATTACAAACTTAAACTAATGGTAATCAATCATTAAACGGATTTTCAAGAAAATAATGAATCAAACCGGTAATCATTATGCTTAGTAATCATTATTTAACAAGTCTGACTGAAGTATTGTTCTATATTAAATCATGACCTAATTGGATCGGTAACTGTTTGTTCCGAAACAGCTTAACAGATTTTTTGTAAAAATGTTTGCGTATATTTTTTGTAGGTCATTAGGTATTTTTGACACTGCTAAGTGATTAAAAGCTGGAGATATCGACCAAAGTATGGGCTTGGGTGAACCTAGAATATGTTGGTACAGCGGGTATCAAGAGTATCTATTTAGCTCTATAATGTGTGTTTACCTTAACGTATGAAAAAAATACCCCCAAATGAAGGCGAGAAAAATAAAATTAATATGATGCAAGTAGGAACATTTGTTTTTTTATGTAGGAAAGCAGAAAATGGTTTCAGAAGAATAATTATAAATCTTCAACGCGTTTTTTAAAACCTAAAATATGTATTTTGTTCTCTACAAATTCATTGGTATGTTTTGATAAAATAAGCTATTTATTCAAAAAAATTGAAGCAGATTAAATAAAAACGTTCATGTTCAAATTTTTAACAATTTTTAAAGCGAACCAGCTGAATTTTACCAGCAAAAATATTATAAGTACTTTTTGTTTTTTTTTTTTCTATATTACTTGGAACAAATCATAAACGAAGTGTAATTTCTATACGAGGTTTCGTTTCAAGTCTCTGCATTAAAGTGTAGGAAGTTAAAGTAAATAGAAGCAGAGACAGAGGCATATTTCGGCAGAACTAAAGACATACAGCTGTGTTCAATATAATAGTAGTGAAATGAAAATAGATATCGTTTGATATAGGAGACAGCTCTGATTTCAATCATTTTCAATTAAAAAATAGCGAATTTCATAACAGAAATATAAAAACAAATTTCAAAGTATACACAAAGTTCAGAAAGTGAATTAAACTTTCAAGAAAATTTTTGATTATGCAGTTTTGTAGACCAATCAATTTAAGTATAACATTTAGAAATTTAGAACTCGCTCAAAAGTTTCCCTGAATTTTTAGAATTTTTTTCGTCAAGGGTATTGAGTGATTTCTTCTCCAATACTGCGCATGAAGAAAAATTAATTTTGTATGGAAAAAAATAAAAATTCTGGGGAAATTTTGAGGTAATTCTAACTTGCACATTATTAATAGAAACAATTAAATGAGCTATAATATTTTTCCTACTCTATGCAATTTAAACGAGTTTTAATAATTAATTAAAAAATGATTATTCTTTTTATTAAAACACAGCTTCTTTTTATTTCGTCGAACGATATCCAATTTCACCACAATTATATTAAACACAACTTTATATACAGGGTGGCTAATGAAAGCCGCTACCAAAAAAAAATTAAATAACTTTTTTTCTATTTAATGAATCTGGTTAATTTTTTTTTTATTTTGCAGATTGACTTTTACATTTAACAAAAATGGATAACTGGGACACTGGAACAAGAATTTGGATTGTCCGCCGCTATCACGCACTGGAGTCCGTAGTTTCGGTTCAAAGAGAGTATAGGCGCACGTTTGGCGGCAATCCTCCGAGCAGATGGACCATAATAAGACTTGTAAACAATTTTGCCGAGCATGGGACAGTCAACAGAAGACCTTACCATCGAAACCCTTCAGTTCGAACGGAGGAAACAATCGCTGCTGTAGCCGCTGCCATACAAAACAATCCACGTGTTTCGACAAGAAGCTTATCTGCTCAAATGGGTGTAAGCAGACATTCATTACAGTCAATTATGCACAAAGATTTGGACTTATTCCCATATAAAATTCAAATGGCCAACAAACTGAACGCTGCAGACTTGCCGATTCGCTTGGAATTTTGCCAGAAGATGCTTCAAATGGTGGAAGAGGATGGAAACATGTTGAACTGTCTTTTCATGTCTGACGAGGCCCATTTCGATTTAAACGGCAACATAAACAAACAAAATTGTCGAATATGGAGTGCTTCCAACCCACAGATACTCCATGAGACGGAATTGCATCCACTTAGTGTCACAGTGTGGTGTGCAGTTTCATCACGCTGCATTTTCGGGCCCTACTTCTTCGAAGAAAACGGTCACACCGTTACGGTTACTGGAGACCGTTACTTGAGCATGTTGAGAGAGTTTTTCTATCCAGAATTACGCCGAATGAGAATTTCTTTCAACTCTGTGTGGTTTCAGCAAGATGGTGCAGCTCCTCATATAGCCCAACCTGTTATGACAGAATTGCGACGAAAATTTCCCAATAAGCTGATATCCAGAAACTCCACATTCCGTTGGCCACCCAGGTCGCCTGACCTTACTGCACCTGACTTTTTCTTGTGGGGTTATTGCAAACAGGAAGTCTTCAAAGCAAAACCAACAAATTTGAATGAACTAAGGCAATCCATTCGAGAAACAATTGCGGCTATTCCTGTCTCAACTCTCCAAGCAGTAATGAACAACTTTTTGGTAAGATGCCGCACATGCATCGACGAGCAGGGGGGGCATTTAAATTCCATTATTTTTAAAACTAACTAAGCTATATTTAATAAAATTTAATGAGCTTTAACATGAATAAAAGAAAAATGAATTCGATACACTGAAAAAAAAATTATTTGAGTTTCTTAATGTAGCAAAATTCATCAGCCACCCTGTATTATGCAGATCATAGTAGAAAAACATTATCATGGATAGGTAGAGCGAGATCGGGATGGAAGGAGATATATAATGAAAAGGGGTTTGGAAAAAAAAGAAGAAGATGGTGGTGATAATAAGGAAGTGACAGAGGTGGCACATGACTAATGTTTATTCTAATTCCAAGTCGAATTTAAAAGCGTTTAATAGTTAAACGGCAAAGGCATGCACAATAATGGAGGCGTATTTGGTTTCGTACAACGCTTTCTACAAGGTGGCGCAAAAGTAATCCTCCTATCAGAAAATGCTATAAATTTTGCGATTGGCCCCTAAAGTCAGTTCTGTTTTGACATTTGTGTAGTAAACACATGCGAAATACACGTTAATAAACAATGTTACGCTACACTGCTCCAGAACGCGGAATATTGCTGACTATTTATTTGACCAATAATCGGTCGGGGCCAAACGGTTACTGTGAATGGTGAGCGCTACAGAGCAATGATCAACGAGTTCTTTTTGCCGCAACTTGATGAATTGGGATTGGAAAACATGTGGTTCCAACAAGACGGTGCAACAGCACACACTGCACGTGGCACAACCGATATGCTGAACATCGGAAGCTTACTTTTGCGCCACCTTGTATATGTATCATAAAATTCTCAGAACTATTAATTAGCCTGCCTTCGTCAACTACACAGCAGCCTTGCAACAGTGTCACATAGTCCGTTATGCAAGCCCCTACAGTTTACGCTCTTACACATGCACAGCGCCTTTAGTTGTCAAGTATTATAAGTGGTTTGCACTGATTTGGGAGTTGCGTCGCACTGTAGTCATTAATGTGACATTTTGTTGCACATTGTTGTGGCACGTTATCACGATACGCTCATGCAATATGGTTGTGTAGTTACGATATGCATGTTTATGAGCCGAGGGCATGCTTCAACAGCAGTGAAACCAACTTGCAGGAATCACGCATCAACTAGTCAGCGAATCTTTTTTTAAGGGATTTATGGCATGTGAGATGTAAGTTGTGAGGTTTTGGAAAGAGTTATACCAGTCTCACACTAGTTTGAAATAATTTTAAAAACTATTAGTGAAGTCATTTTAAATGAAAGCAATTTAAAGTCTTGTTCCATTCCATTTCAATTTCTGACTAGTTTGTTTGCTTATCATCCCAATTGAACAAGGTTGCCGTTATGGCGCTAGAAATATTCAGAATTGTAATACTACATTTAAACTGAATGAAATGCGTGATTTTCACAGTACAGTTTGAAGTGCGGCACATTTCCCCATACAAATCCCATTCCCAAAATCACGCATTCAAACTAAGGTACACAGCAAATACGATGATTTCATGAAAGTTTGATTCGAACGCGTCAAACATGTTTGATTGATACTTCATAACAAAGGTTAGAACGAATTCAAAGCCAATATATACACATGCGAATAACTGGTCTGAAATCTATGACCTGATCATCTCTTTGGCCAAAATGATGTGGGAATCGATGCCAAAAAATACTTGTTACAACTCAAAGAACCCCAAAATTAGGCTTCACTTTATACAATATCTCCCTCCTGCCTTGGCTCTCTTTGTTCATATCATTAGGTGGCCTCAAGTAAATTTGTTGCATTATAGTGTCCTCGGCTAAGTTAAGCCTCACAAACTGAGCATGCTTTACAAAATTATCGAAGTCAACATTAATTAGTTAGAAGTTCTTATGCGAAGATATTTATCACAATCTGACATTCTCAATTAACGGATGTTACACGTGTTGTAGTTGTTATTGCTTGTGTACTATGTAATGTACACACTGCATCGCTTCTCTGAAGGTTCATACACTGCCACCACCCATCTAATTACGGTTTCTAAAGGCCACTTGGCTAATAATATTGCAAGTTAGTAAGTAACTTTTGAGTGAATAAAATTATTTTACTATTGTTACAATTTCAACATGGAGGCTACGGCTAGTCGTCATTATCCGTTTTCAGTTTAGAACTATAACCAACTTACTGATCTTAAGTTATTAAATTGGATTGACTTAATTTTTAAACTCAAGAGAATACTTTAAATTAATTTTAAATTGTACTTGGAGTTGTTCCGGCAGATATTGTCCTGCCCGAAAATTGACTTACCGATAAAAACGAAAATTTCATAATTCAATTTGCCCAGATTGAAAGGCCCGTCTTAAGCTCTCCTTTTGGCATAATTCTCATTGCGAGACTAAATTGGAGAACAAGTATCGCGAAAAGATAAAAGAAGTCTTTGGCAGCGCATTACCTCTGCTTAATAGCGTTCGAGAAGAAATGAGGACAATCGCCATGAATAATTTATGGTGTGTAAAGAACAGTCACGGCAGGCGCTAGATAAAAATAACGATTACGTGCTAGCTGAGAAGAGAGATTAGGGTGCTTATAAATATTAGGCGCGGTAAGCAGAGCAGCTCAGGAAGGGCTAAAAGTCGTGTTCCACCTGGTGTCGATTTATGCGCTCTTTCGAGGTTTGTTAGCAAGAAGAGCTCTTAGACTGAGGGAACCCAACATGCATCTAAAAAAACTATAAGATGGCAAGCTTAAATCACTACACAGTGTCAAAAGTGGCTAAATAGCAGACACAGACGTGATATAGTCAGTTGCTGCCTTTCGGATGCGGAAGGTAGAATGGTCACCGAATGAAGAATGGGAGGAGGGTCTGGTTACTTTCTACACGGATAACTTAAAAAAGGGAAAATGGAACGGCGGCTGGCCGATTCTCTCCGAGATTACAAGGCATTTAGTCATATCGACCCCTGACACATGCAGTGTCTTGGACATCTGTGCTATAGAAAAGGCAGAGTATAGCACCAGCACCCAATGTAACGATCTTCTTAGTGCGAAGCTTTCGAACGCTCTGAAGCAGCTCACCATTTCTCTCTTCTGGGTACTCGGGCACAGCAATATTGATAAGAACGAAATAGCTAATGTGATGGAAAGGAAAGGTCCACAATTTACATATACGAGGCGGGCAACTTGATGCCAAAACCATTGGGAGATCTCCGACGATGTTGTATACCAACGAGCTACCTATGCAGAAGCTGGAGGAGCAGGATAAGGAAGAAGAAGAGTCGATCCACTACTTTCTTTATCATTGTCCACGACTGCAGACAAGGTGACTCCTATTTACGGGAACGCGCTTTCTCGACCGTCTGGCGGAGGTGACTCAGTGGTACCGCCCACTTTTTTGAAAATTTTATGCAGAGTGATATGTCGGACACCTATATCTCTATATATACATTGTACATTGCAAATATTCAAAAAAAATGTATAGGAGTCACTATTATTGGGCCAATAGAATCCAAAGCAACAGTTTTTAGATTATTTCTTTGTCTGTCTGTATGTTTGCGCGCGCATAACTCAAAAACTTGTAAATAGAAAGGAATGCAACTTAAGTTATTGAATGAATCGGTGTCTAACTTAAAATCGAAGATATGCCATATTTTGATAACTCAACCGTTGTCGGAGTTATCGACCAATATGTGGACCATGTTGGCCCAAAATGTGTTAGTACAATATGGCTATCAAACGAAAGATGCTAATGAGTGCTGCAACAAGCGATGGGATTAAGGTAAATAACTCAACTGGTTTTGAGGACATACTGAATAAAATCGAACTCAGTCTTTTATAAGTTCTGAGACGCATCCAGCGTTGCCTACTTGTTTAGTAAAAATCTAACTAATCTACAAAAAAAAAAAAAAACTATTCGCAGTTATGACGAATTGAACCTACTTATTGCTAAAGGGCGTGTAACCGTCCACTTTCCCAAAACTATATATAGTCTGTGTAGTAACAAGTGAAGCGCTGAACCTCATAATGATCGTTAATGAACTCTCGACGTCAATAATGGACATATTTTTAAAAAAAGTTTGGCTACTTTTGCCGCTCGATTTGCAAATGAATACGGCTAAAATAAAAATTATGAAAACAACTTTCGTGTGCTTTAAAACCAACCAACAATTCTTCTTTCATTTTTGGTAGTTTCCATCGGGTGTGAAGTGTGACAGCTTTAGTGTGCGGCTTAAAAAATGCATATTAATATTGACACGCACACATGCACACAACAACACACATACATACAGAACAACTATGGCATATAAAGGGTGTTTTTTTTAGGGGTATAGAACTTCGAATTGAAATAAAACACAAGAAAATCGTTTTAAGGTCCATCAATTTGGCTTTATTGGAAGGATAATTTTATGCCATTAATGTTTAAATATGACTTCGGGCATGTGGCCGCCGCGGCTGGCCCGAATAAAGCCAATTCTACAGGTCCAATTTTCAACCACTTTTTCGAGCATATGGGGCCGTATGTCGGCAATAACGCCACGAATGTTGGCTTCCAATTCCCCTAACGTTTCTGGTTTGTTGGTGTAGACGAGCGACATCACATATCCCCAAAGAAAATAATCCAATGGTGTCAAATCACACGACCTTGGTGGCCAATTGACAGGTCCATTCCGCGAAATTATGCGCTCATCGAATGTTTCCTTCAATAAATCGATTGTGACGTGCGCTGTGTGGCATGTAGCGCCGTCTTGTTGGAACCACAACTCATCCACATTCATGCCATCCAATTCGGGAACAAAATAGTCGGTTATCATGGCTCTATACCGGTCTCCATTAACGGTAGCTGCCTCTCCAGCATTATTGCGGAAGAAGTATGGCCCAATGACTCCACCAGCCCATAGAGCACACCAAACAGTCAGTTTTTGTCGATGTAATGGCGTTTCAAGGGTCTCATGTGGATTCTCTTCACTCCAAATGCGGCAATTTTGCTTGTTGACGTAGCCATTCAACCAAAAATGAGCCTCATCACTGAACAAAATTTTGCGATGAAAATCAGCATCGAAATCAATCTCATTTTCGGCCCATACACCAAAATCACGACGCATTGCATGGTCTCGCGGCTTTAATTCTTGCACAAGCTGGATCTTGTAAGGTCGCCAGCCAAGATCTTTGCGCAAAATCTTCCATAAAGTTGATGGACAAAGCTCCAATTGCTGTGCACGGTGGCGAATCGATTCATTCGGGTCCTCTTCAACACTTTGCTCTACAGCGGCAATTGTTTCTTCGGTGCGCACTGTTCGACGTCTCTGCGGATGCGTATTATCACATAGAGTAAACGTAGTGCGAAAACGATCCATGGTTAACCGAATTAATTGCTCTGATGGACGATTATGTCGACCATAAAATGGACGGAGCTCACGGTAAACTTCGCGAACTGAACCAATATTTTCGAAATAAATTTGCACGATTTGCAAGCGTTGTTCTTTTGTCAACCTGTTCATGATGAAATGGCAAACCAAACTGAACATAAATGACATTAGAGTTGCCAGATTTGACCACAAAATGCCAGTTTTATCTCTATTCGAAAAACAAACCTGTAAAAAAAACACCCTGTACAACACGTACGTACCTAGGTAGGCAAATTCACATTTCCATTTTGGCAACAGCAGTAAATTACAGTCGAAATTAATTTAATACATCCTTTTTTATTTTATTTTATGACTTCATTCTTGCGGTGTACGTAACAATCTGTAAAGCATTGTTTATGTTCACACAAATATAAATATACAAAAAAGTTGGTTGTTTAAAAATTTACAAAAGCTTTTTTGAAATGCACCGTGAATATCATTTGAAAATATTGCATTTTTAATAGTTTCGCTTTTGTTTTTGTTTGCATTTTTCGTTGTTGTGTTAATACCTATATACTCGTAACTGCGCATGCTGCATGAAAATTTGAGTTGACAGTTATTTTCACATATATTGTTGTTTTGTTTTTTTATGCAAAGCAGCTGCTGCCAAATGCTGGTCAATGCCAGCTTGTCACTATTGGTAATTAAGCACTTTATATGGAGAAGTTTTTCAGCAAAAAAAAACAAACAATTTGTTTAACTTTAAATGCTATTTTTCATAAATGGTTTTTCTTTTTTTATATTTTTAAGCTATTAACGTTTCAAAGTGGTTGCTCTGTCATATATCAGAATTTTTGATAAGACGCAGTTGTGGCAAATATCAATGAGTTATTGAGTATGAACATTTTACAGTTTATTCGCTACGGCTTATGGGTACTACAGCGATGTAACGGAGCTTAGAATTCGTTTACGAAAAATTCAAAGCTGCTATAGATTTGACCAGACCTGTTCAATTCCCATTAGAATTGAGTTATCAATGGATTAAATAGCTTTTTCAATCATTATTGATTATTTAAATTTTTTTCAAAAATCGGAAATTACTACTTGAATCTCTCTATCTCTATGGCGCGATATACAACAGGTATATCATCATAAACCTCCTTAGAGATTTTTGCACCAAGCTTCTCTTCCAATTTGTGGTGTGCCGATTTGAATTTTCCCTACAAATTGGTGGGACCTACAGTTTTTTGCCGACTCCGAACGGCATCTACAAAGGAGACGAATTTTTGCTGAGAAGCCTGTCATGGCAGAAATACACTCGGGGAGTTTGCCAACCCACTGCCGAGGGGCGACCCCGTTTTGAAAAACTTTTTTTCAAATCACTTTTGATGTTACCTGTACCAGGGCTCGAACCATGGACCTTCGGTGTGGTAGGCCGGCAACACTACCTTCACACCACGGCGGCCGCTACTTACTACTTGAATAGAATTGGATAAAAAACCAAAAAAAATTAAAGAATTAAAAAAATAAAAAAATGAACCTATTGTAATCAAAAATAATCGGGAAACATTTTTTGATTGTTTTTGATTATTTTTAATTTTACTACATTTTTTTTAAATCATAAAAAAACATGATTGTTTTGGTTTTTAAAATAATCATTAAAATAGTTATTAAAACCCATAACAATTGTTAATCAATCAATTATATGCTTTTCCAAAAAACAATCAATCAAAAGGTTAATCATTATGATTATTAATCATTACTTAACAGGACTGGATTCGACCAATAAAATAATTTTCTTAGATACACGGTATGCAAATTTAAGCTAACAGATATGGTCAGCTCTACGTCGTTCTTTCTATCATCCAAATTTCCCTTTAAGTCGGTCCTATTTTTATCACCTCTCTTATAGTCGTCTCACGATATGATAACTATGTTGCTTAATTGCATCCGTTGTAGAGTTGTTTTTCGACAGATCGGTGCGCAGGAGTAGAGAAATTACAGAACTTCATTCATGAACCTTAAGTGGTTAGGGATACATGTGATATGGGAGATGCATACCCCCTTTTCCAATATGACCCATTTCTCACAGTTGATACCATGCAAATGTCGTGTATCTTCTTGCTTTAAAGCTTCACATTTTTATCTAAATTCCCGATGCCACTCTCCTTATATATGACAGATACCCCCCTGTACTCTGAAAATTTCGATTTCCCTTAGATGGGTGCATATTTCGTTCAAATAGGCCAACAAGTTCGCCCAAAAAAAATACTTGAAAACTTTTGCGGGGTGGCCATCAAAATTGTGAGCGCTTATCATTTGTTCTGCTTGGTTATGCCACTAAGGATGCTTTGATGGGGTCGCCACATATCTGATTTTTTGTTGGCAATGATCATATCTCAAATAAACTTTCCAGGTAGGATTTCCTCCTAGCGTTTCCACCTAATGCCATTGTATTTTTTGGCATATATGCTCTTGTCACATGCAATGTGTTTCAATAAAAATATTTCAAGCTAGACTTATAACCTACGGTTGTCATCTAATTCCATTATAATTATTTTTTACTGAAGATTTTGTAAATATTTAAGTTACCTACTATTTAAGTTATGAACATTTAGAAGGTTTTACAGAGTTGCCACCTATCTGAAATTAAAAAAAAAAAAAAAAGTTACGGCAATGTAGGTATAAAAGGAATGGTATTTTACGTCGTACTTCAACAAAAATATCTCTAGTTAGCGCTATCACCTAGTGCTATATATTTCTTTTTCCGATATCCACCATAACCTCACCAACTAATTGAATGAATTAGTTTCTACACAGAGTTTTTCAGTTAAATTAAAAACGTGCTGGCACAGAAGGTCACGTTATTCGCACCCGCATTTTTTCAAAAGAGTAAGGGGGAGGCCTCTATTGAGATATAGAGCACATGTGGAGGATGACTTGATCCAATCGCTAAAAAGTGAAGTATGGCGTACTTTCATAAGCAACGACCAAAAGCGCCCAATCGGCCAATCGTCTATGATAAAATGTAGTTACTTCTATTAGTTACGAATAATTTTCATCTCAAGCGAAAGTTTTGGTTGTTGCTTTTGGTATTACTTTGGTATTACTTAACCTTACATGGCATAGCCGGTGATGCTTTACAAGAAGCTCAAATCCAATCAGGGCAGCAAGAGAGAAAGAGCCTTTCCGATGTTTGTGTGACAATTATATCACTCACTCCAGCACAATTGATATTTCTAACTTGGTTTTTAGCATTAAAGAATCTATACTATCCTCGCTTAACCCTTATAAGTTTACTCTTTACAACCGCACTGATTCTATCTTCGCTTAATGCATCTATATACTATATAAAATTCGAATTATGTATGTATCTATAGACCGACTTGTGTCCTTAACATATAAACCGGTCGTAAGCAAATTTGAAACACGCACTGGATATCTTCCAGGGATGGTCATGGGCTAAAAAATATTTAGATATATATAGGGGGCTTGGCACCTCCCATAGAACAGGAATTTTTCATAGTGCATATCTCTGGAAATATTTGGGCTAGACAACTGAATTTTGATAAGTGGTTATAAGGGGTTAATCCCTAACACCTGCATGAAAACTGGTGATAACTTAAAAGGGAGCGTGCCACCTCCCATACAACTGGAAATTTTTGAATTTTATATATATAGATAGAAATGTGGGGTGAAACCCACGGGTATAAGCTAGTTATTTATAAGCTTTAATTTCTTGTGTTACTTAGCTAAAGAATTTTTTTGTAGCTGAGAAGTTTTAGATCTCGACACTTAACAAACCCCTGCCTTTCAACGACTCGGCAATATATATATAAAAAAATTAAAAAGATTATGCGCGTGCGCCCCTCGTATCTGTTGGGCGGGATGGTGGGTTATCCTTTTGGAATGATTATTATTACACAATGCTACAAAAAAAAAATTTAATATACTTTTAAAACGACCTAGTAAAGATTGTTCACTTGGTAGAATGATACACGAAACCATGTTCAAACCATTTTATCAGTTTTTTCGTGTTAAAAAAGTCATTAAAAAACAAATTTTCAATCGATTTAAAAATTCTCAACGGTTTTGATTAGCTGAATGTTGACACTTTCGAAATAAATACAGTGTTTTGCTCATTTAAAAAGAGTAAGACGTGTTTTTAATGGAGTTAAAACTTTCAAATATTTTACTTTTTATCAAAACAAATCAGTTAAGCTTTTTCCAAAGCTGTCATGATAGCTTTCAATATTCGAGTTTGGGGTTAGTGTGAATGATGGTAATAAATAAATTTTTTATAATTTCAAATAATAATCTTTTTCCTTTGCCCCTTTTACAATATTTTAACAAACTCGAGTTCCTATACAAATGTTCACACTGAACTCCTCTCAGCATTTTATAGCCGGGCGATTTTCCAGTTCACACCACGAAATAAAATGTCACTTAAATATGTCTGCCATTTTTTCAAGTTAGCAAATTTTTTATTTCTTCACTCGACAAATCCTATCACGATTATGTGCTTGCATGCACACGGAAGTAACATTTAACTATAATCTTTTGAAATAGAGTGGCAAAAAATTAAAGTATGAGTCACAGCGCCCTTAGATTGAAATATCTCAGATTATGAACTGTAGGAAATTTCTGACCAATCTTATAAGAGTTCAATGTAATCATTTTACAGAAAGAGACTCATTACTCGAGCTGATGGACGCGAGGATCATAGATATCTACTTATGGATATGTACATACATATGTATACCGTTCTTTGAATGCTTATTGCCCTCAAACATGAATTGCATTCAACACAAATCGAATTGTGTAAGAAGTATTCAATCTATTTCCAATTCAATATTGAACAGTAGATATCCTACCGCATAGAGTGCATATACATGTATATAGTCATGTATGCATTCATATTTACGTACATAGATATTGAAACATTTTATATTTACATTGTTCAAATTTTAAGTGCTGTAGTTGACCATTAGGAAAACTTTGGTAATAACACTTTGTATCCCATACACACTCTATCTCTCTATGAACCCCTTCCTAAATTTCTTCGTTTCCAATGTGTTCTTCTGAGTCAGAGATGCTTGAAGTTTCATACTTTGAATCAGATATTCCCTATCAGCTGTCTTCTCGGGTACTAGTATTCGATCTCAATTCCAGAAATGGTTGTTGAATTAAAACGTTAACTACATACCCAACAAAAAAAATTAAATAGCCATTTGATACATGATTCCTATGTAGAATATTCTGCTGACTTCAAATATAGATAGCTTAGTAAATAGCTTAGAAGTAGAAAAGTTTTCGAGATATTTCGAAATTTCAATATTTGGGTTAAGACAAAAAAAAGTAGGATTACTAATCTGTCAATATCGCCGCCATTAACGCTTTTATGTTATTCCATTTAATTTTGAGAGGATCAAATACCATTTCCACCAAAGGTCAAATATTTAAAATCGACGTCAAAGATACGGAGTTATGGCTAACTAGAAACATTTTTTATGCAAATTTTGAATTTTTCTCAACATTCATGTATTTTTTTTTTAACGAAATATTTATTTACTTGCTCGGTTTACACTGTGAGTTAATAGCCTTTTTGTGAATATTTTGCCCTTTTCGGGACTATAATCCGTTGATGTGTTCTATTATCAATGGAATATTGAGCT
Organism: Merzomyia westermanni; assembly: GCA_949987695.1. Taxonomy (NCBI): domain Eukaryota; kingdom Metazoa; phylum Arthropoda; class Insecta; order Diptera; family Tephritidae; genus Merzomyia; species Merzomyia westermanni. The sequence continues at coordinate 27,277,224 of OX465290.1, forward strand.
TTTACTTATATTTTAGTTGTTTTTACTGAAAAATAGTATCTCAAAGTGAAAATCATTCAAGTTATTTTGTAATTTTAATCTCTTACGTGCAAAAATATTTTATTATTTTTGCAACGTCTATAGAGGAGGACGAAATTCCGTTTAATTTTGTCGTTTGCGAAAATTTTGAAGTTTTTTCGCTCTTCATTGGTTTTGTCGTGCTCACATAATTAAACCACTTTGGAAAATACTGTGATCTGCAGACAAGATGAAGTCACTTACTCCAAAAAAATTAAAGTTTAATCAATTCAACTTTTCTTAAGGAGATTGTTTCAAAAAAATTAAGCAAATGGCCAAAAACAGAAGTTCAACTGCATACGAGAGAAATATATGGGAGAGTTTCCAGAAGTGTAAGAAAAGTGTGTAAATTAACAGAGGTTTTAGGTTTTTCTAGAGGAGAATGTGAAACGCAATACAGTTTGATCAAAAAGCAAACCTTTTGCCGATGTACCCCGAAAATGACCAAGAAACACGACCCCGAACGACGATCGCTAATAGTTCACTCGTTTATACTGGATCCTTTTAAGACATACACGGAAATATGGGCATATTTAGAACAGTGTTATAATATAAAAATATCGGCCAAAATAGTCCTCCGGCGATGGGCGGAAAAATACTTGAATATAACTGAATATGCATCAACCGGAGGCTAGACTTTGCTAGTAAGTGCCACCAAAAGGATAGAAAATTATTAAATTTAATCGTATCGAGTAAGTTTCATGTGTTTGGAAATAATGGTAGGCCTTATGTCAGACGTCCGCCGTTACAGGAACTGAACCCCGTGTGCACAAAAAAAACCGTTAACCATGGTGGCTTATCCGTGATGGCATGGGGATGCTTCACTCCATCTGGGGTAGGTCCGATTGTACCAATTGAAGGGACAACTACGGCGAAATGTACGAAGATATTATAGGAGACCACTCAAAAGGAAATTACACGAGAAATCTATAGCTTTCTTGGATTTTCCAGTAAGATAACGAAGGAAGAAACCCCCGAAATAAGACTGGTTTATGGGAAATCATAAAGAAAGAATGGCAAAAATTACTTCGACCCAATGTAGCCCACTTGTGGCTACCAGGAATAATCGCTGACAGGAAATAATCTTCAAAAATGGTTCTCCAACAATTAGTTGAAATAAGGTATATTTTGAGAAAATTTCGTACCTACGAAGGTTAAATCTTTTTATGTTCCAACATTTTAATTTTAACTCATGAAATAAGTAGACAAATTGAATACATTTCCTGTAATATTTTTGTAAACTTTAATTCTGGAGTTGTATACTTTGCCGATCGTATGGCTTAATTATATGAGCACAAGTGTATATAATTACTCACATTGACGTCAGGAGAAAATCCCGCAAGAAAAAGGACATAACATGTAGAAGATTTTTCGGCCAAATATTGACTCAAAAGCTGTTGTAGTTTTTAAAATAGTAGGTAGAATGCTTTTCAAACAGTAAACAAAGGATAATTTTGGGATTTTCATGTAAATTATTGAACAGGTTTTCGTTTTCTTAGTGCTATACATTTGGCAATGTAAAAAACAGTGTTGATTTTAACGATCTCAGAGCAAATCAGTGAAAAGGATTAAGCACAAAGTGACTAGAAATTAAGTTTGCTTTTGTTAAAAAGTAAAGTAAAGAAAAAGTAAAAAAAAATAGAATAATATAAAAAAAAATATTAAATAAAATAAAACTAAATTAAATTGAGTTAAATTAAATTAAATTATATTAAATTAAATAAAACAAAAAAAGGAAAATAAAATAAAGTAAAATAAAATAAAATAAAATAAAATAATTTTGTTGTTGGTTTTACGGTCTGTTCATTTTACATTTTTTGTAAGTACAACCAGCTCGAAAATACAAAGAAATAAAATATCTTTAGTTATATAAAATAAAATAAAGTTAAATTAAATTAAATAAAATAGAATAAAATAAAAGCAAATAAAATAAAATAAAACAAAATAAAATAAAATATTATTATATTATAAGAAAATAAAATAAAACGAAATAAAAAAATGTAAAATAAAATAAAACAAAATAAAATAAAATAAAGCAAAATAAAATAGAATAAAATGAAACAAAAAAGAAGTAAGGACGGCGCTGTCTTCGGCTGTGCCGAAGGCTTTATACCTTTCATGAATACGTGCAAACTTAAATACGCATTGTTTAAAGTTCTCTAAAACTTTGTCAGCAATACATTTAATTTTCTATTATAATAAGCTTTATTTGTTTAAGGGAAGTTGCCATAATCCTCTTATCTGAACGATCGGTTGTATGGGATATATACTATATATAGCTCCGATCTTGCTGACTTTTTTATGAAATCTTTTACTATCCATAAGAAAATATCTCACCAAGTTTCAAGTTTTAATCTTTAAAAATGAGAGAGAAATGGCCATAATCCTCTTATCTGAACGATCGGTTGTATGGGATATATACTATATGTAGCTCCGATCTTAGCAATTTTTTTACCAAATTTTTTATTATCTGTAGGCAAATATCTCGCCAACAGTCAAGTTTTAATCTTTAAAAATGAGGGATAAATGGTCATACTCCTCTTATTTGAACGATCGGTTGTATGAGAGATATATGCTATAGTGACCCGATTATACCGGATCTGACAAATGTCTAATATAATACAAAAATACATCCGTGTGCCAAATTTCATCGAGATATCTCAGAAATTGAGGGACTAGTTTGCGTTCAAACAGACGGACGAACGGACAGACGGACAGACGGACGGACAGACGGGCATGGCTGTATCAACACTCAGTTCATCGTCCTGATCAATTTGGTATACTTAATGGTGGGTCTATCTCTTCTATTTCTAAACGTTACAATTATCGGACCAAAGTTAATGTACCATTTCATGTTTCTGAAAGGTATAAAAATAAAATAAAATAAAATAAAATAAAATAAAATAAAATAAAATGAAATGAAATGAAATGAAATGAAATAAAATAAAATAAAATAAAATAACTTAAGTTATATAAAATAAAATAAAGTTAAATTAAATAAAATAAAATAGAATAAAATAAAAGAAAATAAAATAAAATAATATAAAACAAAATTATATAAAATAGAATAAAATAAATTGAAACAAAATGAATTGAAAACAAAAACCAAATGAAATAATAAAACATAAAGTAAAATTAAATAAGATAAAAAAAATAAATAAATTATAGGAAATAAGTTAAATAAAATATAATTATTTGTTTTTTGGCGACCTTTCTGATTGTTAAATTATGTATTTGAAGCTGGCTTGAGATTCGGAGATTTTAATTAAAAAAATTTAATAAGATAAAATAAAATAAAAATATACGGAAGAAAAATAAAAATTTGCTGAATCAAAAAAAATAAGAGAAAGAAAGGAACAGAAAAAAAAAATTAAGTAAAATTTTTTGTATTAGTGATTGGTTTTTACGATCTGTTAATTTTACATATTTTCGAAAGTTTTGCGTGCTCGAGACCAGTAATAATAATTGTTATTAAATTATCTTAGTTGATTTTTAAAAGAAAAATTTAAAGCAACAAACATACACAGGCTACAGTTACAGTGCTATTTGAAAACAGCCACAATTTTTCTTCAGACTATTTCGAATAGGTTTTTGCTATTTCAGAAAATCTTGTGATTAGTCGAACCCACTTACTTCTGATTTGCAAGCGTAGCTGCCTAACTATAACCTGTATATGTTTGTTGCTTTCAATTTTGTCTCTAAAATTGAATAATAATTATTATTTTGGGCTCGCAAAACTTACAAAAATATTTACATTTTTTTGTTAAATTTCGATCGCTGGGCGATCTCTAGAAAGTGATTAAAATGACTTTGTTCCCCTCATGCTACAGTTATGAAACGCACTCTGTTTTATATATATTTTCTTGTTAAATAATAATATCTCACCTTTTGCTGGTTTATACTGTTACAAAGCCATTCTTATTAACTTTTACCTCTTTTTTTCTTTTCAGTTGCGCATCATGCCATTCATCTTGTGCCACATGCAATGGTTCCGCCGAATCACAATGCATCACTTGTCGTTCAGGTCGCTTTGCTTTCGATGGCAAATGTTTTAACAATTGCCTGGATGGTTACTATGCGGACAAAAAACGTCAAGAGTGTGTAGCTTGCCCCACTGGTTGTGCCACTTGTAGTAGCAATGGCTTTTGTTTGACTTGCCGTGAAAATTGGACACGCAACAAGAAGGGAAAATGTATTATCTCTGGCAGTGAGAACTGTGATGAATGTGAGTATGATAAAAAATTTTAAAAAATTATGAAGTTATGCATATTAACTTTCCAGTGTATGTGTGATTTGACACCAGATGTGGGCAACTTACAGCCCACATGTTTTTCATATTTTAACATCGTCGGTTCGATGTGGTTCAAACTCTTTTTGACCGTTTCTTGTGAACTTTTGATGTTCCGATAAAAGTGGAAATCGTAATATTTTGATTTTCACTACACCACAATCTCTTGCAATAGGTTGTACTTTTCGATTTTCCGACAATTGCTAGGTCCTCGCTCTGCATCCTTTCAAAGGGTAACCACCAAGTTAACGTCTATCGTTTTAAAAAAAGTTACATCTGTTTCGATTGTGCCTTTAAATGAAAGATGTCCTCTAGAGGTTATTTGGTTGATATGACTTTTTAGCTCTTAACCAAGATATCGACGATGCACTTGACAGTACATTTTCGAACTTAAGCCTCTTCTGCTTGGCACAAAAAAGTGCGTCTCTCATATTTGTAGCAAATATTTCAAGAACGCAATATAAAAACGTTTCCTGTACATAAAATAAAGCAACGTCACGAAATGCAATCAATTGAAATTTCTCAAATGCTAATAACATATTTACATCACATTTCGTCATGAAAATATTTGTAGGGCTAATTACATCTATACGACCTTACAAAAAGAAAATTTCGCAATTTCACGCCGTTATTGTTATTAATAATTTGCCACAGCTGAGTTAAATGCAAAGAATGTGACGAAAGTGACGCCTCAAAATTCTATACATGAAGCTTTGTAATAACGGTATGATGGTAAAAACGATGAGTTTGATATGCTTATTAGACCGGGATAGCGAAAAAAGGTTTTTATTTAAATATTGATATTGACAGTCACTTATTTGTCGTTTCGATGCTAGATAAACTTATTTCTGTCAGAGTTAAAAAATTTTGAAATTAAAGCGACATAAAAAAATAAGCCAGCAGAAACGATTTTTTTTGCAAGTACTTAGCAACTTGGTGAATAAAATAACAAAATGACTTTTAATTTCAAAATTTAAAATTTTCTTTGAAATTCAAATGTGAATTTATCGCTTATTTTTTATCGTTTTATTTTCAACAATTTTTTCTGCTTGTATAAAAATTTGTATCCAAAACAAATTTTATTTGGCATCGACGAAATGACGTGTAAACAAGTAAGGAAAGCGCCGTCTTCGACTGTCCCGAAGACTTTATACCTTTCATGAATATGCATCACGATTTAAGTGTCCAATCCTTACTCACAATTAGTACAAACTCTGCAAAACTGTTAATTTAAAGAAACATGCCCAAACAACATAATCGGAAAAATCGTTGTTTGGGAGCTACATGTTATGTGGGTCCGATCTGGGTGATTTTCACTACACACATTACATATATAATATGTACCAAAGCTGCAAAAGTTTACGTTCCTAGCTTTTTAACTGCAACATTTATAGCCCAAACCCCGTTTATCGGAACAATCGATTGTATGGAGCTATGCGTTGTATTGGTCCGCTCATGCTGGTTCCGACAAATGATTAATGGTTTAGAAACTGGTTGCCTCTTACCAAATTTCTTCGAGATATCTCTAAAACTGAGGGACAAGTTTGCGTTCAAACTGGACAAGACGGACAGACGGACGTACGGATGGGCATTGCTAAATCAATTCAGCTCATCAACTCATCTCATCTCCTCTGCTTCTCATACTTACAAACATCAGAGCAAAGTTATAATACCATTTCATGTTCATGAAAGATGTAAAAAAGGCCAATATTAAAAGCGCGAATTAATAAGAATTGTTTTCGTCATTCTGAAAAATAAAAGCTATATCTCTACTATTTTTTTGTAACCCAGCCTAGTACTGATATATAAATAAACATCTTAAAGTGAAATTTAGCAACAATAACAGCAGAAACACGAAAGTATGCACTACGATATATTCCAGAACAAGTCAATTTATGCAATGTTGCGTATACGCATAACCAGTGTGACCAGATTAGGATTTTCGAGGCTAGATTTAGCCTTGTTTTTTGTCCTTTAGCCTCATAATTTTGGTTTTAGCTTCGTGGCTTTTTTCTTGCCTTTCTTTTACTCCACACCTTTTCTGGTCCCAACACCATTTTTCATACAACTTTGAGAAATATATAAAATTAAAGCTTAATAAAGGTATTATAGATGACGAGAAACAGAAAATTATTTGTAAAAATTGTCAACTATTTTTGAAGGAGTTAATAATCCAATTGCTAATAACCGTACAGTTGACAAGTGTGACCTCTACCATAACATAAAACTTCATTAAACGAACCTCCTTTTTAGAACTGGTCGAATTCGTATTTAGCTCTTCGGTATAACCTTTCAGTTGGGAGGTTGAAAGAATTTTTCGTGCCATGAACATTTTAAAAACTAAGTTAAGGAACAGATTAAAAATTAAAATGCTTAACTCGCTACTTAATATTAGATTTTCGTTAAAACGTTACCCAAATGTAGCACTGATTTTGAAATTGCCGATGATCTCATCTCTATGATAAATACCCAAATTTTGTACGCAGACTCATCAGACGAAGAAAATATTAAAAAATTAATTAGTTTGTAGTGATTTTTCTATAGTACGTATTTCTTTGGAAAAATTCCTTGTCAAGGAAAATGTGCCTGATATGTGTCGAAACAAGAATAGTGCCTTTAAGTTATGTCTATAGGTTCATATACAAATAGTTTAAACTAAAATAAAACAATTTTATTTAAATTTTTCGTAAAAAAAATTTCTGACTTTTTTTAGCTTCGTTTTTTCTTAATTTTAGCCTTTTCTCACCTTTTGTTTTTTTGCCAATTTAGCCTCTTTTTTTTCTAACACCTGGCCACACTGCGCATAACTGTTTGGAAAGTGTGCAGCGTGGTGCAAATGGCGATGAGTCTCGTCTATAGATATATCGGTGATACGTTGTTTTTTGCGCTTTACCATGATATACATGCCACTGCTGTCTGTGGCATGCACGTAACTGTTGATGACAACATTTTTGATGAGACTCTCAACAGCCTTAAAAGTGTGTCGGCAATGACGTCGAAGAATGATAATGACAATCAGAAACACAAAGTGTGGGCGAATGGTAGGACATAGAAAATTGCAAGTAATTCGGAAAGAAGAAAAAAAGTTGTCTTCGGATTTGCTGAAAACTTGATTCTCTTCAACGATTGAAAGTTTGAGAGTTATATGTCTTGTCAGAAAGCCATTTTATGGAATTAATGTGCTACCTTCAAGCAGAAGCACTTACTTGCTGAACTATTTCCTCTCGCGTAAATTCAATGATCTTCTTTAAGTATGTATTTCGAATGGAGATCTGAGCAGCATGTGCCTTACCGTTTCCATACAAAATATAGGCGCCGTGTAGTGCGTAAAGAGCTTTTCTTTTTTTACCAAACGTTCAGGATGCATCTTTCGGGCAGGAAACCTGAAGAATGCAAATGATGTAGAAACTTCTTTTTGCAGCCTACCACCGACTGGTTAACTCTGTTCAGATACCGTCATAAATAAGGTAAGGGTGAGAGCCACCCGTTATAGCCGTGGCTGCCTTGGCCAATATGAAAGTCACTTGAAATAATACTTGAATAAATGGATATTTCAGACTCGCTTTTAAACATAAAAAAATCAATTCTTTCTATCCTAAATTCATAGCTACTAATTGTTTCTTATTCTTTGACTTCTATATTAACTTCTAAGAATAATTTTATTCTGTTAACTTGTTATTTCTTAATGTATAATCTATCCTATATCTACTTTACTTAGCTGATGAGGTTTTCTCTGTAGCTGAGCAGTTTTAGATCTCGACGATTAACAAACCAAAGCCTTTCAACGACTCGGCACAAACGAATAATCCGCGCGTTATGCGGATGCGCCCCTCGCGCCGGTCGGGCGGGATATGGTGGGTAATCCGTTGGGAATTATTTTTATTATTATTTTTATTAAGAGACGTCTTTGATAACAATTTGAAGTGAACTTCTTAGGAAGGGATACAAGGTTCTGATTGAGAGTAAAATACGTATTTTTTTTTTTGGAGTAGATGGACACTTTTTATTGATTAAACTTAAATAAAGTATTGTAGCAGATAATTGTAGTAGCATTTATAAAATAGATAATTACAGCAGAATTAGGTAGGGTTCGGATTATTTCGGGATGGTCTTCTGAACTTTTTTTGGATCATTTCCAGACTTTTGACCTCTTAAGACTCTAGGTACACATATGTGCACCTTGATTTTATTGTAATGTTGAACTAATAGTGGCACTTTGTGCAAATTATAGTACTACAAGTACTTTAAATATATAGATAACTAAGCTTAGTACATTTACTGAGGTCAAAAAATGTTTTTTTTTTTTATTTAGTAAAAAAAAATTGTTTGTAAGCATGTACACCAAACCATGAACAAATTTTAAATCGAATTTAATTCAGGCTCAGGTCTTAAGAGGTCTTTTTAGGGATCCTCACAGAATCATTTCGGAATCCTGATAAAGTCCCAAATTTATCAAATGAACAATCAAGAAATATTCTTGAAGTGAAAAGTGAAATGAGTCCGACTTAACCCAATAAGTACCGCAGGTCTTCTGCTTTACGCCCAGCCCGAGCAGGATAGCTCTACCTTGCAAGCGTTGTCCCACTTCTGGTTCACAATTAATAGATCGACACAACTATTTCCCAAGATATTTTGATGTCCGAGGACTCACACGATGCTTGCGCTGAAATAATTAGAGGTAATAAGGTGAGAAACCAGGCATTCGCAACCACTCCCGATGGTGTCATTATTGAGCTTAGGGCCTAAATAGAACCCATCGCTGTCCTATTAAAAATTAGGTTTCCTAAACTGAAGATAATCCTCGAACCTTTCGTTCTTACCTAGATCCATTTATGAACTTGTTCACCAGTACACTACTCCAAGTATTTTCCTGGTTATATTCCTCCCTCCAGTAAACGACCCCATTAAGAGTAGCAAAGTGGGCAGTGAATAACTTTCCAACCCGGAATAAAGACTAAGCTGGCTAGGCTACAATGCTGAAGTATTCTCTTATAATGATTCACTTTTTCTTTGTTTTATCGTCTCCCAGCATCTCAATCTGGTCCGTCCCCAAGTTTCATGAAAAAATTGTTCTAGCAAGGCCACATATGAAATATTTTTCGAGTTTAATATAAAAGAGTAGGAGTTGAAAAATTTCCATTTAACATTTCTTATAAGTGCCAACACTTATTGTGTTCCTTAAATGCATACTTCTTAGCCTTTGTGCCTTGATTGCTATGAATTATCCTCCTGCAAAATTTTTTGTGATTGCAGTGGTTCAGCAATATTCAGGCAGATTCGTAGATTTCAACATCATTTCGTTCAGCAGCATAATGAAACTGACAGTTTCATTTGCATGCCAAATGAACAAACAAGGTTGGGGGCGGGTAAACAGACAGTCAGACATGCCATTCCGTTGCTGAGGAATAAGCATGAGGAACTGTAGACTAACTCATACTGGGAAAATTTTTGTATTTCCCTCTTTTGCTATAACTTAAGGTCTGCTGAGCAATTTAATGACCAACATAGCCACATAAAGCGAAGTAAAAAGGTCATTTCTTGAGCCATTTGGCAGTTTGATTGTAATATTCGTACATTTGATGCACATTGCCAAACGCAAAGCACATAATTTTGTGACACGGTCACCTTAGCTTAGTGATCGTATGGTGCACAAAGGATATAAAAAGCAGCAGGTGACTAACAAGGGTGATCGACCAGCTTGGAAAGGAGGTATCAGATATCACAGTACCAGTTAAATGAGAACTGCTATAGAAACTATTACAAAACCTCGCTCTGTGCGCTTGATTGTAACACCTGTAAAAATCACTCGAAGTCAAAACAAATAAGCTATATATCACGACAAGCATTCGCTTTTGCTTAATTAAAGTCTTCTGACAAAAACAATTAAAACACAGCGGCTTCGCTGGCTAGGCCACGTAGTGCGAATGAGCGAAGATGCTCCAGCCCAGAAGGTATTCTTATCGGCACCCGCCGGTGGAAGCAGAGGAAGAGGGAGACCACCACTCCGATGGAAGGACCAAGTGGAGACCGATTTGCGATCCCGCGGTGTTTCCAATTGGCGCCAGTTGGCGCAACGAAGAAACGACTGGCGAGCTATGTTGGACGGTCAAAATCGCCCAGGCGGTTAGATGACCATTTAAAGAAGAAGAAGACAAAAACAATAATAAAAAGTCATCAAACAATAATTACCCGGCAACAATTTGCATCTGTGACCAACATCTTGGTGCTGCGCATACAAAACGAAATTAAAAACACTTTAAATTTGCATTGAGTCATACGATTTAAGTGAGTTTCGTAAGCGTTTCCATACAACCATTTCATGTTAAAACATACATGCAATACACAAATATTTGCATACGCTGACCGTACGCATCAACGTACCATACTGCGGGTGCCCGTCCATAAGATAAGCATTTCATTCCTGAACACGAAGCCAATTTAACGCTCAAGCAACAGCACAACAACAAGATAGAGCTTGATTCATTTGGGTTTGGTTACGCCTTTATGATTGCCACAAAATTGTGTGAAAGCAACACCAATAAAGGCATACATTCATATCTGTGTAGTCTTACCGGCACCTTATCAATTTGTTGCTGTTGCGATGTGTTGGCTCATTTGCAATTTCCCATGACCATTTCATTTGCATTATAATTTTCATAACATTTTTTTTATATTTTACCTTCAATCCTACTTTTTCATTTAACTATATGATTGAGTTTATGGTTATGTGTAGTAATTTGGGCATGTCCATTTATTCGCATTTTAAGAATAATTGGATTTGCAGGATCTGAATTGACAATCCCAAAATCAAAAGATCAGTCTCCGAATTTCGATATTCCTTACATTAAAATAAAATAAAAATAAACAAAAATAAAATAAAATAAAACTAAATAAAATAATAATAAAATAAAATAACATAAAATAAAATTTAAAAAAATAAATAAAATAAAAAAACTGAAATAAAATAAAATAAAACAAAATAAAATAAAATAAACTGAAATAAAATAAAATAAAATAAAATAAAATAAAATAAAATAAAATAAAATAAAATAAAATAAAATAAAATTAAATGAAATGAAATAAAATAAAATAAAATAAGATAAAATAAAATAAAATAAAATAAAATAAAATAAAACCAAATAAAATAAAATAAAATAAAATAAAATAAAAGAAATAAAATAAAATAAAATAACAAATAAAAAAAATAAAATAAAATAAAACAAAATAAAAGAAATAAAATAAAATAAAATAACAAATAAATAAAATAAAATAAAATAAAATTAAATTAAATTAAATTAAATTAAATTAAACCAAATTAAATTAGTTAAATTTAATTAAATCAAAATAAATTAAATTTAATCAAAATAAATTAAATTAAATTAAATTAAGTTTCTCTGCTAAGAACTTTAACAATGTATTTTTCGCTTAATATTAAAATAATCCACACAAAGCTTTCTAATAAGCAAAGAACAAAAATTTGTATAAGAAAGCAGAAAGCTAGTGATACTTTTTATTGGACTCTGGCTCTTTCATATGCAGATTTGGCGTTTAATAATAAACCACTTATTAGCATTTGACTATATGCCAATTTCTTAATGCTGTTTTCTTTTTAATTTCTTCTTCTCTTTTTCTTTGTTTTAAATAGCTGAATATTACGACAACAATCACTGTCATCCCTGTCACTCGACATGCGAAACATGTGACGGACCCACCGAATCGAATTGCCTTTCATGTCCACAAAGTTTACTCCTACAATCGAGTCGTTGCGTTAGCAGTTGTGATGATGGCTTCTACATGGAGGCGGGTATTTGTGCCAAATGTTTGCACACCTGTACACAATGCGTTTCACGAATGAATTGCACAGCTTGTGCCAAAGGATTGCAACTACAAAGCGGCGAATGTCGTACAACCTGCGCTGATGGGTAATTAATGGAAAATTGCAAAGCTCATTGTAGAGTACGCAAGTAATTGCGTTTAAATGGAAAAGGCGTTAAACAGTGTGTAGCGCAGAGACGTTAACTGGGTGGGGGGCTATGACATTTATTGGCAGCTCAGTAGACGGTAAAAGGGAACGAAAGGTTTGCTACGACTTTGTGTTTCTTAAAAGAGGCGATAAAGTGCATTTAACTTTTGTTTCGGTCGTGATGTTCGTGACAAGCCTATTTATTAATGCAAGACATTTTAAAGATGGAGAAGAGAAAATATTAATTACATATTTTCTTAACTAGCGTGTCGCGAAGAGTAAATGGGGCATATTCTTAGTCAAAATAAGTTTGACTTCGATTTTGTTGCAGCTCTTTTACAAAATATTTAATGGATCAACTGTTAAAAAAGCTGCAACTACCTTTAAGTCAAACTTAATTTTGCCTATGACTTTTCTTCATTATGTTGAAGTTCTTCTACGTTTTGGTGGCATAGAAAATAACAAAATGTTTAGACCTTAGACAAAACAAAAATTGTTTATAGCACCAGCGCCAATAACAATGTATGAGAGTGAAAATAACAAAAACCTCATAGGGTGGACAAAATAACAGATGTTTTTTCAGTACCACAGCTCTTCAAATATTTTTCCCGATAGTGGGATTCGAAACTGCGCTCCGACGTTGCTGCTTGGAGTTGTTATTGCCTTCTTCCTCTTACTTACACTTACATATAGGACAAGACTTTTCCTTTTGCTTCGTTTTAAGGGAAAAAATAATATTTTTCTCTTAAAAATTTAATTCAAAAAAATTTTGTTTTTTGAAAACTATATACTATATTTTAGAATGAAGAAATAATACTAAAAGAGTTTAAATTTAATTTCTGATTTTAGAAAATTTTCGAATTTTAAAAATCGAAAAAATTAAACGTCATTAAATTTTGGGCTCAAGTTCTTTTGTATAACACCTCTGATATATCTAAAGATATCGTGAAATTTTCAGAAGTGTGTTTTTTATTTTTCCAAATATATGAATTTTTAATTTTTTGGGAAATAAAAATTTTTTCTAAGTTTGTTTTAACGTTCTGGCCCAGTTCAGTTAGTTTAACGCAAAATTACTCAATTTTGATCACTGATATTTACTTTGCTAGTGGAATGTAAAAACAAACATATGCACTACTCCAAAAAAAATTTGTCAATTATCAAAATTGAGTACTTTTGGTTTTTATAACAGAAGTCGACTAGAAAGTTTAAAAAATAAAACAAAAAATATTTTGAAAAAAAAAAATTATTCTTTATGCTTCGAAAATTTTCGATTATTGCAAATCGAAAAACTTATAGTTCGTCGTTAAATTTTTAACTCAAACTTTTTTCTATTATACCGCTGATATATTCTGAAATTTTTACAAGTGTGTTTATTTTTTTCAAAAATAAGAACTTTTTTGAAAATTATTATTTTTTAAATTTTCTAATTTTGTTGTTGTTGTTGTTGTTAACACTGCTTCGCCCTGCCCAATGGGCTCGATCACTCTAAATTTCCATGAGGCTCTTCTAACTGAAGTCAATTTTCACAGGGTTGGACCAGAGTGATGTAGGTGTTAGAAGATTTCTAATTTTGTTGTCGAGCGCAATTAGTTAAACATAAAATTACTAAATTTTTATCACTGAACAATTTTTTTCGTGCCGAAGGGCAAAGCGGATCCATACTTCCAATCGTTTTTCCGCCCATTTTGCATGCTCGACACAGCGGCAAAAATGCGGGAGAGCCTTATAAAGCAACGCTTAACGTTAGCCATAGACTATGGAGGAGGACTGTCCCAGCGACAGGCGGCGCTGCCCAGGGGTCGCTGCTACGCTCTGATCATTAGAATGCTACGTATGACAGTCTTCTTCGCTTGAAGATGCCGGAGGGCACTTTTCTTGTTACTTTTGCAGACGACGTGGCTGCTGTGGTAAGTGCACGAAACTGCGACATGGCATAACTCCAACTAAATCAAGTAATGCGCAGCCTAGACAGATTTATGTCCGATAACGGCGTCCAGCTGGCTACAGCAAATGCGGAGAGAGATTAACACCAGCATCAACATGACTGTTGGGGATCAATAAATAGACGTGTGTCGGTCCACGGAACATCTGCAGGTGATTCTAGACAGCAAGCTCAGCTGTCTCAGATCACTTTCAAAGTTTATGCGAGAAGGCTGCGCACACTATAGCGAATCTGAGACGTCTAATGGCGAACATGAGCGAACCAAAGCAATGTATAAATAACTCTGTATTGTTGTAAGGCGTGGAAAGCTGAGCAGATGCAACAAACTTTCGGAAGTACAATTGCGTGAACTTCTTCTTGCGGAGGAAAGAAAAAGAACCTCCGAGCTTCACTCAGCGGTACGTGGAGACGTTGTTGACGCGCAGGCGAGAGGAAAACCGATCCGGCGATTGCGACAACAGTAGAGCAGCGTGTGCTGGAAGGTGGACCAAGGAATTAATACCCGTAGTGGAGCCATGGAGCCGTCACTTCCACGTGACCCAGTTATTGACCAGACATGGTTACTTCCGCGAATGCATTCACAGAATTGTCAAGGCTAAACCCCGAACTGCCACTACTGTGGAAGCAAAGATGATGGACGCCACACCTAATTCGAATGAGAACAATTCGCTTAACAGCTAAGACGGGCGAAGGAGTCACTTGGCGACCTATCACTGGCACTGCCATCAAAAAGATTATCTGCGAAAGGGAGAGATGGGATATGGTTAGCAGATGCGGGATAAACGTACTCCTCGCCAAACGGAAAGGTGGCTGTCCAACCCATTAAATGCCAAATGTGGTCCCAGGTTTGGTAAGCTTTATTTTAGGTTTTCGTGGGTAATCCTTCAAAATAAGAAGTGAATATCACACACGGAGAGCCCCGTTACTAGAGCATCTAGAGGGCTTAAACCCAGTCAGAGCGTTGTGTGTGTTTTCCCCTTCGACGAACTATAAAACAAAAAAAATATCTTGTGGTAATATAACCAAAGCCGACATTCTCTTCTAGCTTGTGCTGCGTTCCTTTAAATTTTTCTTACAAATTGGCGGGACCTACGTGTTATACGCTTATGTGGATGAATCTTTTATTGAAAAAAAAAAATGCATGCAAGCAGTCCCAGCACTTGAACCTGAGACCTTTGTTGTATTGAGCCAACACACTGCCCTCATATGATGGCGGACTAGCATTGAATTTTAGCATATTAAGCAATGTAAAAAAAAACTCCTTAAGATTTAAAACTTTAACCAAATACCAAGAAATATGAAGTGATGGAAAACAATTCCATAATTCAACCTTAGTTCTTAACACTCGCGAAATATTTAATTTCACAAACCAACGTTGTTCGAAAAACAATAGCATTTAGCAAAGTAGTTAAATTGACACCTTTTCTTAAAAAAATGTTCAAGATGTTTTTTCTGGCTTTATAAGAAGTTTAACTTTTCTCATCTCCCTTTTATCACCGGCCATTTAAAAGTGCTTCTGATTAACGCTTCCAGCACTTTTCAACCTGTTCAAGCATTCAAAACAACACACTGCGTAACAGCCAACTCAAAATAGTGTCAAAAGTAGCAATAACAACAACAACAACAACAGCAATAAATATGAGCAACATAAAGATTGTGTCACCATTAAAAGTTTAAAAGTTACAAAAAGTTGCATCTCAAAGCGCATAGTTCCAACTTCCGCTTCTTCGCTGCTGTCTTGTTGCGCTAACAAGCAGCAGAAAACTGTAACACAACATTCAGGTAGCAGAACAATAACAAAATTATAGACAACTTTTGTACATTTTTAGCTAGTCACTACACGCCCTTCTGTTCAACCCCTCACCCTGCTGAGCGCTAGAGTTCCTATTGTTACTTTTACGAACGTTTTGCTGCGCTACAAATAATGACAATCATACAAAATTTATAATTTTCAAGTTTACTCGCTAGCAAAATACTAATGCTGAAACTTTATTTTTCACTATGTTTCTTACACTTTTCGCTCAGCAAACTAAATTTTTGTTTTTTGTTTTCTTTTTCACAGTTATTACAGCGACCGTGGCACCTGCGCCAAATGTTACCTAAGCTGTCACACCTGCAGCGGACCACGTCGCGACCAATGTGTCCAATGTCCGACTGGTTGGCAGTTGGCTGGTGGCGAATGTCATCCTGAATGTCCAGAGGGTTTCTACAAGTCTGAGTTTGGTTGTCAAAAGTGTCATCATTATTGCAAAACTTGTAATGGTAAGTTATGTGCACTGTGGCGCTTTTGTTTTGCTAAAGCCGCTTAGCAGTGATTTGCTTCTTGTTGTTGTGATTTGCTGTTTGTTGTACTGACTTGCTGTAGTTACTCACCAGCAAATCGTGTCATTCAGTTAGTGAGTGGATTTGTTGAATTTAAATTTTCACAAATCTCTTGATTTGCCTTGGCATCAGATTAGTTAACTAACGCTGCTTAAATAAATGTATATATTTAAATTTTCTTCAATGCAATATATTCTTTATATTTCACTTCTACGTTTTCTTTTCTACAAAAATACATATTTGATTTTGCACAGGCGCTGGCCCATTGGCCTGCACATCATGCCCGTTGCATTTTATGCTTGATGGTGGCCTTTGCATGGAATGTCTTGGCTCACAATATTACGATTCACCCACGCAAACTTGCAAAACATGTCATGATTCGTGTCGTTCTTGCTCTGGTCCTGGCCAATATTCGTGCAAAACATGCGCTTTCCCTTTGCATTTGGATCGTTTGAATAATCAATGTGTGCCCTGTTGTCCCACCGATGCGGCACCAGAGGATCAATCATGCTGTCACTGTGATAAAGATACTGGTAAGTGTATGAAAGAAGAACCAAAGCACATATGAATGTACATGTATATAAACATACGTATGTACATTTAGAAATATTTATCAGTTTCTAGTCATGTATGCTTATTTACTTACATAGTTACTCACAGACGAAATGGTACTTTTTTATATATCAATAAGAATGACGGAATTTTATTTCAAATTTTAGACTTTTTATAAAACTTTTAAAAGTAAAACTTATTTATTAATTTATTACAGCGCGCATAAAGAACTTTTTACTTCAAAATTTTCCTTAAACGAGCATTGAATTTGAGAGCAAAGAAATAATTTTATATTCTTAAAATTCACAACGCCTGATGAAGTTTCACTTCAAATTTTTGCTTTTCAAAATTTTTCTTAAAAGAAGCATTGCATTTGAGAAAAACAGAATTAATTTTGCTTGATCCTTCAAATTATAGAACATTTTTTCAAAAAAATATTATAAAGCGTTAGCAAAACTTGCACCGCCCAAAGAAGTTTTCACTTAAAATGTTTGATTTTCCAAATTTTCCTTAAAATGAGGATTGTATTTGAGAGCAATAGAAATAATCTTACTAAGATTCTTAAAATTTTAGATACCTTTTTAGACAAAAACATCATTTAAAGTTAGCAAAATTTACAACGCATAAAGGAGTTTTCACTTCAACTTTTTTTTTTTTAAATTTTCCTTAAAATGAGCATTGTATTTGAAAGCAATAGAAATAATCTAAGATTCTATAATAAGATTGAAAGTTAGCAAAATTCAAAACGTCTAAAGAAGTTTTCACTTCAAAACTTTTTTTTTTTTGCAAAATATTCCTTAAAATGCGCATTGTATTTGAGAGCAATAGAAATAATCTTACTTAGATTCTTCAAATTATAGAAATTTTTTTCGACAAAAATATTATTAAAAGTTAACAAAATTCAAAACGTCTAAAAAAGTTTTAGATTCTTCAAATTATAGAAATTTCAAAATTCAAA
Source organism: Merzomyia westermanni (assembly GCA_949987695.1). Taxonomy (NCBI): domain Eukaryota; kingdom Metazoa; phylum Arthropoda; class Insecta; order Diptera; family Tephritidae; genus Merzomyia; species Merzomyia westermanni. The sequence continues at coordinate 27,295,306 of OX465290.1, forward strand.
ACGTCTAAAAAAGTTTTCACTTCAAAACCTTTTTTTTTTTTTTTGCAAAATATTCCTTAAAATGCGCATTGTATTTGAGAGCAATGGAAATAATCTTACATAGATTCTTAAAATTTTAGAAATTTTTTTCCACAAAAATATTATTAAAAGTTAACAAAATTCAAAACGTCTAAAGAAGTTTTCACTTCGAACTTTTTTTTTTCAAAATATTCCTTAAAATGCGCATTGTATTTGAGAGCAATGGAAATAATCTTACATAGATTCTTCAAATTTTAGAAATTTTTTTCCACAAAAATATTATTTTTTCGACGAAAATATTATTTAAAGTTAGCCAAACGTGTAAAGAAGTTTTTACATCAAAACTTTTTTTTTTTTCAAAATGTTCCTTAAAATTCTCATTGTATTTGAGAGCAATGGAAATATTCTTACTTAGATTCTTCAAATTTTACAAATTTTTTTAGACAAAAATGTTACTCAAAGTTAGCAAAATTCATAACGCCTAAAGAAGTTTTCACTTAAAATATTTGCTCTTCAAAATTTTCCTTAAAATGAGCATTGTATTTGAAAGCAATAGAAATAATCTAAGATTCTTCAAATTTTAGAAATTTCTTTCCGACAAAAATATTATTAAAAGTTAGCAAAATTCAAAACGTCTAAAGAAGTTTTCACTTCAAAACTTTTTTTTTTTAAATATTTGTTAAACTGCGCATTGTATTTGAGAGCAATGGAAATAATCTTACATAGATTCTTAAAATTTTAGAAATTTTTTTCCACAAAAATATTATTAAAAGTTAACAAAATTCAAAACGTCTAAAGAAGTTTTCACTTCGAACTTTTTTTTTTCAAAATATTCCTTAAAATGCGCATTGTATTTGAGAGCAATGGAAATAATCTTACATAGATTCTTCAAATTTTAGAAATTTTTTTCCACAAAAATATTATTAAAAGTTAACAAAATTCAAAACGTCTAAAAAAGTTTTCACTTCAAAACTTTTTTTTTTTTTTTGCAAAATATTCCTTAAAATGCGCATTGTATTTGAGAGCAATGGAAATAATCTTACATAGATTCTTAAAATTTTAGAAACTTTTTTCCACAAAAATATTATTTTTTCGACGAAAATATTATTTAAAGTTAGCCAAACGTGTAAAGAAGTTTTTACATCAAAACTTTTTTTTTTTTCAAAATGTTCCTTAAAATTCTCATTGTATTTTAGAGCAATAGAAATAATCTTACTTAGATTCTTCAAATTTGAGAAATTTTTTTCCACAAAAATATTATTAAAAGTTAACAAAATTCAAAACGTCTAAAAAAGTTTTCACTTCAAAACTTTTTTTTTTTTTTTTGCAAAATATTCCTTAAAATGCGCATTGTATTTGAGAGCAATGGAAATAATCTTACATAGATTCTTAAAATTTTAGAAATTTTTTTCCACAAAAATATTATTTTTTCGACGAAAATATTATTTAAAGTTAGCCAAACGTGTAAAGAAGTTTTACATCAAAACTTTTTTTTTTTCAAAATGTTCCTTAAAATTCTCATTGTATTTGAGAGCAATAGAAATAATCTTACTTAGATTCTTCAAATTTGAGAAATTTTTTTCCACAAAAATATTATTAAAAGTTAACAAAATTCAAAACGTCTAAAAAAGTTTTCACTTCAAAACCTTTTTTTTTTTTTTTTGCAAAATATTCCTTAAAATGCGCATTGTATTTGAGAGCAACGGAAATAATCTTACATAGATTCTTAAAATTTTAGAAATTTTTTCCACAAAAATATTATTAAAAGTTAAAAAAATTCAAAACGTCTAAAGAAGTTTTCACTTCGAACTTTTTTTTTTCAAAATATTCCTTAAAATGCGCATTGTATTTGAGAGCAATGGAAATAATCTTACATAGATTCTTCAAATTTTAGAAATTTTTTTCCACAAAAATATTATTTTTTCGACGAAAATATTATTTAAAGTTAGCCAAACGCGTAAAGAAGTTTTTACATCAAAACTTTTTTTTTTTTCAAAATGTTCCTTAAAATTCTCATTGTATTTGAGAGCAATGGAAATATTCTTACTTAGATTCTTCAAATTTTACAAATTTTTTTAGACAAAAATGTTACTCAAAGCTAGCAAAATTCATAACGCCTAAAGAAGTTTTCACTTAAAATATTTGCTCTTCAAAATTTTCCTTAAAATGAGCATTGTATTTGAAAGCAATAGAAATAATCTAAGATTCTTCAAATTTTAGAAATTTTTTTCCACAAAAATATTATTAAAAGTTAACAAAATTCAAAACGTCTAAAGAAGTTTTCACTTCGAACTTTTTTTTTTCAAAATATTCCTTAAAATGCGCATTGTATTTGAGAGCAATGGAAATAATCTTACATAGATTCTTCAAATTTTAGAAATTTTTTTCCACAAAAATATTATTTTTTCGACGAAAATATTATTTAAAATTAGCCAAACGTGTAAAGAAGTTTTTACATCAAAACTTTTTTTTTTTCAAAATGTTCCTTAAAATTCTCATTGTATTTGAGAGCAATAGAAATAATCTTACTTAGATTCTTCAAATTTGAGAAATTTTTTTCCACAAAAATATTATTAAAAGTTAACAAAATTCAAAACGTCTAAAAAAGTTTTCACTTCAAAACTTTTTTTTTTTTTTGCAAAATATTTCTTAAAATGCGAATTGTATTTGAGAGCAATAGAAATAATGTTAATAAGACTTTTCAAATTTTAAAAACTTTTTTCGACAAAAATATTATTTAAAGTTAGCAAAATTCATCAGAAATCCTGTCATAACTAATAAAGAATATTCAGAGTTATGATAAGAGCCATTCAGGGAATGCAGTAACCCTTTCGATAAAATTGCAAGAGCTTCAAAATCTCTAACTAAAAACAAATTTTCAGATTTTTAAATGTTAACTTTTTGTAGAAAAGTTTGAAATTTATAAATTAATCGCTAGAGAATAAACTGCATAAATTGTTAAGCAAAAATTATAAAAGCTATTAAAATTTCTAAATTTTTGAATAAAAATTCTAACTCGTTTTTCTTTGAGCGACTGTGTGCTCACCCATGGCTCATGCCTATTAATGTATGCAGTTTGGATATTGCACAACATACCATCTCAATCTCATATCATACTTTTTCCATTTATTTACTCTTTTGCAGGCGCTTGCATTAATGCTTCACCAGCGGGCAAACGTCGCATTGCTGCCGCTGCTGAACAACAGCAATTTGGTAGCGCCTACAGTGGGGGCTTATATGGCGGACTATTGGATGACGATGCTGTGGGCGGCAATGGCGGTGCCTTTGGCGGTTTCTTTTCACGTATGGGTTCACCATTGACGACAATTACTGCCATTGCGGTTGCTGCATGCCTGTTGGTTGTCACCGTATTTGCGCTCATCTTTGCTGTGCTACAGGTTAGTTGAGATTTTATCTAATAACATGATGTTTAAGTTTGGCAGCTCTTCTGAAGTAGCATATATGTATGTACATATGTTAGTAAATTGTGCTACATACAATATGGGAATAATTAGTGTTTAATTTTATTTGCTTAAAACTAATTGGAATGCATCTTGTGGGAAATCAGGATTATGATACAATTATTTGTGATTTAAATAACTCTCCAACTGGTGAAGTTAAATGTGATGGGAATTCGTAGTCATGATTTGCCTTTAGGTTTGGTGATGCTGGCCTTTTATTCTATGAATATTTTTTTGTAGTTTTGTCAACAAATTAATATGCCTTGCTGCACTGTTGTGGGACAACTTAGCAGGATTGAGCTTAGTTATGGTTTTGGTTAGTAGATTGAATAGGATGCATGTGATGCGATATGATCCCGTGATATGTTGTAAAATATGATCAATATTATGCGCTTTTATGAAGCGTTTGATAAAATATTTTATAATATTACATAGAGCGAGATTATCAAAGTCTACATTAATAACGTTATGATTTAGTAGTCGCATGAAGGATATATGAGGCGATAAAATAAAATGTGATGATATACAATTTAAGAATTAGGACGCCCTCCTGTTGTCATATAAAATACGATGATAATGTGTAATTAAATGTGATAACAAATGGTATGACGTGATATAATAGACTGTCATATGATATGATAATGTGATATGATGTCATATGATAGCATAATGGGATATGAGGTGATGTCACCTGATGTCATATATTAGAATTTCATCTTATTTTATTTGGCATATCTGCAGCGTAGCCTTTGGCATATCCAAATATTACATTAAGGGTGTTCGTATAAGTACTTGGATGAATAGCATAGTTTATAATAGTCATAAATACCGCCTAGGTGATTTGGCCTTTGCATAAATAACCAAGATTTTTAGTCATACCTTCTTAGCAATAACTGATGACAATTGAAAAGACCTAGGGAATACAAGTCACCCTCAACTTCAGGGAAGGTTTTCTCTGATGCCAAAGTCGGATATCAGCAGGAATCCTTTTGGATTCCAACTTCTATTTTCATAAGCATAGCATAACAAAGGCAGACCAGCATGATGAGGGTCTTGTCAAGAGTTAGTGTAATTTTTTCAGTGAAAAAGGACTTTACTTCTCAGCTTCTTTCTTGAATGACATCAGATACTTCGCTGGTCTCTTCTTCATCTCAAATATCAGGTTAAATATACTGATATTGAGTCATCCTGTTTGAGGCCTTATTTTATTTCGAATACCTCGAATTAATATGTGTAAAGAATGATATAATGAAGGGTTGTGATCCGATTTCTCGCTACGTGACATAATGAAATGCATGAGTATACCATATGATATGATCTGATGTCGCGGATTGCGATATTTGGTGAGGTGACTTTATTGTAATAACGACAATGTTTAAATAACCTAAGTCTTAGCTTTTTAGCTGAAAACAATCTGTGACGTATACATTTTTGATATCACATCTGTATGTATTATATGATGTGGTTATGGTAGGTATGACTTAATTATATATACTAAAAGTGGTAAAAACGTGAACTGAAATTTATAAAAAAAAAACAACAAAATGTTTCATACCTTTTTCTACTTCGTTGTTTAAGAGTCATTCATTTCGCTTCACCGCTACTATTATGAGCACTAAATATGTCAGTTCAGTGGAAAATATATTTAAAATTTTCAATTTCCGTTGAAATCTCTTGTTTGGAATTCAGTTACCCATATTTATTTGAAGAAAAGTTCATTATTCATGGACGTTTCGCCAGCTGAAGCTTTTGTCAAACCTATAAAAGTAGGCAGACAATGAAATTAGTATGCAAAAATAAATTATATTTAAACATCTGCTTTATTCTTTGAATATTTTCATTTCCCTTTCAGCGAAATGAGCAAAATTATTGTTTTTTTTTTCAATGCTACGGTGCATAAATAATAGTGGTTATTTAAATACATTTGCATTTGCATTTACGAGACAAAGGTTTTTACTAAAATTTCTCTATTAAAAAAAAACATAATTCCATTTACGTAAGTTATATATTTCTATGATGTTAAAATGAAACATTCCGGTATATAAATAACATGTTTTGTGAAGTTGAAATAGAAAACAATAGAAGCAACTCATTTCTAGGGTAGTCCTACAAAACCGCTGATTTTGAACTGTGAAAAGGCTTCCTGAACCTATCATAGTTTTAATGAATTGAAGGGAAGGAATGTATGGGTATGTTTTTTGAAATGCAATTCGCATGGACAATTTTGCTTCTATTAAACTGTTTATGAAAAACTGCAAGCGTTGGAAAGGGAGCGTGGCTACGTAGTTGTGATTGCATTAATCGCTTCTGGCGTAAAAAATCGCACCGAGTCATCAGCAAGTAAAATAAAATAAATAAAATAAAATAAAATAAAATAAAATAAAATAAAATAAAATATAATAAATAAAATAAAATAAAATAAAATAGAATAAAATAAAATAAAGTAAAATAAAATAAAATAAAACAAAAGAAAATAAAACAAAATAAAATAAAAAACAAACAAATTAAAAATAAAATAAAATAAAATAAAATAAAATAAAATAAAATAAAATAAATTAAATAAATAAAATAAAATGAAATAAAATAAAATAAAGTAAAATAAAATAAAATGAAACAAAATAAAATAAGATAAAATAAAATGAAACAAAATAACATAAAATTAAATTAAATTAAATTAAATTAAAATAAATTCAGTTAAATTAAATTAAATTAAAACAAATAAAATAAAATAAAATAAAATAACATAATTTAAAATAAAGTGAAATAACCTAAAATAAAATAAAGTAAAATAAAATAAAATCAAATAAAATAATAAAATAAAATAAAATAAAATAAAGTTAAATAACCTAAACTAAAATAAAATAATAAAATAAAATAAAATAATAAAATAAAATAAAATAAAATAAAATAAAATAAAATAAAATAAAATAAAATAAAGTAAAATAAAATAAAATAAAATAAAGTAAAATAAAATAAAATAAAATAAAAAAAAAAAAAAAAAAAATTTAATTTAAATTAAATTAAATAAAATAATATAAAATAAAGTGAAATAACCTAAAATAAAATAATAAAATAAAATAAAGTGAAATAACCTAAAATAAAATATAATAATAAAATGAAATAAAATAATAAAATAAAATAATAAAATAAAATTTTTGTAAATTATTATTGGCCTTATTGTTTCGCTTATCTTGTTAGTCGGTAAAACATACTCAATTGTGTTAGTAGTATTATGTATAGGGTGAATTTGTGTATTTTTATCAAATTGTTGTTTTCGTCCACAGTTCCGGATGATGATCTCAGATTGAGATCGAAATATCGACAAATAAAATTAGAAATACAAAAAAACATTTAATATTGTATTTCAATTTGAAAAGGGCCTTGAGCTCAACAAACACTTTTTACAAATAAAATAAAATAAAATAATAAAATTAAATAAAAACTGTGTTTTTAAAAGGGGAAAAAATCGATAACCTAGAATATGTGGGTAAGAACCATTCGTTCAATGCAATCGCTCTAGTATAACTCAGTAACTTACATTTCACTACGCGCCCAAGTCACATTCGAGCGACCTACACATATTCTCTGGCACTTGAAATTATTATACTGTCTAATTTATTTGGCAGAATTTGTCAATTTAACGTGACAATTTAACAGAAAACCCAACACTCGCTTATTATTTTGTTATAAATATCTTTTTCTTACAGAAAAATAACATTAACAACGCATTTTGAATAAAAGTAAGCAATATCAAATAATAGAAATGGATTACGATAATTTTTTACATATCAGCAATAACGAAAATAGAATACAGAACAAGTAGCCAAATTTTGTTATGAATGATAGCATCTTTATTAAGGAAATATACTTATTAAATAAAGGGTGCCGTAATTGGGATAACGAGCTATCAATCAGATATTCATGTTGAGTACTCAATAGCACCTTCTAACTCACAAGGCTCGTAACGGTTGTGTATTATATGAACCTGCACATTTTGTTAAGCCCTTTAAGTACATTTGCCCGCAAGCGTATTTCTGAATATTAAATAACAACAAGCAAGAAAGAAGAAATGAACAACAGAATATACATTTGACTACGACAGCAACTTGAAATGCATAAGAAATGAAATGAAAATTGACTAAACGTAATGAATAAGCAATGAGTGAAAGTCCTTTCCGGAGCGATAACCAAATCAAAATCTGAATGACGAGAAGCCAAGAATAAAAGCATGTAGACGAAATAAAATATAATAAATAAATGTATCAAATAACAGCAAACGACGGCAGCCGTTCTTGCATGCAATTTCCTGTAAGGCATAGGTCTTCCTTTCATTATACAATCGTGCTGAATAAATTCACAACAACAACAATTGTGGTCATTGTTGCTGGCTGTAAGGAACTAAACTGGGCGGTCCCGACTCGAATCAGTAAAGAATACAGTTACAACAGGGCATGTAGTATCTTCGGAGCTAAAAAATATTGAATCATTTTAAAAATTGTCAATTTTCACTATTTCGTCCATGTCAGAACTTCAATTTGAAACTGAAATATCGAAAAAAATAAAAAATTTTTTTTACGTCCTAATACAAATTTTTCAAGTCTATACTCTTACATCATTTCAAAAGCGAACCTTAACTCAGAGTTTATTCGCTTTTGACTGAAAGTCATTGATTTGCCATACAATTTTTATTGAATTTATAACCTTATTTTTCTTGTTGACCTTTACACTTCGTCGTCAAAATAATCATTCATTTGCATGAAATACCATACAAAATTTCCTGCTGCACATCAAGCGTCATGAGGAATAAATGAAAATGCTAGAAATTATTGATTTCTATATAAATAAATAATCAGCACTAAACGTTAACGATGAGGGATTTGCGTGCATGCAAACGAATTTTTGTCACACGAAAAAATTCTCAGATTTAAAAAAAAAATCTCAGGTTTAATATGAATGAGCGCGAAGAGACGAGGCGTAATGATGGTGGTTGTGAGTCATTTTGTGAGCCTTAATATTGTATGTGCTGAATAATTTTGTAATAATAACTAGCAATTCTAGGCACGCTTCGCTGCGACTCAGAACTTATAAAAGGTTTAGTAAGCTTTGATTTAATCAAAAACCCTATCTTGTGTTGATTTCATATCGTGTGAAATTAAACACAAATCAGCACACTCCTGTATCATTAAAATTTTCAGTACTCTACCATTAAAACTTCTAAAGATATTGAATGGTTAGCTAGTATGAACATTGCCAAGGAGTTTAGTCATCCTGCATTTTTTTGAGCTGCTATAGACTAATCTCATATAACCCCTACCGTTTTATTGTTCTAACATAAACACTTCCAAAGAAATTTACTTTGAAAAATCTTATTTTTATGGGAGACTAAAATATCCGGCCCGCTTCGCTGCGTCTGAGAACTAAAAATATACTGATTCCACTTTTAATCATTATATCTCCCATTCCAGTGAAGATATTGAACTTAATTACATCGCTTATTGTAGCACCCATTATCACCTTACGCTTGATACCCATATTGTACTAAACACATTTTGGGTCACCGTGGTTCACATACCGGTCGATATCTCCGAAACTGCTTGAGCAATCGTTACAAGTGATATCTTACATTTTAAGTTCAACGTCTGGCAATAGAACGGCAAAAGTGCCATTCAATTCGATTTAGAAGTTTTTGTGTGATGTGCGACCAAACATACAGACAGACAGACAAAAATTCTGAAAACTGTTGATTTAACTTCTATTGGCTTAGTAATGATCCATGTTATCCATTTTTCTTAAATATCTGCAATGTAGAGACATCGACATGTAACAATTTTATTATATGTAGAGATGCCACGACCCATTTTGGATAACATTTTTCTTGAAGCACTAGAGCTTAATCTCATTTAACTTCTTCCCGAGTTTTATCTTTCTAACATAAGCATTTCCAAAGATATTCACAACGAAATAATGCATTTGTATTGGAGGTGCCACGCCCCCTTTTCTGTTACCGTTTATTTTCCAGGATATGTTAGTTGCTAATCTCATTTAATTTCTCGCGAAATTTAAATTTTCTAACATTAATACTTCGGAACATATGCAGTATCAAAAAATTAAGCGGTTTACTGATGTCACGCCCCTAAATATACTGAATTAAAAAATTAATTAAATAAATTATGTCGATGCTAAACTTAATTTAAGTCCGTTCATTCGTTTCGGAATTCATAGAAGCCAATATTTTTTACATAAGAAATATCTTTTTAATACAGTTTACGCCCAAGCAGCCTCTGTGGCTAAAATTATTGATTTACTCTCTAGCCAGAAACCGGGAATTTTATTCCCTTAAAAATAATCGGTCAGTCACCCTCTTACTTTTTCTTGCCAGCAATAAAAATTATTTTAGGCGTGATATTTTTTAGCAGAGAATAAAAATCCTTTTTCAAAAACTAACACACACAAAACTATAAAAAAATGTTAATTAAGAAAAAAAAAGTTGGTGGCAACCTTGGTTGACATATTTTAATATAAAAGTTTCTTCAATCCTTTTTCATATGAAACCAAGTTTATTTAATTTAAATAAGCTCTTTATAAATTTGATTTCATATTAATAATTGTTAAAAAAACCTTAATATTAAAATATCTAAACCAAGGTTGCCAATAATTTTCTATTTTTTTTTTTAATAAATTTTTTTTTTTGTGTTCGGAATGAAAGTGCTTAGCCAATAAAAAACCAGCCGCTTATTTAAAATTATTTAAATTTGATATCTAATGACAGATTATTAAAAACTATTTCAAATGAAAGTATTCTCGTATGCTCTAAGTAGTTTAAAACTTTCGCTCTTGCTTTGGTTTTAACACCTAAATCATGCTGTATTCACTACGTTTATGAATATGTGCATTGATTTACTTATATATATAGACGCTTGATTGGCACCTTGTCAACTTGCAAACATCAAAAATGCTATCAATTTAAACTAATTTGCATTAAAGTCGCTCAGACTTAAAAAAAAAAAAATTTTTTAAATCAATTTTTCTGTCACTCACATAGAAACATGTGACTTATAGCCAACTGCTTAGACATACCAATCCGCACAATGTGTCATGAACCTAAATGTATGTATATACATTATTTAATAAATAAATAAATAACTAAGCATACATAGAAAGAAATAAATTGCTTGAATAAACTTTTCAATTAAATGATTAACGTTCTTTGCCTCTTTGACATTGTGGCGCCACATAATCCGTCATCTTTGAGTACGAGCGATTACGTCTGACGATATGTAAAGAATTAAATGTTTATAAAAAAAAAGAGATAAACAGTGGGTAAACGGAAGGAAATAAGAATGAGTGAGATACCGACATGTGTAGTAAAATGAAAAGAAATTGAAGGGCCATAAAAACGGCAAAAGCCAAATTCTTAGAAAGAAAATGACAAAGAGAGTTAAAGGGTACTTCGTTCTTTTACATATAAACGTACACATTGTGAAACTTTTATTCACATAATACCCAACAAGCATTTCTGTAAATGTTTATTGAAATAAATTTAAACAAATTTTGCATAATCAGCGTTACATAAGCGTTTGCAGGAAGCAATTTTTCGAAGGTTTAAAGCGAGTTTTATTCAAGCATTTAATTTAAAGAGTGTAATGCAAGCGTTCATTTGTTTTTTGTGTTGTTGGAAAACAGAAATAAATGTAAGCTAATAAAAATTAGCGAAACATTGGGTTAGAAAGTGGAATAAACCTATTTTATTTGCACTAAAGTTAATTAGATCGGATTAGCCTACAGAATTATTATAATATAAAAGACTTACTAATCAGAATCGATAGGAAGAAAAAAAAAACGAAAAAACAAAAAAAAGTATTTGTTATTTTTTTTTATACAGGGTGTTTTTTTTACAGGTTTGTTTTTCGAATAGAGATAAAACTGGCATTTTGTGATCAAATCTATCAACTCTAATGTCATTTATGTTCAGTTTGGTTTGCCATTTCATCATGAACAGGTTGACAAAAGAACAACGCTTGCAAATCGTGCAAATTTATTTCGAAAATAATGGTTCAGTTCGCGAAGTTTACCGTGAGCTCCGTCCATTTTATGGTCGACATAATCGTCCATCAGAGCAATTAATTCGGTTAACCATGGATCGTTTTCGCACAACGTTTACTCTATGTGATAATACGCATCCGCAGAGACGTCGAACAGTGCGCACCGAAGAAACAATTGCCGCTGTAGAGCAAAGTGTTGAAGAGGACCCGAATGAATCGATTCGCCACCGTGCACAGCAATTGGAGCTTTGTCCATCAACTTTATGGAAGATTTTGCGCAAAGATCTTGGCTTGCGACCTTACAAGATCCAGCTTGTGCAAGAATTAAAGCCGCGAGACCATGCAATGCGTCGTGATTTTGGTGTATGGGCCGAAAATGAGATTGATTTCGATGCTGATTTTCATCGCAAAATTTTGTTCAGTGATGAGGCTCATTTTTGGTTGAATGGCTACGTCAACAAGCAAAATTGCCGCATTTGGAGTGAAGAGAATCCACATGAGACCCTTGAAACGCCATTACATCCACAAAAACTGACTGTTTGGTGTGCTCTATGGGCTGGTGGAGTCATTGGGCCATACTTCTTCCGCAATAATGCTGGAGAGGCAGCTACCGTTAATGGAGACCGGTATAGAGCCATGATAACAGACTATTTTGTTCCCGAATTGGATGGCATGAATGTGGATGAGTTGTGGTTCCAACAAGACGGCGCTACATGCCACACAGCGCACGTCACAATCGATTTATTGAAGGAAACATTCGATGAGCGCATAATTTCGCGGAATGGACCTGTCAATTGGCCTCCAAGGTCGTGTGATTTGACACCATTGGATTATTTTCTTTGGGGATATGTGAAGTCGCTCGTCTACACCAACAAACCAGAAACGTTAGGGGAATTGGAAGCCAACATTCGTGGCGTTATTGCCGACATACGGCCCCATATGCTCGAAAAAGTGGTTGAAAATTGGACCTGTAGAATTGGCTTTATTCGAGCCAGCCGCGGCGGCCACATGCCCGAAATTGATGGCATAAAATTATCCTTCCAATAAAGCCAAATTGATGGACCTTAAAACGATTTTCTTGTGTTTTATTTCAATTCGAAGTTCTATACCCCTAAAAAAAACACCCTTTATATAAAATCTTTAAATTTTAGTCAAAAAAAAAAGTATTTGTTATCGTTATTAATATTATTAATTTTTTTTTTTGTTTAATATAAAATCTGTGAATTTTAGTCCGTAACAGTTTTTACATGGTATGCTGGCGAGGAAACAGCTCAACTCAACCGCTTGATTGTATTTCGATTTTGAAATTTTAACCATAGCAATTGTATTTAATGTATGTGGGATTCTTTCCCTTTGCTAATGAATTAAAACGCACGATGAGTACAATTATGTACAATAATTTATTAAGAATACTTTGCAATACGTATTAACGTCCGATTAGTACCGCACTTCAAACTTGACTGTGTCGTTCGTCGCTCAATTAGGTTGCTCTAGGCTCTCTTTTTTATTTAGGTTGGGTTGCCGGTCTCTCAAGTGCAACGATGCATTTTAAGGCATCAGTATTTAGAAGGTGTGCCCGCTTCTAGTTGTCCTTGGCCTGTCTGTCAATCCCACATGTATGATATTTGAAAATTTAAACTTCGAGGGCAATTAATAAACTTTAACTGTATTGTTATTTGCCGAACATCCATTTGGGTTTTGAAGAATTGATTTCCTTTATATATTCAGATTTCATACATTGATTATAAATGATATGGCTTAAATTTCAAAATCAAACTTCTTTGATTAAGGACAAACTTGCTGCTGCTTTTTTACGGTATTAATATAAAGCTAGTCTCTAAACACTTTTTTATCACCTATTAATTTTCTATTTTTTTAGTAATGCCTTTAAAAAGTAATGGCAATGGTTATTAGTAATTTAAGCCCTTAGTGGTTCTTAAACGAAAATGCTTACCTTTATATATGTGATACTATATACCCGCTGTTCGGCATCTCTTTTGTCCGTTTACTAATTTCAAATGAATTACACCGCCTAGCGGAACTTTTTCAAGCAAATCTTGCATTGTCTATGTGCCAAGTTTCGAGTCACCGGCAACTTACTCAAAAATCGTTCAAAAGATCCCCCGTTTTTCAGTGGTTTTCAGTTATTTCGAACAGCGCGCCATCTAGCGGAATTTCTTTGTCTAGAAATTGTATTATCATCGTGTCCCAAACAATTTATAACTTTTCAAGTCCCTACGTCAAAGGCAAGTTAGCTAGAAATTAATTGCAAAATTCCTTATTTCAAATGACCTTTCTATGCATCTGGATCCGTGCACCACCTACCGACATTTTCGCCATCAAACGTTGCATTGTCACCGATTTCTAAACTACATCTTAAATTTCAAGTAGCTATTTACATCGGAAATTCCATAAAAGTCGGTCGCAATTTCCTCCTACTTTTCGAGAATTTTGAATTATTTCGATCGATGCATCATCTAGTGGACTTCCGTGTACGGCATCGTGCATCGTATATGAATGTTTACCCATGTAGAAAGTTCCATTACTCTACCTTACCGGGAAGTTATTTAAAAATGAAGATTTAAAATTTTGAATGAATTTTGCATATAACTCGCTCTGTGCGCTACCTAGAGAATTTTTTCACTTGAATTGTATAGCGACCGCCGTGGTGTGGCGGTAGTGTTGCTCTCCTACTATACTGAAGGTCCAAGGTTTAAGTGACGGAACAAGTACCATCAAAAATGCCGTTCCGGTTCGGCATAAAGCAAGTAGGTCTCGCGATTTTGTAGAAAAAAATTCAAATCTGCACACTACAAATTGGTAGAGCAGCTCGTTCTTAATCTCTTTGGAGATAAATCGAGCCAAATATTTATTTATTTATTTTATTCCACTGTCACTGCGTTCTCAACTATGTGCCAGGTTTCAATTGTCCAGGTCAAAGGAATTTACTACTCAATTAAGTGGAATCCTAGGTACCAAGTTCCCTTTGATCGGACTGAATCGAGACAAAAATTTGTTTACTTTTCGAATTAAAAGATCTCTCATAATAGTAATAATAATTCCCAAACGGATTACCCAGCATATCCCGCCCGACCGGCGCGAGGGGCGCATCCGCATAACGCGCGGATTATTCGTACGTGCCGAGTCGTTGAAAGGCTTTGGTTTGTTAATCGTCGAGATCTAAAACTGCTCAGCTACAGAGAAAACCTCATCAGCTAAGTAAAGTAGATATAAGATAGATTATACATTAAAAAATAACTAAATAGTTAACAGAATAAAATTATTGAAGTTAACATAGAAGTCAAAGAATAAGAAACAATTAGTAGCTATGTATCATGAAACTCATTATACAACCTCCACCCTTTACTGAAACTTATTAATCTTCCCACCCTTTCTAGTCGTAGGAAAACTCAATTCATCATCATTTACCATTAAATTATGTATTGAATGGGTTGGTCTCTAGCCAATTTCTGATAAGTGAAGGAAATTGTATCGTTCCCTCTCGGTCATCAAAACATTTTAAACCTATCTCCCTATAACAATGAAGAATCAAGTCTGATTTAAAACAGACTTTGCACTATCCGTTAGCAATTATTATTATTATTAAAGGGACGCTAACTGAAAACGCTTTGCAATATTCAAAAATATCGTATGAAAATGAGCGAAGAAGCAAGAAATTTTTCCTCAAAAACTAATATGGTATTTTCCAATCGTTCCTAAAATGGTGAGTTGCTTATGTAGCCATCGGCCGTCTTTTTCAAGCGGGTCTAGTTACTATTGACTAGGACTCTATATAAAACAAAACTTCTATTTTTAGATCCAAGTTGTGACATTGTCCTCGTCAACAATAATTGCAGATCGAATGGTATCTTGTCCATTTGACGAGAGTGTGGCTGGTTAAATTGTTTTGACCGACATATGCTTCTTCAAACAAAATAGGCGCCTCACAGCAATTCAAAAAAAATTCTTTTAATGGGAAGAAATATAAAAATTTGGCTTTATTTAACATAATAACCTTTAACAAACTTAACTGGTCCCCATAAGTGTTTATCTCGACATATATTAAAATTCTATAAGGTCGATGTCTGTACATTGCAGATATTTACCAAAATCAATAGAAGGTATTATAATTAAGCCAATAGAAGCCAAATCAACAGTTTTTAGAATTTTTGTCTGTATGTCTGTATGTTTGGTCGCGCATCACACAAAAACTGCTGAATTTAAATTGAATTTGCCGTTCTATTGCTAGACGCTTAACTTAAAATTTAAGATATCACTTGTAACGGTAGCTCAACCAGTTTTGGAGATATCGACCGATATGTGGACCAAGGGGACCTAAAATATGTTTAGTAAAGTATTGATACCCATACGAAAGGTGATAATTAGTGCTGCATTAAGTGATGTAATTAAGTTTCATGTCTTATCTGGTATGGGATATATGGATTAAAATCGGAGTCAGTCTATTATTAGTTCTGCGACGCAGCAAAGCTGACTGGGTTTACTAGTATAAAAAAAAGGTGGAGCCATATAATTTGACAAATGTTTTCGACTGCTCTCTGACACAACTTAAAAACCGTGAGGGTAGAACGAAAATTATAGAAAATACACTTAACAGACGAAATCATTAAAATACGAATAGTTCGACTAAACGCCCTTAGATAAAAGTAGTGAAATATCTAGAGCGTGATTCTAAAACAACAATATAAATATTAAACAAAAAAAAACTGTTCCAGCCTAGTAAATATATGTTAATACTTGCGCCTATTAAACTCTGCCTGCCACGTACATATAAACGCATGTAACTCGTAAGTATTTAGCAAAATTACACGCATAAACATCTTGGGACTTTGTAAAGCCCAAAACAAATAAATGGTTTTTAGCCACTCTTTTGACAGGGGTGGCTTACGTAATCCGTTTTACCCTTTATTTGCCTTTATTTGCTGGTTTGCGTACCATTAATACACGAGAGCATGCTTGAATTTTTACATACACACATTTGCTTATATCCATCCTAAAGTACTTTCGAAAAGCTCGTATGCGAATGTGACTCCTAAGCTTTGTATTCAAATATACATATGTATATATATATAAGTTTAATGGCACTTGACTATACTCGTATTTAAGCATGTTCCTGTGTATGTGAAGGCACTTTCGATTAGACAACGTATAACCCTTCGATTGCCACGCGGTTACCAACTACAAATCGCTACGGCGCTTGTAAGCCTATTTTATATGGTCAACCACGTGCTGTCTTTTCAAAATATTTATAGAGTTTGGTTTGCCCTGTAGGAACATTTTTAGTTCTGGGGTTTCTAATGCAATCAGTGCATCCATCAGTTTTTCATATATTTTGATACTCAGCTCATCACATCTCACAGAGAATGTCAATTTGGCCCATTTTTTTCGTAAGCAATTAGCGAGCGATCGCCGTGGTGTGGCAGTAGTGTTGCTGGCCTACCACACCGAAGGTCCAAGATTCGAGTCGTGGGACAGGTAACACCAAAAGTGGCTTGAAAAAGTTTTTTTCAAAATGGGGTCGCCCTTGGGAAGTGTTTGGGAAACTCTCCGCGTGTATTTCTGCCATGGAAGGCTTGTCAGCAAAACTTCATCTGTTTTACAGATGCCGTTCGGAGTCGGCAAAAAAAAATGTTGGTCCCGCGAATTTAAGTAATTAGATTTGGATAATTTATTCGCAACTTAAATTGTTCAGTTGGTGTATATTTAGCTTTACTTCTATGAGCCATATTTCTTGCCGGCTACCTATTCACGAGCGTGCTCTACACACGCTAGGCAGTGCGGCACGTTTAGCGTAAACCAATTTCCCACTAATATTAAGCTATTGAGAAATCGTTTGTCGTTTAGTATCTCCAATTTTTGTTATTTCTGAGAATACATTTAGGCCTTAGTTGCTGCTTTTCGAATACCAGCATTTCTAGTGCTGCTTTTGTCGGTTGATTATCGCCGTTTGCCAAGAATTACACAATAGTAACATTCATCTCCACTACTAGTATTTAAGGAACCTAACGTTGTGGTTCAATCTATGGTCTACTTTCCCGAAGTTTATTTTGGTTTCTTGTTGTTTTTATCTTTGAAATAATTATATTATGTTTGAAACTTACAACGTCCATCTCATTTAATTAAAACATATTCTCTCTTTCAAAGAGATTCGATATTCTAAATTCTGTCAAACATTCGACGCACCTAAGTTAACGTTAAACTAAATGCGAATAGCGTTATGCAGGAATACCTTTTAAAATTATATTAACAATTATATGTTACTGGCAGACCCGGCAGACTTTGTCCTGCTTAAAATTATACTTGCCTACATTTAACAACTTGTACTCTTTTCTCTCCCCATTTTTCGCTTCTTCTGCATTTATCCCTATCTCCTCCTTTTTCTTTCAACTTTTGCTTTTCCCCATCCTCATATACAATTAATATCCTTTACACTCTTAATTTTCTCCTAACACCACCTCCATATCTCAAATTTCTTTTCCTACTCCCTTTCTTCTCCCATTTCCTCTCCCGTTACTGATATGTACATACTATCGACTATATATCGAATTAACTTTTATTTCATCTGAAACTGCCTTCTGTTTCCAAGGTTTTTAATATATAGAACACAAATCTATATATAAAATATCATTAACTTGAACCAAATAAATTCCTAGCTATTTCGAATTGCTACTTTAAATAGCCGAAAACTAAATATGGCCTCAGTCGTTTCACAGAAATCGATAATAAATTTTGGAAATTAATGCACCACAAGCAAAACGCAAAAAATTTGGGCGTGGCACCTCCCACTTTACCAAAATTATGTAAATCTTGACTAAAGGACAAATAAATCCAAATATCATTGATAAAGACCAAAAAAGTTCAGAGTTATGACGAGTTGAATTTTATATAGCCTGGAGGCGTGGCACTGCCCACTTTTCCAAAACTATATATAGCATATGCTTTCACCACCAATCCTATGAATATACTATGAAAATTTCATAAATATCGGTTAAGTACTTTGGACGCCTATAAAGGACACACCGACACCCATTCATAGTAACAGAAACTTTTATTTTATTTCATTTTATTTATGTTGTTTTATTTGATTTTCTTTCACTTTATTTTATTTTATTTTATTTTATTTCATTTTATATTATTTTACTTTATTTTATTTTATTTTATTTTATTTTATTTTACTTTATGTTACTGTATTTTATTATACTTTATTTTATTTCAATTTATTTTACTTTATTTTATTTCATTTTATTATATTTTATTTTATTTTATTTTATTTCTTTCATTTTATTTTATTCTATTTTATTTTATTCCATTTTATTTTATGTTACTGCATTTTATTTTACTTTATTTTATTTCAATTTATTTTACTTTTTTTATTATGTTTTATTTTACTTTATTTTATTTTATTATATTTTATTTTATTTTATTTTAATAAGTATTTAATTTTAGCCACCTTTATACGTTCAAATGTATGTTTTTGCTTTGCCGGCTCTAGGTCCAAAAGTAATGAAAACATTTATTTTATTTTATTTTATTTTCTTTTATTTTAATTGTTGCTGGAGCAAAGCTCGAAATTTTTATGTTTTGCTTGTTTATTGATATTAGAGGAAAAATTAACACGTTATGTACAGCGATGGTATGGGATGACATGTTTCAAAGTGCCCAACTTCTCATCAGACCCCTTATTTTATTTAGTTTTACTTTATTTTATTTTATTCTATTTTATTTTATTTTACTTTATTTTATTTTGTTTTATTTAATTTTTTATTTTTTATATAGTTTTTTTTTGCTAAGTAGAGGAAGTGGGTTAGGGGCGTTTTTTATACTACATGCCTGCCACTGGTGTGGATATGGTTATAGAAATATCCGTGCTCTCTGTAAGTCACTCAGAAGCAGCCCAAACTATTTTCCTCGCATCAACGACATCGAACCAGCCTAATTATAAGTATCTTTAAATTTGATACCGGTCACTTTGTGTTACATAAACGTCAAATATTTTTAAACAGATATTCGTTTATGTATGTACGTATGTAAGGCATTGATAAGGCATGGCCATATTTAATGCAATATAAAGCCACATACCATTTTCCATTTGAGTTATATAGTAGGCAACCATAAATTGTTTAACTTTATAGCTTTCTCGTTTGAATAAAGCTATTTCCGCGCAACATCCAAACCCTCCCCACCGCACAGAGAGTAACGCTTCTCTTCACTGTACAAATAATTGAACAAACTGATTTGAACTCAACTGTACGATAACAAGTCAAACACTCAAACCACATCGAACCACCATCAATATCGCACCATATATATACCACATCGCACAACCAATAATGCTAAATGGCATAACATTCAATGGACCAACTAACCAACGGACCGACGCGACGATGCCAATGAACCGTATAGAAGGCCAATACACTTTACAAACACACTCCCATGAAATAGAGCGTATTATCAATATAGTCGCCGATTTATCAATATTTCGCTTTTATCCTGCAGGAACTACATATGTATGTAAATGAATATGAATGCGTTTTCAAATTATGTGCGTACATAAGTATGGTGGGTTGGTAATTAGATTGGATAGCAATGGTAACGCAAATAAAACAGGAACGTGAACCGGACTCTGGTGAGAAAGTTACAAGGTATTTCTTCGATTTAGGAACTAAATAAACGAAAAAAGATTGCTAAAATATATTTAAAGAATACCGAAAAAACTTTTCAAGAGAAGTAAGAGCACAATTCCAAGTGACTTGATTACCAAATACGAGCGCGTAATTGAAACCTTAAATTCAACGAATCAAAAATGATTAACATAGTAGTTGTTCTAGCACCTCTGTTTGTTTTTGTTGCAACTGCAAAACACTCACCGAATGTTTGGGGAGTGTTAGGGATATGAGCAGCCCTTTTTGCTTTATGAATCCGGGGTGCTCTGGCATTATCACCTTCTCGTACGGGTCCGACCCTCGCCCATATTTTTGATCACTTGTGCCTTTTGATAATAGATTTGAGTCGCCTCTAACCCTCTTGAATGATAACAGCCTCACTTATTAATTGATCACATCTTGCGAATAAGTAATTATATGCTAATTGCTGCATTATCGGTCCTTTTAACAGGTTGGGGTCTCACACATTATCTACTTGTAACGGGTGGTGCCGACAAAACTAACTTAATTGTCAAATCATCAAAGATTTTAAAAGAGAAACTCCTGAGAAGATGATCTGTGTAAATATTTTTTTTTTTATGAATCAAGATATTACTCTCGTCTTGCAATTATACAAAATTATGAATACCGCTTTTCGGGAAAATAAGCAAAATAAATAAAGTTCTCTAACTTCCTAGCTTTTTCTCGCTATAGGTGTTTTCTATTCGCCATTTCGATGCTAGATAAAATGTTTTCTGCAACAAAAAAAATAACCCAGCAGAAACCATTATAAGCGCTCACAGTTTTGGGGAAATTTTACAATTAAAAAAAAAAAATTTCTTTTATTATTTTATGGCGGGCTGCAATAAAGTCAATACAGCCATATGACCTTATTTCCCACTCTTCTAACTCCAATCTCACTCTGGTCCACCCCTGTTGAAGCCGCGAGGTTTCTTGGACTTCCGTTAGAAGAGCCTGATGACAATGTTGGTTGGGGGTGACACCCTGGACAGGTTAAGTAGTCGCTACAACAACAACAACAACAACCTTATTTCTCAATAAATACTTGCGAAAAAAAACGGCTTATATTGCCCACAAGTTTTTTGTTACTCATACGCCATGTCATCCCTAAGAGGAGGGTCTTAAGAAAAGTAGCTTAAAAGGCTCCATTGGTAGTTAATTACGTATGTAAAGTTCATTTTTAAAGAAGTTCAGTGTCATTTATACCTAAATCTTTTCATGTCAAGTCGTCAAATAGTTGGAATAGAATTCCTTCCAATTTAAATGAAATTTGACGACGAGCTTCCTTTTATCATAAAACGAAGTTCTGCCAGTCATATTTGGTAATTTTTTTTTTCAAATGTTATGCAAATTCAAAATTTCACTTTTTACTTGTTTTGCAATTTTTTTTTAATATAATTCGGAATCTATTATAGATAAAAAATTAAACTTTATAACAATCAAAGGAGGCACTTACAGATATAAAAAAAGTACTTTGAAAAAAAAAATGTTATTTGTAATATTAGAAAATTTAAAATTTTTCAAAATCGAAAGAAGTTAAGTTAAAAAAAAAATTTTTTTTTGCTTATAACTCTGGTATATCTAAAGATATCCTGAAATTTTAATAAGGGTGGTTTTTTTTTTCAAAAATGTGAATTTTTTATTTTGTCCAAAATTTTTTTTTTTTTTGGAACAATTCTGATTTCTGAAATTTTTGCTAGTAGAATGCAGTTAAATTTTAATTCTTTGTCAGAACTTCGGTTTATGATAAAAGAAAACTCCCCAGCAAAAATCATGCAAATCGGAAAAGGTCGATCCCTACTATTCGATGGTTTGGCATGGAAATACCCACCTTTACCTTTGTTTGTATCTTTAAAATTTGAATCAATTGACGTTATTTCCGTTTGCGATTATAAAGAGAAATAAGGTCAACCAAAGTATAGTCATTGACGTTTTTTCTTAATCCAAATGGAAATAGCGTCAATACTGCCTACAGAATGTCGACTGAAAATCACGCGATATTAAATTCCGAATTTTCAATTTATAATATGATGTGAATTTAAATATTCAATAGTGTGATTCTCCAAATTATTTAAATAATACGAGTAAAAAATTGCATAATAATTTGGAAAATCACACTATTGAATATTTTAAATTCATATCACATTACAAAATTTATTTTATAAATTTAGAAAGTTATCATTTTAGATACTTAAAATTCATATCATACTATACAGTGAGAATTGGGAGAAAAACAATAACGCGACGTAAAATATCGCACCGCCGTGAAAATGTGATAATGAAATATTTAAAAGAGAAAAAGTGTCAGTTGACTTTATTTCCATTTCGAAAAGAGAAAAAGCGTCAATTTACGTTATTTCCATTTACGATGCGAAATAATGTCAACTTACGTTATTTGCATTGACCCTCTTACCTGTCACCTTATTATCTCGAAACCCGTAAAATATATTATTTTATTTTTAAACGTTCATAAAGTCTAACTATTTAAGGTCTACCGGAGCAACAGCCGTCATGCAGTACAACCTATGACTAGTTTTTCTTGCATTTACTTGGCTAAAAAAAAAAAAATCATGAACAAAAACATTTATAAAAATGTTTATAACATCACTGAGATCAGGAGTAAGATATCTTCGAGTACTGGAGCCTATTAATACATGCCAGTCGACTTTAAGCGTGCCTCTATAGAACCGCTTTTTTAAATCTGCTCAACCGAACAACACTAGTAGCCCGGAAATAATAGATATACGAGTAACAGTCGCTCATTTGCCAAACTGACTCACTAAATAGGTTTCTGTTCTGTATACGAGTATATGTCTGCAGGAGAGTATGTCAATTTGCATCGAAAATACGAAAGTACGAATGTGTGCATTATCATGCATTATATGTTCTACAAAATTAAAAAAAAAAATTCTAAACGAGTAGCGACAAATGCGAAATGCAGCGTAAATTTTCGATATTTGAACTTCCTTCCTTCGACGCATTGTTCCTGTATAATTTGTAAAATATGTAACTTAAATTTTCGCGCACAGTTGGTGGTTGAAATTTGTGTTTTTGGTACCCATCGATTAGCGAGTCTTTTGTACATCAAGCCTTGCAAATGCGCCTATTTGTATGCCTCATTTTATGTGCATTTTAATGTTTACATTTGGACTTTATGTGAAATAAATATTTTATTTTGACCGCATTGTTATCGCAAATTGGCATAGGGCATGGAACTTAGTCAATCGATGCTGCATTGTTAAATATATTGTGCAGAATGGATTTAACTGAGTGACGGTATTGAATATCTGATTTGGTATATGAACGGATAAATATACTTTTCCATGAATGTAGATAATTCTTTGTACTTATTACCGTATTTTAATGAATAATACTGATATGAGTTGGTTTTATAATAACTGATTCTATAATATTATTATATATATAATTATAATTATCATTTAAATAATTTTTTTACCAATAAATCATATTAGATATTATTCGACTTAATCTCGTTTTTGGAACTCTTGTATTTCTTAAAAATATTAGAGCTTTTAAAATCCCTCGAAATATGTATGTCTTGCAATGAGGACCTATTAGTCCAGTCGATGCAGGTTTTTTAAGTACTATAAAGGATGAAATGTTGAAAAAATATGAAAAGCATACTAAGTCCATTTGTCGACCAAAGAAATATGTTTCATTGGACTTTTCTTTTGACCCTACAGTTTGGTTAAAATTTAGATTTTCTTAGTTATCTCCCTATTGCTTGACAAACTCCTATATATTTTGGGGAATATTTCAAGTTTAAACCTTCGTGTTGAGTTTTTGATGAGTTTGTTATGAGTTGAATCTCTTTTGTTGAGTTTGCGGCGGCTTTTTTATTAAATTCAAACTCTCAATGAAAATTTTGATAATAGATGTCAAAAGGCGCTTTTCTACGTCGGATACGCTCCGTTGATAGTAGACCTAGGAGGATAAGCGCACCTTGCAGGGAGTGCTAACGGAGCACCTTGCGGACTACTCTGGTTAGCTGGGGGAAAAACTGTAGGAAACATTTCACACGTATATTTTTTTATTGCACCTACCAAACTTTTTAAGTAACGTGGAAATTTGCAACTTTTTCTTCAATTTTTAGACTCAGAGAGAAACTACTACTTGGGGTGTTTCCGCATTCTGATGTTTATGATTATGAGGTATTAACGCTCTATGTATTTTAAAACTAGATAATTATGTATTATATTGAACTACCCCCATTCAGAATAATAAAAGAAAATCAAATCGATTTGTTTTTAGCGGACTAAACGAGTTTAAAATATGAATAAAGAAAACAGAGCTAAATCTAAATTCAAAATTTCAAAGAGATTTACTCATCTAACCATCAACATAAATCCAAATCAAAATGAAGTTAACATTTTTTTAACCACCTAAACAGCGACAATTCAAAATAAATTCACTAAATTTCCCTTGGTTAGGCCAACAATATGGTGTCAACTCGAAATCTCTTTATATTTCTTGTGAAGTTGGAAAGAATTGGGGCTCAATTTAACAACAAAAAGCACTTAAAAAGCCACCAAATGGTGATTATTGGCGGTATTGTAAAACCTTTGATATTGATCTATAGGTAATACAAAAAAGGCATCCGATGGCATGCTGAGCATAAAATTTAAGATTTTTGCTATAGCTCCCTTTAGATCTAGGTAAGCCATATACAGTTTTTTTTTTGTTTTCGATCTAAAGCTGGCTTTTTCTGCATAATATAAAAAAGTATGCAAATAAAGGAGATTTTTGTATGGTGTCAACAATCGTTTTTATGGATGAGATGACATGTTCCGAAGTCCACAACTTCTCCTCATAGCCTGAAGCGTCACGATACATTTTTCCGCTAATGTGCCATTTTTACTTTATTCCTTTTTACATTCTTTGGTACATATATTTTATATGTCAACTTAAGGAAACGGGAATATTTTTAGACGTGTTCATGGAACAAATGGTAACAGAGAGGTTTTACCTTTAATCTAAACCCGTTAAGCTCATTTCATGTAATTAGGACTATTTCTACTGCCAGATTTGATGAGTTAATCCTGCTCAGCAAAAAGACTCTAACACAAACATTCAGTTTCTGGTGTGGCGTGATGCATTCATGCTTTGTCTACGGTAACAAATTTTGAAGATCTATAAAACCTCTGGTTTTTTGTGTCGAAATATTCTATTGCCTACGTAAATGTACTTTCCTTCTTTTAAGATTGAATATACTCCCTCCCTGAGTTCAGTCACCTCAGCTATATTTCAATTTCATTCGCCAATCATCCGATATAATTTAATGGATTTATCGACGTCACTTGTGAAACACTCACACTAAACAACTAAACTTACCACGTAAAGGTGTTGAAGAAAAGTACCCTTTAGTACTTATTAGGTCTTTGTTTAGTTTCATTCAAGATTCTTTTACGCTAAAAACAATGATTGAACAGCAAAGCTGCGTAAATTCAATTCTATTACAATTACATACCCAAATAACTAGGAAAAATAATCAAATCCTTTTTCTCACTGAAAAGGAAAAGATTGAAAACGCAGTTTTATTAATGTGTGTGAACTTTACGAGGCATGCATTTCACTATTTCCTTGGGCAACCGTTCTCAGCGCTTACTATCCACATTCAAAAGTACCGAGGCGTATAAAGTCATCCTCCACCTGAAAAGGACCAAAAATATACGGAAAACTTTTCTCTTGAAAACTTCAACGTACTACTGCTGCCCAAAGCATCCATAATTTCTCGCTATGAAGCAGGATAGATTTGAGAAGAGAGTTGTAGAACTTGATCTTTGCTCATCGAGGGAGGACTTAACTTTTCAATTTCCTATTCATTCTGAAGAGGTGTCGTCCCTTAACGCTGGTTCTCATGTGTACTAATTCCTTGAAACTATACGACTTAAATTCCTACAGTGGCGAGATTCTTCAATATTTAGCTGAGCGAAGATCGCTTATAAAAATTTATCACTTTGTGATGAATGGCAGACATAGTTCCAACCTCTGAGAGCTGCTTTATCATGTGGCGCAGAAAATAAAAATTTCAAGCATTCGGTGAGAAGCACGTTGGAGTGCTGTAGAAGATCCAATGATGCCACCTAAGTGCTAGACGGCACAAAGTTAGGCGGGCTTTTGCTTTTCCTTCGAGTATGGATTTTCTTGTAGGGCGATCAGAACAGCCTGTATATTAACAAGGACATTAAAAAATTGGGCAGTCGTCGTTTTTTTAGTAGGCCTCCATACATTTTATCCATGTGCCCTCAAATTTTATTCGGTCTGCTGTGGTCGTCAGGAGAAAGTTGCTGGTTCCTAAACACACCCGAACAGCCTACTCTGCAGGGCTTAAGTTCACACTACATCTTTTTATTCATCACTGTATACACTTTCTTCCTATGCACGCTGCCTAATCGACATATTTTAGCTGATGAAATGCGTTGGAACTGCAAGTGGAGAATGAGTTACCTTCCATTTTTATGACTGGACATAACTGGCGCTTGTACTTGATCACAACCATAAAATCAGGCCTGTTAAATTTGATTAGTAATTAGTAATCAATTAGACAGCTTTTTTAATTGGTAATGATTATTTTAATTGTTTTTCAAGAAAAGGCAATTGTTAATTGAATACGATTAGGGAAAATTATAAAAAAAAATCAAAAATAATCAAAAAAAAAGTTGTTTTGATTACTTTTGATAATTTTTGATTTCTTTTGGATTATATTTTTTGATTATTGTTGATTTTTTTCAGTATTGTTGATGCGTATTTTTTTTATTTATGTGCTTCTACAACAATACTGAAACAGATAATCAAAAAAAATAATAAACTAAAAACTATGAAAACCTAAAATAATCAGAAGTAATCAAAGCTACTTTTTTGGATTATTTTTGATTTTTTTAATAATCTTAAAAAATCATGATTTTGTTTTGATTATTTTTTTAACTAATTGGAAAGTGATCATTGAAAATTGGAAGTAATTGGTAATCAATCATTAAATGGATTCTCAAGCAAGTAATTAATCAAACCGGTAATCATTACGATTAGTAATAAAATACAGGAATTATTACTCACCTTTAATCGCAAAAAAAATGTGTACACCAAACAACATTGATGATCAGCTTTTTAATTACTCTTGCAATACCTTTGGGTAATTGGAAATTACTTTTTGGATGTAAATTTTCTATCTATTACATTTTTAATATCTGTCCAAAGTACCGGGGAAGAAATAACATTTGGGCAAAGTTCTTTTTTTCCAAAAAATAATTCCTTGCACTCGAGCTGCAAAACGAGGAAATTACTTTTGGTACTATTTTTGTAATGTAATCAATTCTGTTTGTATGAGGCAAAGGAATTGATTACTTTTCCAATTACTTCTAATTGGGAATTGAGGGTAATTTCATTCCTAAAAAATAATTTCAACGTTATTATAACATCAAACCGACTGTTACAGTCGAGAAGATCTATCGAATGGAGTTATAAAAACGGTCCAGTTGTGTTCTTGAACATTATTCAGAGACAGTGAGTTTTGAATAAATATTCGTAAATACGGTCACTCAACCTTCGATGTCTACCACTAAAACCTCTCCACAAAAACGCAGATTTTTGGTTGTGGTATTTCCATTTTAAATGGAAAATTGTAAAATTTGGGATTTCCTCATGAACTGAAAAATATTTAACAATGACGCACATATATTTCACATAAATTTTAGATTTCATATTAAATTAATATTCATCTTTTTTCTTCTCGTCCTCACAGCGCACGAGCAATCGCAGTGTACGCGATAAAATGCGCTACAATAAATTACCAAACAAAATGAGAAACTCACGTGGAGGTGGTGCGAGTGGCCGTTGTAATGAAGCCGCCTCGGCTAAACTATTAAAAGATGATGCCGAATCAAATTTAACCGATAGCGCAGCGTACGATGACGAATATGACGATGATGAAGACGATGATATCTATGATTATCGTGGCGATTGTGCAGAGGTTGAGCTGAACATCGCATCACACTTAGATGCAGTTGAGTATGAAAATGACTTGAATGTGCCTGAGGTGGATTTCAAAAGATCAACAATCACAGCAACAAAATCAGGAGCAAGATTAGTAACAACCCAGGCGACGGCAGCAGCAAAAACCAAAACAACAAAATCGGCCTTGTTACCCGCAGCAGAAGTGAATAGCTCAGCCGCGTTGGGTGATGATATTGATGACATCGAATACTATTGTCGTGGCACTAAAGCTGCGCTGCAGCAACAACGGCAGCATCAACAACAACAACCTCCCATGCGACCTTCGTTTGGCAAAACTAATGCAATCGTCGCATCACCCGCAGTCAAAACGAAATCCACTTCCTCTGTTGAAGAGATGAATGAGCTGCAGCAGATTGCTCGTTTCGCACGCAAAACTCCTGGCGAGAGCAACACCAACAACACTAACCTCATTAATACAAATAGCCTCAATCGTAATGTGCCAGCACGGTTGCCGCCATTTGTAAAACGTAATGAAAAGACACACGAACAACGAACGGTGCCATTTGATGAACTTAAACAAGCAACAACAACAAACGAGACGGCCAAACGAATTTTGAGCGACGCAGTCAGCGAAAGTACATAGAAGCGCATCACATCGTTGGATGTGTGTAACACAAAATCTGATGCGAGATGATGCGAAGCAACAAGCAAGTAACAAAGTACGTTTGGGATTGTGTACATATAAAACGTGAAAACAACAACAAGAAAAAAGTAAAAAACAAACAATTTGTAAAAATGAGTAGCTAAAAGCTTTTTATTAGTCTAAAAAAAAATAACGAAGGATTTATAAATTCGGTAAATTGGGAAATACGCAACAAACTCAAAATGTAGCAAAATATTAAAGAAAATTAAAAATAATTAATTAAAAGGGAAAACTACATAAATATGTTAAAATGGCGCCCGGAAGTGTCATAAAAATGTGTGAAATATGTCAATGAGTGCTTAGGTGTTTAATGATAACAAATGAGGTGACAACAAAAATGTAAGAACTGAAATTTTTTATATAAATCATCGACGTGATGTAAAAAATGTTTTTGTATAAATACCTTTAAGACTTGTTCATTTGTATGCGTTTATGGGTATACTTGCTTGTGTTTACTAACAAAAATCTGCTGTTTAGACAATTTTTTTTTTCTATTCAGAAAAATACTGTTTCAGTTTAAAATTTTCATTTCAAATTCACAAAGTTGCAATTTAAGTTCAGAATCTCCATTTTAAATTTAGAAAGCTTAAGTTCAGAGTTTCCATTTCAAATTCAGAAAGCTACAATAAAAATTCAATAATTTAAAAATCAAACTCAGAACTTCAATTTAATGTTCAGAAAGCTACAATTTTAGATCAGAATTATCACTTAAACATCGGAAAATAGAAAAAATAATTTCAGAATTTTCATTTCAAATCCAGAAAGTGGCAATTTAAGTTCAGAATCTCCATTTGAAATTCAGAACGTTACAATTCAAATTCAGAATTTCCATTTCAAATTCACAAAGTTTAAGTTCAGAGTTTCCATTTCAAATTCAGAAAGCTACAATAAAAATTCAATAATTTAAAAATCAAACTCAGAACTTCAATTTAATGTTCAGAAAGCTACAATTTTAGATCAGAATTATCACTTAAACATCGGAAAATAGAAAAAATAATTTCAGAATTTTCATTTCAAATCCAGAAAGTGGCAATTTAAGTTCAGAATCTCCATTTGAAATTCAGAACGTTACAATTCAAATTCAGAATTTCCATTTCAAATTCACAAAGTTTAAGTTCAGAGTTTCCATTTCAAATTCAGAAAGCTACAATAAAAATTCAATAATTTAAAAATCAAACTCAGAACTTCAATTTAATGTTCAGAAAGCTACAATTTTAGATCAGAATTATCACTTAAACATCGGAAAATAGAAAAAATAATTTCAGAATTTTCATTTCAAATCCAGAAAGTGGCAATTTAAGTTCAGAATCTCCATTTGAAATTCAGAACGTTACAATTCAAATTCAGAATTTCCATTTCAAATTCACAAAGTTTAAGTTCAGAGTTTCCATTTCAAATTCAGAAAGCTACAATAAAAATTCAATAATTTAAAAATCAAACTCAGAACTTCAATTTAATGTTCAGAAAGCTACAATTTTAGATCAGAATTATCACTTAAACATCGGAAAATAGAAAAAATAATTTCAGAATTTTCATTTCAAATCCAGAAAGTGGCAATTTAAGTTCAGAATCTCCATTTGAAATTCAGAACGTTACAATTCAAATTCAGAATTTCCATTTCAAATTCACAAAGTTTAAGTTCAGAGTTTCCATTTCAAATTCAGAAAGCTACAATAAAAATTCAATAATTTAAAAATCAAACTCAGAACTTCAATTTAATGTTCAGAAAGCTACAATTTTAGATCAGAATTATCACTTAAACATCGGAAAATAGAAAAAATAATTTCAAAATTTTCATTTCAAATCCAGAAAGTGGCAATTTAAGTTCAGAATCTCCATTTGAAATTCAGAACGTTACAATTCAAATTCAGAATTTCCATTTCAAATGCACAAAGTTTAAGTTCAGAGTTTCCATTTCAAATTCAGAAAGCTACAATAAAAATTCAATAATTTAAAAATCAAACTCAGAACTTCAATTTAATGTTCAGAAAGCTACAATTTTAGATCAGAATTATCACTTAAACATCGGAAAATAGAAAAAATAATTTCAGAATTTTCATTTCAAATCCAGAAAGCGGCAATTTAAGTTCAGAATCTCCATTTGAAATTCAGAACGTTACAATTCAAATTCAGAATTTCCATTTCAAATTTAGAAAATTACTATTTAAATTTGGAATTCCAGGAAATTACAATTTATTTCCAGAATTTCGATATCAAATTCAGAAAGTTACAATTTAAGTTCAGAGTTTCCATTTCCAATTCAGAAAATTACAATTCGAAATTCACAATTGCCATTTCCAATTTAGAAAGTTATAATGAAAGTTCAGAAGTGCCATTTCAAATTTAGGAAATAACATATTGAAATTGAGAATTTCCATTTTAAATTCAGAAAATGAAATATATGTTTGAAAAATATCTTTTCTCAGTTTAATATTTATTGAATTTACTTAAAAGTATCCGACCGATGTTCTAATAATTATTCGATGGCGATGACGATGCCGATTCTTTAACAAAAAACCACCTTAATACATACAATTTCATTTATATAGCAGCGTCTGTAGATACCACAACCTGTCATCTAATTCTGCCAGTGCCCGATGATGTTTTCTTAACTGATTTATTATATAAAAAAAATATTTTTTGCAAGTTATTTTTGAATAGGTTATTTGATCAGAAGTTAATTTTTTTTCCGGGTATCCGACCGGTATGTATCACCGTTCGATGGAGTCTCATAAACTGATCCACTACCAAAAATGGTATTAGTAAGTATTCTATGCAAAAACACTATTGAGCAACGCCGAAAAAATACTTCAACACAACATATTGCGCTGATAGCGGCTGTGTTACTCGATTCATGGTATCAACGACAATATCCAACCCTAAAGAACGATTCTGGCACGTGACGACAGCCATTATAAATGATAGGAACAGTTTAATGGAACTATAACCATTGTTAGTCATTGCAAACAGCGCGTTCAGGCGAATTAATGTTTAAAACTTTAAAGAAAACAAAAAAGTAAAAACAGAATGGAATGGCGGGCAAAAAAGGTGGATGACGATAAAGATTAATCGGCCGGACTTTATTATGAAAAAACAACCCGTTTTTGGGAAATATTCCGAATATAGTATATTTTTATGAATAATAGCAAATTAAATCGCATTAAACTTTTTCATAACCTTTGTTGGAAAATTGCCTTTTATATTCATATCTTCTTACACAAGCGTTCGCAATAAAAGTATCGAAACATTCCAACAAAATTAACACGACGTAACATATTTACAGTTACGTGGAACATTACCCTATTTAAAAGTATTTTTAAAAATCGAACCATCTCAAAATTTGTTTAAAGAACGCCCTAGCTCAGTATGAGTTTGAATATATTTTGCCGCTGAGGTAAGAGTTTTTGAGTCAAATAGGTAATTTGCAGAAAAGAATTTTAAGTAGGGGGTTTTCAAAAACATGTTGGTAACGGGTGATTTTCCAAGAAGTTATCGGTTGACAAAGAAAAACATTTTTTTGAGTTTTATTTGATATCCGGAAAGTGCTTATATGCTTGATTTGTGTTTGTTACCTTTAACTTAACGCTTTTAGTTACATTAGAAAATTTAATTACACTTTTTTTTGACACGTGCGCTGTGGATCCATGAAAATTAGTACATGTAAGAGAGTGTGAAATTTTACTATTTTAAATTTTGTTTTCTATACAGGTAAAAACTAAATAGCTAATAAGAACGCACTAGAATAAATGAATACTCTAAATCTAACTTATATCACATCTCAGCGTTTAAAAGTAAATAGTAATTTCTAAGTTAAAATATATTACTATATAAAGCGCACGTGAAAAAACCACACACCCCAGTGCGCGATAAAACATTAATCAGCTCGCCCATCAAAGCTCTCTTTCATTTTGCTAAGAGTAATTAAAAAATATTAGTAAACCACTTTCTTTTTTTTTTTTTTTTGAAAGTGAACAAATTTGTCAATACGAAAATTATCAAAAAAAAACTTCTAGCTATATAATAAGTTAAGTTCCTTCAAGTTAAACATATGACGGGGTTTAGAGTGAAAATATAGTGAGTTTGCTAGGTGTTTTAAGGTAATTTCGAAGAGACCGTTAAATAGTCATTAGTAATCGTAATGTTTACCGCTGTGAATAATTATTTTCTTGAGAATTCGTTTAATGATTCATTAACAATTGCTTTCAATTTTTAATGATTATTTTCCAATTAATTAAAAATGTATCAAAAAAATCATTATTTTTTCGATTATTGAAAAAAAATCAAAAAATAATAAAAAAAAAGTTGTTTTGATTACTTTTGATTATTTTTGATTTGTTTGATTTTTTTTATTATTTTCGGTCTTTTTTGGTATTGTTGTAGAAGCACATAAATACCAAATTATCAAAAATAATCAAAAACAAATAAAAAAAAAAACTCGAAAAAAATCAAAAAATCTAAAATCAAAAAAAACTTGTGATTACTTTTGATTATTTTTTACTTTTTTCGACTTTTTTCATCTTTCCTTGAAAAACAATTAAAATAATAATTATCAAATAAACAAGCCATCTAATTAATTGGTTACTAATTACTAATTAAATTTAACAGGTCTGTTTTCCTAACACCTTTTGTGAAATGTTTTTACAAATAATAAATTAAGTGTATTTTCTGAAATCGGCAGATATTTTACCAATAACAATAACCATCCAACTCTGTATTCTTGACAAGTTCTCAATATTGATACATAGTCTAGAAGAAAATATTTGTATCAAGTCTTTTGAATTGTGCTTCAAAAATTATATTATTTATGTTCATTTGAAAGCAAATCTCTAATCTCTTTTTGAGTAATTATCAACATTGAAAAATTTATAAAGCACACAGAATCAGGTGATAAGATCAACACAATTTGAAAAAGCTAACAAAACACAGCCTCGGAATTTAGTTCGTTTTTCTCTGAGTTCCTTATAAGGCCAGATAAGTGGAAGATCCCCACATTTCAAGGGTTTTCAAAGAGTTCATTTAAAGAATTTTAAAACAAAATTTTTTTTTTATTAAATTTTAGGAAGGGGCAAAACATTTCTGAGCTAATTGCGCGTTTAAACGTTTTTCTGAGCTAGCGTGATCATCCACTCGATCTTCGAAATATAAACTACTGATTTAATGCACTCAGTTTTTCCAAATTTATTTTATTATAGTTTTTTTCGTTAATTTAAGACATATTTATAATTATTTTTAATTTTTATTCAGTGTACACATTTTTTTTTGTTTAAATCAGACCTGTTAAATAATGACTACTAATCGTAATAATTGCCGGTTCGTTTAATTATTATTTTCTTGAGAATCCATTTAATGATTTATTACCATTGCTTTCAATATTTAATGATTGATTTACAATGAATAAAAAAAAAATAACCAAAAAAAATTATGATTTTTTTACGATTATTACAAAAAATCAAAAGTAATCGAAAGTAATTTAAAAAAAATGTGGTTTTGATTTCTTTTGACTACTTTTAATTTTTTTTTTTTATGAATACCTTTAATTTTTTCGGTATTGTTGACATGTATATTTATGTGCTTCTACAACAATTCTGAAAAAAATCAAAAAGAATTAAAAAAAAATTTAAAGTAATCAAGACAAATTTTTTTGATTATTTTCGATTTTTTTTATAAGTGCAATCAATTAATAATTGCCTTTTCTTGAAAAACAATTAAAATAGTCAAAAGTAATTTAAAAAAATGTAGTTTTGGTTTCTTTTGATTATTTAAGATTTTTTTTTGTGAATATCTTTAATTTTTTTCAGTATTGTTGATATGTATGTATATTTATGTGCTTCTACAACAATACTGAAAAAAAAATCAAAAATAATTTAAAAAAAATTAAAAGTAATCAAGACAACTTTGTTTGATTATTTTTGATTTTTTTTTTTTTTTTTGATTATTTTCGACTTTTTCAATCAATTAATAATTGCCTTTTCTTGAAAAACAATTAAAATAATCATTACCAGTTAAAAAAAAACGTCTAATTAATTAACTACTCATTACTAATCAAATTTAACACGTCTGGTTTAAATGAAATATTTTATTAACTTTTGAGCCAAAATCTGTATTTTAAATGCTTTACCTAATATATTCTTAACTACATGCAAGTATTTATATAGATGATATACATTTGTAAAGATTTTAAAAGATATAAATCGAAAGTATTTGCCGATCAATAATAAGACTATAACTCAAGGTATGCTGAACATTTCATATCAGTATTTTCTTAAATAGATGGTGGATTTCAGACTTAGGCCTTCTTAGAATATAACTTCAGCTTCTGCAGCTTACTTTAATTTGTATTCGTATAACTTACTGAATAAATTTACCATGCAGTGATCGCCAACTTTTTTTCTTCTTATCTACCAAAAAATGGCTCGACAGTTTTGTTTGATATTATAAGGCATCAGCTAGACCTACGAGTGATTCTTCATATAAGAATTCGGCTTATTAATTCACTAACTGAGAGTAGTTTAATGCGTTCTTAACTGATATGACCGCCGTGGTTTGTATGTAGTTTTGCTGTCCAGCCACAACGAAGCTCAAGTAACTCTACTATTATTTCGGATACATCGTTTTTGAATATTTTGTTTTTGATGTAGTTTTATAACAAATATTTATCTCGGGAACTGATAAGCTACTAAAATCTCATATATTATAAAAAATAAAGCTGTGCTTCGATATCTCCCAGATTTACTAAAAGCATTTCTTCGAACAGAGTTCCATCTGTGGCATAGCTCACATGTAATTTAATTCGGAATTTCTCCCGGTATATATTTAATCTGAACAACTGATTCCTAAGTGGATATTTGTGCTTTCTTATCATTCCAAGTACTTAATAATAAATTGTTCACGGGAGTTTTATTTTCCCAAAGCTTATAAGGCTGCGCAGCGCAGTACGCTTACGAGTATAATACTTTAGCTGATTATTTCCAATAATAACACTTTCCCACCAAAAAATAGAAATTTAATTGCAGTCCTAGTGTGTGATATATTCCTGCTAGTAAGATTTCAACTGACAGTCTGGTTTATAAGTCAGGTGTCCATATATTAAGGCATTTATTGCCGCATAACTGATTGTGAAAAAATTTCTTTCGGCTTATAGATTTTTCAATTTTTTTTTTTTCGTTGAAGCAATTGTAGTAAACATATTTCACAGAGAAAATTTATTAATTTGGAATAACCTAGGGATGCCCCTGCAGATATAGAAAAGTTATATAAATAACAAGAGGTTATTGGGAAATAATTTTACTTGTACACTGGTTAACAAAGTTTTCAAACAACATCTTTATTAAAAATTTAAATTAAAAAAAATGTAATTTTCGATATTATTTTAACAGTTTGTCTAACATTTATCAAAATACGTTAGGACTTCGTATAAAGCTAAAATCGGCGAAATAACATGTTTTCAACACCATAAAAATTGTGGTGATAGATAAACAGAAAAAAAGTTATGGGAGAATGCATAACTTACCCCTTCAAAAGGGGTTTGTGGCACCAAACTTATAAACTAGGGTTGATGGAAAAAAAGTGGCGGGCTTTTTCGTATGAACTCACAAAATGTACCCAAAATCAGATTCTTTTGAGCCAATATTAGTGTCGTCCACTGTAATGAGTAAGTCTGTTTCAGGCCTGTTAAATAATGATAACCGGTTTGATTAATTAATTTCTTGAGGATCCATTTAATGATTGATTACCATTACTTTCAATTTTTAATGATTATTTTTCAATTAATTAAAAAATTTATCAAAAAATCAAGATTTCTTACGATTATTAAAAAACATCAAAACAGTAATTAAAAATAATCAAAAAAAGTTGTTTTGATTACTTTTGATTGTTTTTAATCATTTTGTTTATTAATTTTTTTTTTCGACTATTTTTTTTTTTCAGTATTGTTGTATAAGTACATAGATATACACATCAACAAATATGAAAAAATTAAAAAAAAATCTAAATAATCACAAGTAATCAAAAAAAAAATTCAAAATAATTAAAAAAAGTTGTTTTGATTACTTTTGATTGTGTTTGATTATTTTAAATTTTTTTCTATTATTTTTGATTTTTTTCAGTATTGTATAACTACATAGATATACACATCAACAATTATGAAAAAAAAAAGTAATCAAAAAAAAATTTGGATTATTTTGGATTATTTAGGATTTTTTCAGATTTTTTATATATTTTTTTTTTTTTTTTTTTTTATATTTTTTCTAAATGTAATCAATTAGTAACTGCCTTTTCTGGAAAAACAATTAAAATAATCAATACCAATTAAAAAAGCTATCTAATTAATTTAACTACTAATTACTAATAAAGTTTAACAGGTCTGGTTTGTTTCTATAAATTCGAGCAAATTGAAAATAGACTTCGACTGATTGTTTTTTTTTTTTTTGGATGGAATAAAATCTCAACTTTTTTAAAAAAAACCTCGGAAATGATAGACATATGACAATTTCATGCTAACTCGACTTTGGCTACTATTGCTTGTTCCCATGGAAAGGTTGTTAAAAGCCATAAAATTTATTTTTACTTAAAAATTTACGTATGAAAACACTTTCTGTGCATTTATTCAGTAAAACGAGTCATTTTCATAACAGTTGGGCTTTTTTTTATTTTTAAATATACAAAAAAAACCTAAAAATCCCACAACCAGATACTATCAAATACGATTAAAAATTAAACTAATTTAGAGCTCATAATTGCAAATTAACAGTTATTATATTCTATGTATATTATGTGTTTTAATGATTTAAAACAGGCAATAGAACAAATGACACACACACACAGACACATCACACTCACACGCGTATCCTTGCTCATGCAAACAAAAACAAACCAATACTAAACATGCAAATGTAATGTAAATTATGTAAAAAGAAATAGCGTAGAATGATAACAAATAAATTTATATTACGTCAAATAATAGTGAAAAATGTTAAACCACAAAAAATTAAATAAACAAATAAATACTACGAGTACGAAATAAAAAACTTATAGCTAACAAATAATTTATATAAAAACGAAAATTAAAAAAACAAAAAAATAAAAACTATAGCGTAATATAATTGCCGTAGTTAGCATAAAATTAAATAAATTATCAACTAATTAATAACTAAATTTTACGTAATAAATATATACACACATATACAAAAAAAGATACATATATACTAAATATAAATAAATTCATAAAATATATTAGTTTTAAAAAACAGTAACGAGAAATGAGAAAGTATGTATGCATATTCATAAATGTTGTAAATTAAATGTAAATAAATGGTAAATGTTAAAATAAAATTTAAAATAAAACTTGCTTAAACTTTTTCTTAGCAAACATGAAACTTTTGCTAAACGCGTTTGTCAGCATTATAAGCGGTTTGTATGACAGTTTTGATGAATTTTCAGTGAAGTATGCAATATTAATCTTTACAGTTCAGTCATCATTATCACCATGCTTTTGTACTTAAAAACACAGGCGTTGCGTAGCGAAAGTCAACCATGTTTTAGCAACAACTGCAACTTTCCTTCAACTCACTTCAACACTTCGCCTTTTTTTCTTGCTTTTATGACCACTGCATTAGATTTTGCAACTCGATCGTGCCTTGTCGCATTGTAAAAAAAAAAAAATTTTTGAATTTTTTTGTCTTTGGAGCTTTTCACCTTTTAATATGGTTAACTATAAATCCTTTTCGATTGGCATTGTTAATGTGACTTTAAAAATTTTACTATTCAGAATAGGGCTGTTATAGGTTAGAACGGCCAACACTGACAACGGAAATCTTTTCTAAAAGCTGAAAAGCTTACAAGACAAAATATATTGTTTTTGAGGTCACAGCCAAGAATGACAACGGAAAGCTTTTTTAGTTCACCATATATAAGGTGAAAAGCTTCCAAGGCAAGAAATGTCAAAATAAGCTCAAATTTTCTTATTTAAAAAAATCAGCTGCTTGATATGGCCAGTCTCGTCTGACTCCAATTAGAGATTGATACCACAGCTCGAAGCAATTAAGGTTATGTACTATGTAAATATTAGAACATATTTACAAATACTCAAAGTTCATGTTGGTATTCCAATGAGTTTCTGGTATTGTGCGGTTCCAGGGGAGCGCTGCAACTATCTGGTTAAGCCCTTTATATTCATCTTGAATGGTCAAATCTAGTACTTAATTATGTATATCAGAGCTACAGTCATAGTCTTAAGGCTTGTTATCGATTCCACCTTTTATTTGGCTCACCAACCTAGGTATAAGGGATACGGCACATTATACCTGCTTCGCTTTAAAGATCTCACGAACAAATACGAGGATCATTCAATAAGTAAAGAGACAAATTCTATAATTTTAAAACTATTCAATGAATGTGTACAATCTTTTCAGGGGTGTTACTTGGCAACCTTGGGATATGCTCTGAATAGCTGTTTCATCACCTTATTTCAACATAACCTCAAAATTTTCAATTTACCATGGCAAGTGCGCTAGAAGATTGCACCCTAGAAGAGCAGGGCTGTCATTAGATTTTTAGTCCCAGAAGGTGTAAAACCAAGTGAAATTTTTTCTAGAATGTTCATACAGTACGGTAAAAGTTGTATGATTCGTGCGCATTGTTACAAGTGGTTTGATTGGTTTAAAAGCGGCCGAACAAGTGAAGGTGATGTACCCCGATGTGGACCTCCAGTGAAAATTTCTGGTCCCTCGTTGGAGTCGAGGATTGACGAACTTATTCGTGATAACAGAAAAATTACTGTCAAAATATTAGCTGAGGAAGTTCAAGTAAGTGTTGGAACTGTTCACAATGTCATACAGAACAATTTAAAGTACAGAAAAACGTGTGAATTTTTCGCCAAGGGAATTAGGAAGCTGCAGGAAGAGGGGACAGGTGAATAACTGTGGGGAGTGATTATGTTGAAAAAAAGCTTTAATGTTGAAAGATTGAAATAAACCGTTTTTAAGCTATAGCCATTTGTATCTTTACTTATTGAATGACCCTCGTAGAATCGTAGTCAGCTCATCGGAATTATCATACAATAAATTAGGGGTTAAATATTTATAACCTATTACCGATGATGGCGGCACACATAAATGCCATACAAGCGTCCTGGATAGCGTGGACCGGCGGATGCAATAAAGCCATATGGCCCTATTTCTCAACATATTGAGAAATAAGGCCATATTAATCAATGTATTTTTTCCCCACAATGAATATATAATAAAGGCATTATGGCATTATTTCACTTTTTTTAAATATCACGTGTGATGTTTATGTATGACATGATATCACATAAAGCGAACAGCATTTTTCTGAGATTATTTCTATCAAAGAGGAATAAATTTACTTCTCCTATTGAAATATCGCACACTAAATCAGAAACGGTCACACCTCAAAAATAATTTTTTCGGCATAAATCGTTTCACAAAACCTCCATAAATAATTGCATTCGGTTTTTTCTTAACAATAATCATATTTTGCTAAAGAGCTACCTTCGTGCTTGTTTTTTGTAAAATTAGAGCGCTATCCTGAAGCGTTCAACACAAAGGTTTCAAATTTTGAAATGTGACTGTGATTTCTTGCGATGTGATTATATGACTTTGTTTGTCAAATTTCTATGGCTTAAATTCACATCTCATATTCCACATATTGGAAATAATGCCATATTTATAATAAGGGCCGTATGGCTTTATTGCACCCCGCCGCGTAGATCACGTATTGATGAACACTCGTCGAGTTCGGAAGACGCATAGACGGCGGCATGATTGCTCGTATTCCCGCTCCTGCTCCACATGCCATTTTCGGTTAAATTTCTTTTTGAATTTATTTTTGAATTCCCTTTCATTACGATCAAAGTGAAAATAATCTTAAAATTAGTATCAAAGACTGTCCTGAGGCAGGTGTACTAGTTCGTTTTCGTTTTATTATGGAAGCTATTGATATTTGAGAAAATGCAGCTGTGCCCTTGCTGCTTGGAAACATCCCAATGCCCCAGTCCCGAGTGATGCACCCTTGTCGCACCTTTGTTCGCTCCACAGACAGCTCTCTGAACATTTTTATTTCTACACCGTACTATGACTTCTGTACTTTAAACTCACTTTTTCGAACTCTTCGCCCCATAGTAGTTATCCAGTTTGTGAGAACCCCAGCCCGAACGCTTGTGAAGCCCTTACAACACATATATATAGATATCTTTTATGAATGAAGTTAATTTGAGTTATACACTATTTTTATGAAATATACTGAATTTTTATATTTTTGCACATATGCCGTTCTATAAATGAACCACATACGCATTTTTGCACGAAAACCCACTTAGCTAATATATATACGATTATATATATATTTGACATATTTGTAAAAGAACATACCATTCGAATATCAATTTCTTACAAATGGGAACACTCCAATATACATGTATGCATATGAGCTTTACCATACACTAGATTTGGCAGCGACACTAAGAGGTAGAAACCTGCCTATGCAAAGAAGACGGCAAACTATAAGCATTAGAAAATGCGAACATTTAAACGCACAACAATGCAGAGCAATACAAATCTACACACGAGGGACGCTGGAAGTGACCAACGCAAGCCAACAGGCGTGTGTACATATGTTCGCTACGAGAAGCCGGCATATGAAGAAAAAAAGAGGCATACAGTCGAGTGTATATACGTTAGAAGTTATAAGGAAAATAGTATAATAATAAGGAAAAGGTTGACTTATAAGATTATGTATTATAAGTATAGGGTGTTTTTTTTACAGGTTTGTTTTTCGAATAGAGATAAAACTGGCATTTTGTGGTCAAATCTGGCAACTCTAATGTCATTTATGTTCAGTTTGGTTTGCCATTTCATCATGAACAGGTTGACAAAAGAACAACGCTTGCAAATCGTGCAAATTTATTTCGAAAATAATGGTTCAGTTCGCGAAGTTTACCGTGAGCTCCGTCCATTTTATGGTCGACATAATCGTCCATCAGAGCAATTAATTCGGTTAACCATGGATCGTTTTCGCACTACGTTTACTCTATGTGATAATAC
Organism: Merzomyia westermanni; assembly: GCA_949987695.1. NCBI lineage: Eukaryota > Metazoa > Arthropoda > Insecta > Diptera > Tephritidae > Merzomyia > Merzomyia westermanni. The sequence goes on from OX465290.1 coordinate 27,337,243, forward strand.
GCATCCGCAGAGACGTCGAACAGTGCGCACCGAAGAAACAATTGCCGCTGTAGAGCAAAGTGTTGAAGAGGACCCGAATGAATCGATTCGCCACCGTGCACAGCAATTGGAGCTTTGTCCATCAACTTTATGGAAGATTTTGCGCAAAGATCTTGGCTTGCGACCTTACAAGATCCAGCTTGTGCAAGAATTAAAGCCGCGAGAACATGCAATGCGTCGTGATTTTGGTGTATGGGCCGAAAATGAGATTGATTTCGATGCTGATTTTCATCGCAAAATTTTGTTCAGTGATGAGGCTCATTTTTGGTTGAATGGCTACGTCAACAAGCAAAATTGCCGCATTTGGAGTGAAGAGAATCCACATGAGACCCTTGAAACGCCATTACATCCACAAAAACTGACTGTTTGGTGTGCTCTATGGGCTGGTGGAGTCATTGGGCCATACTTCTTCCGCAATAATGCTGGAGAGGCAGCTACCGGTAATGGAGACCGGTATAGAGCCATGATAACCGACTATTTTGTTCCCGAATTGGATGGCATGAATGTGGATGAGTTGTGGTTCCAACAAGACGGCGCTACATGCCACACAGCGCACGTCACAATCGATTTATTGAAGGAAACATTCGATGAGCGCATAATTTCGCGGAATGGACCTGTCAATTGGCCACCAAGGTCGTGTGATTTGACACCATTGGATTATTTTCTTTGGGGATATGTGAAGTCGCTCGTCTACACCAACAAACCAGAAACGTTAGGGGAATTGGAAGCCAACATTCGTGGCGTTATTGCCGACATACGGCCCCATATGCTCGAAAAAGTGGTTGAAAATTGGACCTGTAGAATTGGCTTTATTCGAGCCAGCCGCGGCGGCCACATGCCCGAAATCATATTTAAACATTAATGGCATAAAATTGTCCTTCCAATAAAGCCAAATTGATGGACCTTAAAACGATTTTCTTGTGTTTTATTTCAATTCGAAGTTTTATACCCCTAAAAAAAACACCCTTTATATAAGTATTTATTGTTGTTAAGTAACACTTCGCCTGCGTGCAAATTAGTATAAAACGACGATGAATCCCTTAGGAAAATTGAGTAGTTAGTTACTAGCTAGGCATAGTAGTCGGTGGTTTTCACCTCCGATGAACGTACACCTGGGAGTTTTCATCTTACGAGTACTATTTTTATATTCTGCACGGGTTTTCACCTCAGTGGACGGTAGGGCTAAGTAGGAGTTTCCACCTCTGCCGCCTTTAATTTAGCCACCTCCGCCGAACGTAAGGGTTTTCACCTCCACCACCTTTAGCGTAGTTTGAGATAAATTTAAGATTGTAGATGAGATTTGAAAGAAATTAATTAAAGAAAAGGAAGATATCAAAACTAAAATAACTAACAGGGTTTTATCATTTGGAGGAACCCCATAGTGAACTCTATTTGTAGGAACCCTGGACGGACTGACCATACCCCGACAATTTGGAACGTTCGTCCCAAGCTCGATTTAGGTGGTAAAATTACTCCTATCAGAAGGCCTCCACTTCAGACCATCAAGAGAAGGTGAGTAAAAGCTTGTTATTTCTGTGTTAGTGGCAAAAAGCACTAGCTCTCTCTTTGGAGGCTCACGATGAGTATAGCAGTTCCAGCATATTCCTTCAGCTTTGTCAATGATCTCTGGATGCTTCTACTGATCACGTTGCGCAGATACCAGATACAAGCGGTACCATATCAAACGCGTGAGGCACCACGAGATATTTGAACCATGACACAGAGCCAGACGAGTGGTTAAATGACACTAGCCTTCCACACATGTGCTCCGCGATCACTACTATCAAGCTTTGGAATTTCCATTTCTACTACAGAATCGATCTTTTCCAGTATATAATGGAATATTCAATAGCAGCTACCGCAGTGGTATGCCGGTAGTGCTGCTGGCTTACCTCACCGAAGGTCCAAGGTTCGACTACCGGGACAGGCAAAATAAAATATGTTTGGTGAATTCTCATCATACAATTGGGGTTCGAAATCGATTCGGGCCACGCCCATTTTACTAAAGTAGCTCTGAAAATTGTGTTTATAAAATTTAAAATACGATATTTCTGTAAAGTTAAAGCTTTTCCAAAAATACTTGGCACATCCAATTAGCTTTTAAAAGCAAACCTAGGACCTCAAATAAATGTTTAGGGTAGTAGGTGTTGTTGCAACGCGTATTTTTCAGAATAAAATTTTAATTATTTCCTAAAGCAATCTCAAGTACCAATGATAGAACTCTAAATATTTATATTAAGGTCTTAAACCTTGCAGCACTTTTTCGACTTTCTGAAAAAAATTGGCAAAATAATTATAAAAAAAAATAAAAAAAAAAAATTATGTGCATTTATATTTTGTGTGCAGACACTTGCGTTAATTTTAATCTCACTTCACCTTGTTATACCTGCAAAGTAAAAGGATACATTCAGCAAATAAAGTACTTTGTAATTGCAATCAATATGTATGAGCACGTTTTATGCATACATGCCTACATACATTTACATATACATATTAGACTGGGTCGATTTATTAACCGCCATCGATTTTTCGATAGGTTTTGGGCTCAAGAAAAAAAAGTTCCACTACGCATACCTTAAAAAATAATTTTCGAGCTTGCGAAATTTCATTTTTTTGACTTTTTTCGACTTTGATTTTTAAGGTTTTTTTTCATAACCTACTAAAAAAATTTTCATTTGATTTTAAAATTTTCATGTATACCCTGTCCGACACAAAAATGTCCGGTAAAAACGTTGGCGATAGCGGTTTTTTGAAAAAAAAAAAAATGTTATTTTCGGGTTTTGGGACTTGTTTTGGTCGAAAAATCGACTTTTCCAAAATCGACCCACCCTAATACATATATATATATTTGGGTAGGAATGAGAAATGTAATGACAACTGCGTACGATGTTGAATGTCATCAATGCAAATTGAACAGCGTAATAAACTGGAGTAAAACAAACTGGATTTACTGAAGGAATTAAAATCTACAAAAAAATGTATGTCGTTGGCAAGTTGAAACCCAGGGAAAATAAAAGTAAGTGCATAGGTGGATGAAGACCAGCTCTACAGTACATGCGGTAGTCAATCGGTAAGTGTATATTCTATTGATCCGTAAAAATGCACCTGGTGACAAAGAGTCGATAAATCTTTTTTGTTAGAACTTGCAATAGTCTGAGTCTAATTTTAGTCATTATATCTCCACAATCTGTTGCAATATGGAACTTGATCACAACGCTGATTGCAGCACTCAGTAACACCTTTCTTTGTTACCTACAGCTGTGTTCAATATAATAGTAGTGAAATTAAAATTGATGTCGTGTGACGAAATAACAAGAAGCTGTGACTTTAATAATTTTCATTCAAAATATGGCGGATTCCGTAACAGAAACAACATAAAATGAAATTTCAAAGCTCACACAAAGCTAGTTAAACTTAAAAAATGGCCATCAAAATCTTCAAATTTTCTGGCAGACTTTCTAGAAAATCTTTCAGTACGTAGTTTGGGAGACCAATCAATTTTAATACAACATTGTGCAAGTTAGAACTCGCTCAAAAATTTCACTGAATTTTCAAATTTTTTTCGTCAAGGGTGTTGAATCCCAATAAACAATGAAGTAAGCTAGTTTATTGAACAATATTTTCCAAACGTTGAAATCAATGTGTTCCAAACGAGTTTGTAACTAAAAAATTTCGCAATTGTATGGTAGCTTTGGGAAATTAACTTGAGGTGAACTTTCTGCGAGGTGAAGAGCTTGTCAGTTTTAAAATATAATGCTAAGTAATTTGCCTACTTGATTTATATGAACTTTATTATATGCGCCACGTGGTATAGCGGTAGTGTTGCCGGTCAACCATGCCGAAAGGCCAAGGTTCGAGTCCTGAGACAGGTAACATCAAAAGTGGTTTGAAAAGGGTTTTCAAAACAGGGTCCGAGGGTATTTCTGCGATGGAAGGCTTCTTAACAAAAATTCATCTGCTGTGCTCTCCAGATGCCATTCAGTAGCTCCTGCCAATGTGTATAAAAAATTGAGGAAGCAGCACGCCAAAAATTGGTAAAAAGCTCGCGCCTTTTTTTTAAATTTTTTTTTATTATAATTGAATTGTAAAGAAAGTAAATGAAACTGAATTAACTATGAAACACATTTTAAAATAATTATAATAATTTATTTTTTTTTGTTGTTTACGGCCTTAAATTGTGCGAAATAATTTTATTTTACGAGCCCTAGGTCAATAATCAAGAGAAAGAACAACTTGACTTTTTCTTTTGATAATTTTATTTTATTTGAATTGATCCGATATTTCGATTTCAATCTGAAATCATCAGGGACTTATGGCTGAGCCTGATCAACTGAAAAAAGAAAAAGTCAAGTTGTTCTTTCTCTTGATTATTGGCCTAGAGCTCGTAAATAAAATTATTTCGAATAATTTATTTAATAAAAAAAAAATTGAGGCAATTGTTGGGATTCGAACCAGCAAACTTCGGAGAAAAGGTCTAGTACATATTCATTAGGCTACTGGCCTGTTCTCATCGTAGTTGGGTAAATTGGAGTTTTAGCAATAAGTTTTCAACAAACCCTTACGGTACGTTGAATTAAACGTTAATTAAAAATTATTTTCCAAAACTCATTTGCAATTGTTTAAAAAGGGACCAGTTTCGTTGATTTGACAATTTTTTCCAAACGTTTAACAACGATTAAAGTAAACGTTTTCCAAACGAAAAGATTGCCAAAGTAAGTTTTTCGTAAGCTTATAGTCAACGTATGTCGCTTATTGGGATGATTTCTTGCATACAACGCATGAAGAAAAATTAATTTTGTATTTTAAATGAAAATTATTAAAAACACAGCTCTTCTTTCCTTGTCGAACGATGTCCAATTAAGTTTCACTGCTATTATATTGAACAGGTTCCCCTTGGTTCACATGTTGGTCGATAACTCCGAAATCGGTCAAGCTATCGAAGTGCAATGTAGAGACATCGATCTGTCTGAGTTTTATAGGTCAATTCTGTAAGCAGTATCTAGTCACTAATAGAGACATTTTGTGGTCAGTTTAAATTTTTATACAATTATATGCGGTAAGCTGACTCACATCTCTAGTCTCACAGAAAAAAAGTGTTGGAAATTAACCCTAGACGGTCATCCTTCGTCAAAATGACTACGAACTATTTTATTTTCACTGTAAATAAGTTTTTTATTGTTCGTGTTGATCTCCGCTTTCGTACAGCGATAGTCGGTTGTTTACTCTCTTTGAATTTGTATTTATTAATAATGAAATAAATAATTTAAAAAAAATAAAACGCATTCATTATTTCGACTGACACCCTACTGAAAATGGATTTGAAATAAGTCGTCGTCATATTGACGAAGGATGACGTTAATGTACAAAAAAAAGGATGACCGTCCAGGGTTAAATAAATTTAAAAAAAAAATTTAGTTTAGAACCAAATATATATCTTTAAAAAAAATATTTAATTAACAAAAAATTAAATATAAAATAAAAATAAAAAATTTTCCGCGATCCTGGGTTCGAACTTGCGTCACACGTTATACTCGGGACACTTACTAACGGGGCTATCGCGATATGTATACAGGCGCTGTCAGTACTGTACTTAAGATGTATGCAAATGTGTTTTCACCACATATTATTGGTGAACTTCTTGTGATTTTCTCTTGTAAAATAACGAAGTCACAAAAACTGTCTCTAATGGAAAATCTCAAATTTAGTGACTTGAAATGAGACAGACTTCCAGAATACAGCTATTAAAATCAAATAAGTAGCAAACATACCCAGGGAGTTTGGGCGCGTGTATATAAGTCCACTCATACCTCCTCTCTGAGAGTGTAATGCAGGTAGTAGGAGTGTATTACGCGAGCAATCCATACCGCCGCTGAATAATTAATCGCATCCCGACGAACGCGAGAAAGAGAGGAATAATGCATGAGGGCGTAGACTTTGAGATGCTAGCCAATAGAATTAGTATACAAACATTTTTTCAAACAATTCGGCGAATGAGAGAGGGGGATTTAAGCCCGCAGCTAACTGTAAACTGTAAAAATGATAGTCGCAACCTGGTGACTGTTGTTCAGAAAGTGCTAAGAATATGGGGAGATCACTGTTCTGCCCTATTAAACGAAGAGGCTGAGCATAAAACCATGCCGAAACTGATGTGATCCAAAACCCAACCACGACAACGTGCGAATAACAATATCCCGATTGAGAAAGACTAAAGAAGCAGGCCTGCTGATCTATTCAAGTATGGTGGTGAGGAGCTTGCAAAAGAGCATGCTTAAACTTCTATGTGGAATATGGTCGGATGAATGCATACCTGAAGAAGGTAGATGTTGCAAACTCGACCAACTATCGGTGAAAGTGGCAGCTGTCGCTAATAGCACAATTCTTTTCATACAAGAAGGAGTTCAATAAAATTAATAAATGGCATGGGCTGAAGTTGGACTAGTCGCATTCCAACTCCTAAAACTTTATGTATATTTGAAAGATTTTCCGTCATCACTTGTTAAATTTGGTTTTCCTACAAACCGATTTCGGCGTTCCGCCATCCTCAGTGTTTAGTTTCGTTCGGAAATGCGACGCTGAGGATGGCGGAACACCGAAACCGGTTTGTTAAAAACCCAAAATTGGCAAGTGATGACGGAAAACCGGTCCAATGTACATTAACTTTCCACCCAGTCCGAATATCAACAAAGCAAAATAAACCTAAAAGTTTGTTATTCAAACCCTAGTAGCTCCACCATGACACACTTTAGAGAGTAGTTAAACAATTGCATGTATTGAAGCTAGCTCACATACACATCCGTTAACCAATTTGCATAGTAGGCACGCACTTGAACGAGCGCCCCCTTTCGACGCACAAACGCAAATACACAAATACAATTGACAATGAAATGACATTTTTATGTGGCATGACAATCAATTTGCATAGTAAGCAGGCGTAACGTGGCATTTTAATGGAAAAATGGACAGGCAAACGAGAGACGGACATTTATGGACAGACAGACAATGATTTGGATGTTCATTCGGTTATAACGGTACTCTGTAATGAAAACGCGTGCCACGCAATAGGTGGAAGATGGCTTCAATAATGGTGAATCCCCCCCTCCCCCCCCAAATCCGCAAAAAGACAGGCATATATTGAAAATGGTGAACAGATAAACAGTAAGCGGACAAACGAACATGTTGTTAAGATTGATGTAAACAATCAAACGTTGTTCAACAACAAATCAAAAAGGCGGCTACAAAAACAATTTACACAATTACATACAAATATACTTAAAAAGTAATTTACACAGAAACCTGTAAACGTGAAGTATTAAACACACAGAATGTACCCCTCCGTCCTCAACATCAATGCTGAATAACGTAATGCTAATTTTGCACGAAACTCAACTTGTTGTGGGTTTGTGTGGCGATGAAACGAAGCGAGTACTTAGTGAGTTGTATCTTTAATCGATTATCGAGAACGAAACTAAACACTGAAACTAAACACTGAAACCGGGTTGTTACCAAATTTGACAAGGGATCGCGGAAAATCGTTCCAACATATATCGATTATAGCCTATGCCTTTAAGTCAGTATTGAGTAAAATTTTTATTTTGTGTAGGTATCCGGTTCCCTGGAGGTTGTTATTCAGCAAAAGTCAAGACTGAGTGTAGCGTTTTATCTGAATTTTTTGTACTAAAACCGAAACTGATTAATTTTTGAATCCGAAACTGTTACTTTGATCAGAAAATGAACGAAACCTAAACCGTTTCAAAAGACGGAACTGGTTTCCAACAGTTTTGATTTTTTTTTTATTATACCTTTCATGAACATGAAATGCTATTATAACTTTGGTCCGATGTTTGTAAGTATGAGAAGAATAAGAGATAGGCCTAGCAATAAGTATACCGAAATGATCAGGGCGATGAGCTGAGTCCGTCTATCTGTTTGAACGCAAACTTGTCCTTCAGTTTTAGAGATATCTGGATGAAATTTGGTATGGGAGCGCCATTTTATAAAGCATTAATCATTTGTCGGAACCAGCAAGATCGGACCAATACAACGTATAGCTCCCATACAATCGATTGTTCCGATAAACGTGTTTTGGCCTATAACTGTTGCAATTAAAAAGCCTTAAATCAGTTTGCAGCAGACTTGCTAAATTTGAATAGTAATTAGTAATCAATTAATTAGACGGCATTTTTAATTGGTAAAGATTATTCTAATTGTTTTTCAAGAAAGGGTAATTATTAACTGATTACAATTAAAAAATATTGAAAACTAATGATTTTTTAAGATTATTAAAACAATCAAAAAAAAAAAACAAAAAAAAGTTTTGATTATTTTTTTGTTTCTGTTTTTTTTTTTTTGATTATTTTCGATTTTTTTTCAGTATTGTTGATGTGCATATTTATTTGCTTCTAAAGAAAAAACAAAAAAAAGTAAAGTGACTATTTCGTTTATTTTTTAAACTTTTTTTAATAATCGTAAAAAATTATGATTTTTTTTGATTATTTTTTCAATTAATTCAAAAAAAAAATTCCGGGCAACACTGTATATTAATGATACATAGTACTCAATCATGAGTGAATTATAGAAAAACAGATTTGCTCTATAGTGACAGCTTTGACAAATGAAGCCATCTTGTTCTCTAAAAAATTTATCATTAAAATTCTGGATTGTCTTTTAGTAAAATTATGTAAAAATAGTAGTATTAAACTATATGATAAGTAGATTTAGTTGCAGAAAATGCATTAATTTAGCACAACATAAATATCAAATACATATTATTAATAATTATTAGATACTAGTACAGGGTATCACTGTTTTGTACCACTGTTCCACAATTTCTTTCGATGGACGTAAGTAAGGCGGTGTGCAATAAAACCATAGGCAATAATCATTAAAAATTTAAAGTAATGGTAATCAATAATTAAATGGATTCTTAAGAAGATAAGCAATCAAACCGATAATCATTACTATTAGTTATCATTATTTAACAGGTCTATTTTGTAGAAACATATTTTCTTTTACAATATGGTTACCTGCCTAAAAGACGGAGTCAAACTAGTAACTCAAACTTTCTGAAGCGATTATTAATGTTACTGTCTTATATAAGTTTTTTGTTAAATTTTTAGTTACCTCTAAGCTGTTGAACTTATTGACCATTCCTCTTTCAAATTCCGATTACTTAAAAACTTGATTCGGTGACATTTTCATTACGCATAGATAGATGTGAACACAACCAACTGAAAACAGGTATCGAAAAAAAATCTAATCTTTTTCTTACCAAAAAATGTGTTAAGTTTTAGATTTATTTTGGCTAAATTTTACTCATAAATGGTATGGACAATATTTATTATTAAATTGAAGAAAATCGTTGACGTCCGCATAAAAAATTCTAAAAATCAATTTTGTAGCTTATTAATAAACTTAATAAATTTTTTTTTTTTCACAACTTGTGTTCGTTTTTTTTTTGTATTTCGAAACCGAAACCGGAACTAACCGAAACTGAAGCATGTTGCTAACCCGGAACCGTAACCGGAAGTTTATTTTAATCCCTTTCCTACCTTGGTTAGTAGACGAGTTTCGACTTCAAAATCAATTTTATTTTAAGGCAATACGAAATTTAATTTTGTCATATTCTAGAGAAAGTGGCTCAAATTTCCCTTGCACACACCTTTAAGACCTCTTTTCGTTTCTCTAAGTATTCATAATATAACAGAAATCGATCTGCGGATTAGTAATGCCTGTCATAAGAAGCGATTAAAATAATCTTCGACCAGGTTTCCCGGGTCAACGATATCGCTAGAACGACAGTCGGCGTCATACTTGACAAAGGACTGTCAGCATAAGTATAACCCAGCTTAGTCCGCCACGTTCCATTCTATTAATGGACGCGCCAACGAAGCAGGGTGAAGTACTGCTACAATAACAATAGCAGATTTATGAAAAAAATTAAAACAAAAAATGGCTATAATGGGTTTTTAGTACCATTTGCTTTGAGAAAATTTAGTATGAGTAGATTCGACGAAATATGAGTACAATTATCGATGACTTTGTTGTGAGTTTTGAATGAGCAGTGATATCACTACTTTTTCTCAAAATTCTTTCACTAGTTTTGTTTGCGTGTGCGTAAGTTAGAATTGGCAAATTTGATTATATGCCTCAGTTGCACTTGAGAAGCATCGAGTAGAGTTTGCATCAGGCTTCTTAATTAGATGTTTGTGGTGGAAAAGTCGAAATACAAAATTTCAAGCATTTTGTTGCAGATTTAAGGTTTGCGTTTTCAATTCATTTATACATATATAAAGAAAAACCGCCAAGCTTTCTTTTAATAACACTGGTCTACAAATTCGAACTTTTTCTCTCCACCAGAGACGCGAATATGAAATTCGTACGTAAAACCACCCCTGATTCCGAAGGGTTATTTTTGATTCTATGGCACCGTTTTTTAAATATTTACGATTTACCGTTATTTCACAAAAAAAAAATGGCTCCACTTAATCATGTATATCTCAAGAACAAATTGAGCAATTCTAAAGCGGTTTCAAAAATTTAAAAGCTAATAAAATTTGCTATAAACAATGAGCACAAAACTTTTCGCTAGGCGCTGTAGGTTCGAAGATAATGAACAATCAGTACGGGTTTTTAACTTTTTTTTTTTAAATATAAAAAAATGTGTATTTGCAAAGAAGGATATCGAAAACTTTATATTTCTTTCCAGATATTTTTTCTCTCTGTAAGCTATGTTTTATTGCAAAAAAAAATAAGCTTTCACCCAATAAAATCGATCGACTAATACAAAAGTTATAAGCATGAAATATAATATAATACTTAAGTACCCTACACGTACATATGTATTAGTATTCATATATTAGTTAGTACGTAGGTAGATTTTCAAAGGGTTATTAGATACAAAAAACTGTTAATGCCGTTTTCTCAAGTAGGTAAACTTAAAAATTTCAAACCCACGTACATTTGAAGCAAGAGTAAAATTCTTTATAACTAAGGAACCTACTTGTCTAGATAGGCTTCGATTTTTACTTGATCTGAGTATAAAAAGGAGTAAATGCGAATTGTTCCTTCATAATATCTGCAAGGCTCACCGGATACTGTTCAAACTACCGTACCGACACCGAATACTGTGTGCACCAGATGTCGAATCGAATTGATTCATTCGGAAAAAAGGTGCGTAGTAAAATTTAGGAATTTGCTACTTTTTAATGCATATCTGACTAATTTCTTAAACTATCTATTTATTAGCCAACATATGAAATTTAGTACACCAATGAAGTGCAGGGAACCAACTTGCCATTCGACGGGCTGCTATATTTGTACTACAGAAGTATTTGGGGTTGGAAAGTCAAGAAAAGTAACGCATGCCAAATTCAACGGAAATTGCTCATCTAACTACATTGCCATTGCCACATTCACCTTTAGTTCCGGGTCCAATTTCATTGTCAACAGGAGCACCTGATTACCCGGCATCAAGTTGAACTGAACTTCACACGGAAAACGAAAGAAACGCTTTGTCACAAGCACAACTCAATGATTGGATAAGAGATTTGGAATTGTCCAAGGTAAAGGCCGAGCTACACGCCTCTCGGGTGCAAAAATTTAAATTCCTTTCATCCGATGCTAAGGTAACATATTAAAGAACTCGTCACGAACCATTTTCCGAGTTCTAGGACAGTGTTTGTGAGTGCAAAGACATTACTGGCTTATTCAAACGGTTTGGTGAACCATATGATTCCAAAGAGTGGCGATTGTTCATAGACGGCAATAAACTAAGTTTGAAGGCCGTATTATTACATATTGGTAACCAAAGCCATCTATCCCGATCGCACTTGCAGTAAATACGAAGGAAACCTGCGAGATAATGCAAAAATTACTTAAACTTATCAAATATGAAGAGCATGATAGGAAAATACAGGGTGGCTAATGAAAGCCGCTACCAAAAAAAAATTAAATAACTTGTTTTCTATTTAATGAATCTGGTTAATTTTTTTTTTATTTTGCAGATTGACTTTTACATTTAACAAAAATGGATAACTGGGACACTGAAACAAGAATTTGGATTGTCCGCCGCTATCACGCACTGGAGTCTAGTTTCGGTTCAAAGAGAGTATAGGCGCACGTTTGGCGGCAATCCTCCGAGCAGATGGACCATAATAAGACTTGTAAACAATTTTGCCGAGCATGGGACAGTCAACAGAAGACCTTACCATCGAAACCCTTCAGTTCGAACGGAGGAAACAATCGCTGCTGTAGCTGCTGCCATACAAAACAATCCACGTGTTTCGACAAGAAGCTTATCTGCTCAAATGGGTGTAAGCAGACAGTCATTACAGTCAATTATGCACAAAGATTTGGACTTATTCCCATATAAAATTCAAATGGCCAACAAACTGAACGCTGCAGACTTGCCGATTCGCTTGGAATTTTGCCAGAAGATGCTTCAAATGGTGGAAGAGGATGGAAACATGTTGAACTGTCTTTTCATGTCTGACGAGGCCCATTTCGATTTAAACGGCAACATAAACAAACAAAATTGTCGAATATGGAGTGCTTCCAACCCACAGATACTCCATGAGACGGAATTGCATCCACTTCGTGTCACAGTGTGGTGTGCAGTTTCATCACGCTGCATTGTCGGGCCCTACTTCTTCGAAGAAAACGGTCACACCGTTACGGTTACTGGAGACCGTTACTTGAGCATGTTGAGAGAGTTTTTCTACCCAGAATTACGCCGAATGAGAATTTCTTTCAACTCTGTGTGGTTTCAGCAAGATGGTGCAGCTCCTCATATAGCCCAACCTGTTATGATAGAATTGCGACGAAAATTTCCCAATAAGCTGATATCCAGAAACTCCACATTCCGTTGGCCACCCAGGTCGCCTGACCTTACTGCACCTGACTTTTTCTTGTGGGGTTATTGCAAACAGGAAGTCTTCAAAGCAAAACCAACAAATTTGAATGAACTAAGGCAATCCATTCGAGAAACAATTGCGGCTATTCCTGTCTCAACTCTCCAAGCAGTAATGAACAACTTTTTGGTAAGATGCCGCACATGCATCGACGAGCAGGGGGGGCATTTAAATTCCATTATTTTTAAAACTAATTAAGCTATATTTAATAAAATTTAATGAGCTTTAACATGAATAAAAGAAAAATGAATTCCATACACTGAAAAAAAAATTATTTGAGTTTCTTAATGTAGCAAAACTCATCAGCCACCCTGTATGTGCCGATCTTAAAGTCGTTGGAGTGATATGCGGTCTACAAAGTGGGTACACAATATACTGTTGCTTTCTCTGCAAATGGGATAGCCGAGCCCGTCAAGACCACTACATCATAAAGGACTGACCAGACCGAATCGAATTTAAAGTTGGTGTGGATAACATAAAATACTCCTCTCTTTTAAAGAAAGAAAAAATTATTTTACCCCCGCTTCACATCAAGCTCGACCTTATGCAAAACTTTGTTAAGGCTTTGGACAAAGAAGGCGAAGCCTTCCGTCATTTAAAAACCATCTTTTCAGAGATTTCAGAATTCAACATAAAGGAAGGCATTTTTGTTGTGCCGCATATAATAAAATATGCTTGAGAACAACCAATTCAAAGAACCATTGTCACCAGTGGAGGCAGCAGCTTGGGATTCTTTTGAAAAGTTCGTTGCTTCCTTTTTATGCAAACGCAAAGTCCTAACTACGACATGATAGTGAACGACTTAATAAAGAACTATGCGAAGATGGGTAAATAAAAAAACATATTTAAGGCCGTTTTCTCAAGTAAACTTTAAAACCTATCTACCCGATAAACAAAAAATTTGTATGAAAATTGTAAAGTTTACATGAGAAAACGGCCCTAAAGCTAAATTCATCGTTCAGTTCCGAACAAATCAGAGAAGTGGTAAAAGAACGATTAAAATGTAAAAAAAAATTTTTTTCGGAACTGAACGATGAATCCAGCCTAAGAAAATTACACACAAATGTGTTACTTATTTATGTAATTAACTTATATATTTTCTTTTCAGAAGTAAATATGTCTTTAAAAATTCATTTTCTGCACTCCCATTTAAATTTTTTACCCGCAAAATCTTGGTGACGAGCGTGGCGAACGGTTTCATCAGCAAATGAAGTTAATTGAAAGTCGGTATCAAGGATTCTGGGGTGTCACAATGATGGGTGACTACTGACTACTGTTGGTTTCCCATAAGAGAAACCGATCCTAATCTAAATAAACGTCAAAACAAAACCAATAACTTTTCAAGTATAAAATAAGATCATAGAGTTAAGACAAAACTTAAATACATTGTTATCGTCTCATATGTACATATGCTAATATTTGTAGGGTGCTTAAGTAATATATGGCTATATTTATTTGATTTTATTGGGTTTTTTGTTATAAAACAGAGCTTATAGAGAAAAAAAAATATTTATAAAAAATAAAAAGTTTTCGATATCCTTCCTCGCAAAGTACACATTTTTTTATTTTTTTACAAAAAAATTTAAAAATCCGTATCGATAGTTCATTATCTTTGAACCTATAGGGCCTAGCGAAAAGTTTTGTCCTGGCAAATTTTATTAGCTTTTAAATTTTTCAAACCGCTTTGGAATTGCTCAATTTGTTCTTGAGATATACATGATTAAGTGGAACCATTTTTTTTTTTTTTTTTTTTTGAAATAACGGTAAATCGTAAATATCTCAAAAACGGTACCATAGAATCAAAAATAACCTCCATTTTCGGAATTAGGGGGTGGTTTTACATACGAATTTCATATTCGCGTCTCTGGTGGTTTTTGGCTGTACACCAGTCTAATCTCTCAACAATTACGAAAAAAGGTTGCGAGTATGCCTTTTTGCTTTGGTTTTAATATCTTATAAAACATTCATTTCTATTTCAGAAGCAAACGAAAAGGACGAAGTTAGAGTATAAGTGAGAATGAGATATGGAATGGAAAATGTTGCTTCACCTATATTATTACAACCAAGCTAATAGTCGAAAACGTATGCTTTAGAGATGAATCAATCATCAAAACATAGCTACAGCTTACACCAAACCAAATATATAGAAAATAATTAAGAAATGATCATTCGTACCATTGCATACCATTAGCTATCATACGTACCATTTCCTAAATACTTATTGGCGGATCACTTATTAATCACGTCACCGTTGCCATATCTTAACCGTACTAATGCCAAACCTTTTTCATGAATCTTCTTAATTATATATACCCTACCAACCACTGCTCTGCCATGGTGAAAGCTTTGCTTCCAACAAAATCATACCTTTTTACTATCACCAACTCATATTTATGGAATATCCCAAAATACATGATCCAAAAGGTGTCGGTAATTTGAACCTTTTTTTGAGTTTTATTTAATAAACATAAAAAACTACTTTTTATGAAGATTCACGAAGCCATAGGAGAAGGAATGAATATTGTAGACGAGGTAAACCGCAAGGCTCAACTATATAAGCGATTTAGAGCATTTTCGGATCCTTTTTGTAGTAAGGGGAAAGATAAGAGAGAGTCAGAAGAAATTAACGTTTGGGAGCGGATTTCTTTATCATACCAAATATAATGTAAAGAGTTTTTTTCTATTGTTTATCAATTGTCGAAAGTTAAAAGGGAAGTGCATTTAATATTAAACAAACTATTATATTTTTTGATTGTATACAGTGATTTGGTAGGTTCGCAATGAAAAATCTAGTCTTATATACTTATACAAATATTTTTACATAAAGCTTGCTTTCAATAGAGAAATAATAGCATTATATTTTCAAAATTATATAAATAAAACTGTATAAGCCATTAAAAATAGTAGGTTTTTCTGATTGTAAGACACCGACATGAATATTAAAAATATAGATAAATATTCGTAAAAGAGCCAATACAAACCTCCAATATGACTCTAAAAACTATCCAAGTCCGACTCATTGTTTAGCCTATTGGAAGTGTCCATGGTCGTTATAAGGGGTTTGCGGTATAGTTTTAGGCGCCAAATTCCATACTAATGGTCACAATAGTCTCTAAGCACAAATTACTTTTTTCCTGCCATCCAAATCGTTTATTTTTAACAAAAGCAGACCTGTTAAATAATGATTATTAACCGTAATGATTACTGGTTCGACGGCGGCCGCCGTGGTGTGAAGGTAGTGTTGCCGGCCTACCACACCGAAGGTCCATGGTTCGAGCCTTGGTACAGGTAACATCAAAAGTGTTTGAAAAAAAGTTTTTCAAAACGGGGTCGCCCCTCGGCAGTGGTTTGGCAAACTCTCCGAGTGTATTTCTGCCATGACAGGCTTCTCAGCAAAAATTCGTCTCCTTTGTAGATGCCGTTCGGAGTCGGCAAAAAACTGTAGGTCCCACCAATTTGTAGGGAAAATTCAAATCGGCACACCACAAATTGGAAGAGAAGCTTGGCGCAAAAATCTCTTAGGAGGTTTATGATGATATACCTGTTGTATATCGCGCCATAGAGAGAGAGAATCCATTTAATGATTGATTACCGTTACTTTAATTCCAATTAGTTATAAAAATTATCAACAAGTATTCATGAAACGAGCCAAGTATAATAATTTTTCACTTTTTGAATTCTTATGAGAATTATTATGGTTTTTATTTTTTCATAATAATTTTTAATTAATTATCAAAAGTTTTTTGTTTGAATAGAGTTTTATAAGATTATTAAAAAAAAATTCAAAGTAATCAAAAAAATTTGTTTTGGTTGCTTTTGATTTTTTTCTACATTATTGAAGAAGCACATAAATATACACATCAACAAAAAAATTTTAAATAATCAAAAGTAGTTAAAACAAATTTTAAAATAGCAAAAGTAATCAAAACAATTTTTTTTAAATTTTTTTTTTATTTTTTTTTGATTTTTTTTTTTGATTTTTGATTTTTTTCCCCAATTAAATTTTTATTTTTTTTTTCTAATCGTTATGAAATAATGATAACAATTAAAAAGGCCGTCTAATGAATTGTTTACTAATTACTAATAAAGTTTAAAAGGTCTGCTCCCAAGAATACACATAGAGCATATATATATATTTAAAAAGTTACTTAGCAGCTCCCGAAATGGATCTATGAGAAAAGCTATGGCGGTTGTCTCTAAACATTTTTCCTACTCTATTCAATCAAAAAACTTTTATTAATTAATTAAAAATGATTATTAAGAAATCAAAGCAATAATTATTTTCATAAATACTCAAAAAGTGAAAAATTATTATTCTTGGCCTTGAGCTCGTTTCATGAATGATTGAAAAAACAAAAATTGTTGGTATAAAAAAGCAATAAAAAGTTACTCTAATTATTAATATTGGTTCCAAAATACTAAAGAGAAAACTAAAGTGATAACCTCAGAAGCTTAATACAGTTTCTGAACTTTATAAACACAATCCAATGTAAGTAATTCCCTTAAGGTGTATCAGCAAATATCAGTCACTGAATGATATGATTTTTAAATTAAGAAGATCTCGTCAACCTATTTTTGGTTTTTATCCACCAACTAGATACTAGACTGGAACTCACATATTCGATCAGAAAATTATCATTACTAAACAATAGATTAGAAGATATATGTAACGACAAAAGTATCTATCGAACCCTATCTTGCAACAAAGGACACATTTAGAAGCACTACGTTACGAAGCCTCTCAATACCGAAAACATATAGTACTCAAATTAAATTTGTTATATAATATTAACCAATAAATATTTGCATTCATTTTCAATCCCTTTCATTACAACAACACCGTCCTACAATCTTTCAATCACAATTCAAAAAGTTTCAAAACTACAATATTTTCCCGCATGATAAATCTCTTTTTCTCTTTATGGCGCGATATACAACAGGTATATCATCATAAACCTCCTAAGAGATTTTTGCGCCAAGCTTCTCTTCCAATTTGTGGTGTGCCGATTTGAATTTTCCCTACAAATTGGTGGGACCTACAGTTTTTTGCCGACTCCGAACGGCATCTACAAAGGAGACGAATTTTTGCATGATAAATACTTTTGCATAAATGCGACTACAACAACAATTATACGCCTAAAACTATGCACAAAAATTTTTGGTTGTTTCGTGGCTTTGTTGCGCCATAGCTATTTTGGCTAACCTCTGTATGTGTGTACCAACGACATTGATGAGTCATTGTAATTGCTGTTTGCTATCATTTCAACTATTTTTGCACAAACAAGAAACAAACGAAAACTTTTATGTTAGTTTATGCGCTGTGATGCTTGTTTTGTCACTAATTGTTGTTTCGTTTATTGTTCGTGTTGTGTGTATACAAATATTAGGGTTTATCTCTGCCTTTATATCCATGTAAACTGGAGGTGGAGAATGCAGACAATGCATATATATATTGGTGGGTGGGGGTGTCCTTTATCTGGTTTGCATGATAGACATTAATATGTAGTGAGTTGAATTTATGTTTTGTTTCTATGCTTTTAGACAATGCATAAAATATTTGTTGTTTGTTCTCGTAAGTGAAAAAATTTGTTTGCTTTTGTTAAAATACATTGCGAAAAAAAGGTGCTTTAAATCCAGCGACCCCGTGCTCTTCAAGAGGATTTTCATTAATATTCCGCTTAGAGCTCTTTGTAGGAAAGGGTTCTTCCATAATGGTATTTTTAAGGCTCTATGACCTAATTGAGTTTTCTTTTGAAAGATTGCTTTTTAAGTATTTTTAATGCGTAAGTCTACATCTATCTCGCTTCATTCCTATTGTGCCACTCTACTTTCAGGCGCCCAACTTTAATATTATAAATAAAAATATAAAACTGCAAAAAATTACAATTCAACTTCTCTTCGATTTCTGCAAATATGTTTTGTTCTGAAATTTTTCTTTTGCCTTAGAATGGGGTTTTCTCTGAGTGAAATAAATTTTTTTTTTCATTTTCCCTTTTCACTTTGCAGACACATTTTACTGGCTCATAGAAGTTTTGTAATGGACTTTGTTAATAGGTATTTAGTCTAAGGGCATATTAATTAGCCGCCATGTCGGGCCAAAGTAATATTTAGTGAAATTGTAAACATAAACTTAACTCATATTGACAACGCAATCTTGGAAATCCAAATTTTAATAGCAGTCATGAAGTTAATATTTTGGGCGTTGAAAAATACTTTGGAAACTGCTATACAAATAAGGCCTTTTTTATTCGTCATTTTGATGACAGATTGGTATAAATCCCTGCAAAAGATCGTGGGACTGATCGCTAAAAAGAGAGTGATCCGGAATCAATACCTTTCGTCTACAGTGGGCTACAATTGATCCCAACTATTTCGTTATAGCCTACTTTTAGGTGTTTCTTAAGTAAACTCTTCCGACTGTACCAGTAGGGGAACAAAGGGAATCTGCCCGACACTACCCTTTTTGGTATGAAAGGGCTAATTAGTCTCTTCATAGGACATGCTCAAACAAAAGAGATCACTTCAACCCATACAAATATATCTCTATACATCTCTCATTCTCCTTTTGAGTACTTACAAATACTCAAAGGAAGAATACAACTGTTATACCATTTCATACTCATTAAACGTTTAAATATAAATTTTCACTCTTCAGCTTTAATCGTTCCATTAACATACGACAAAACTTTTTGCTGACCATTTCGTGTCAACTATCCTTGTGCCCCTAACGGCGGTAATTGCTGCTTTACCAGCTCATTTAATCCACAATCAAGTGAAAATAAAATGTACAACTGGCGCCGGTCTAACCCATACCATAACCATAAATACTAGCACAATAAAATTGTCCACTCACATACGAGGCACATATTAGCTGGCAAATAATTCTATACATACTTTCACTCACGATTAACCCTATTAAATGGATTTGCTAACAATTTTGCGAAAAAGAGACTGGCTGAACAATTGAACGAGTCGGGCGTATGATAGGCCTAAATGAATTCAGACCTATTTGGCTGATTATCGGGTTTGATATGGGGATGCCAAATTGAATTAAATAAGCAGACATTGAAGTTTAGTATATTAAATAAGAATAAATCATTGAAGCGAAGAAAAGAAAAAATGGGCTTATGGATGTTACAAACAAGCCAACTAAGCGCACATTAGACTGACTCAGATATTTTCTTTCAATCTTGAACTAAATTTTTTTCATACAAATACTTATTAGATTTTCCTAAGCAATTTCGCGTATACTTACTACAGTGGCGGACATAAGTGTACATACAGTCGTTTTCTGACCTTAATAAAATTTTTTTAACAAAGCTTGAGTAAAAACATGTGTCAAGGTCGAAATCAACAACTATAAATTTTTTTAGAATTTTTTAGAATATGAAGTTTTGTAGGCCATTAAATTTTAGTACAATAAGGTGTTAATCTTAAGTTCGTAACAGATTTCGCTGATTTTGGTAAATTTTTTTCCGACGAGCTAAAGTATTTTCTTTCATAAAAAAAAAATTGCGTTCATAAACTTGTACGATATGAAGAAAAATACAGAAGCCTTCAAGAAAAAAAATTGTCAAAAATCGGGGAAATGTGTCACGAACTTAAGATTAACACATTATCATACTCCAAATTCTATGAAAAAAGTTGAAAATTTTGCTAAAATTTCTTGGAATTTTCGCGAATTTTGTGTACATTTTTAAAAAAAATTCATAGTTGTTGTACAAGGTGGCGCAAAAGTAAGCTTCCGATGTTCAGCATATCGGTTGTGGCACGTGCAGTGTGTGCTGTTGCACCGTCTTGTTGGAACCACATGTTTTCCAATCCCAATTCATCAAGTTGCGGCATCAAGAACTTGTTGATCATTTCTCTGTAGCGCTCACCATTCACAGTAACCGTTTGGCCCCGACCGATTATTGGTCAAATAAATAGTCAGCAATATTCCGCGTTCTGGAGCAGTGTAGCGTAACATTGTTTATTAACGTGTATTTCGCATGTGTTTACTACACAAGTGTCAAAACAGAACTGACTTTAGGGGCCAATCGCAAAATTTATAGCATTTTCTGATAGAAGGATTACTTTTGCGTCACCCTGTATTAGACCTTGACACATGTTTTTACTCAAGCTTTCTAAAAATAATTTTATTAAAGCCAACATTTGTGAAAATCGCAGAAAACGACTGTGTATACACTTATGTCCACCATTGTATATCGACGTTTTTCAAGATTGCGCTATCTCAGAATTCGTTTGAGGAATACCCGATCTCAAATTCTGAGAAAGATTGTTTTGAGGTATGCAAGGTATGCAATTGGAAATAAATATGCTCTCTTTTGGTAGTGAGCATAATAATACCTCATTCGATGAGAAAAACATCCGTTGCTGTGTTGTCCAGTAAAATAACCTTTAGCTGAATTTTTTTAGGAAGAACAAAGATGTTTAATGATGAAAAAAAAATTATGGATGATATGGATACAGCCATTATCAATGTCACCATGCGAATACAATAAGCCAATAATATTGCCTTCAATCGTTGTGCTGTGTGCGGTCTTCTAATTCATCTTAATATTAAAAGTTACTACTTGCCTATCTAAACCTGTTCTTAATGCATTCATTGGAAAAGTTTAACAATTTAATCTCTAGAACTGAAGTGAGAAAAGAATAAAGTGCTTGTTTTGCATATAATTTCTATTTAAGAAATTTTATAAACTAGAGTTCGCCCAGTGGTTGAAATTCAACCAATAAACTTTATTTTATTTTATTTTTTTTGCTGTAGGTATGTTTTATCCGCCTTTTTTTCTTCCTTTCTATGTCGTTCCTTTCCTCTAAAATATTTTTGTTTCCCTTGATTTCTTTTTTTACTCTCTTATTTTATTTTTTACTTTCCTCAAACTTCCTTTCCTTTCCCTTCCCTTCCTTTTATTTTCTTTCTTTCCCCTTCGTTTTCTTACCTTTCCTTTAATTCGCTTTCCTTTCCCTTCATTTCATTGCCTTACCATTCCTTTCTTTCCTTTAATTTTCCTTCCTTTCCTATCCTTTCCATTCCCTTCCCTTTCCTTCCTTTCCTTCTCCTTTCCTTTCTTTCCTTTAATTTTCCTTCCTTTCAATTCTTTTCCTTTCCTCTATTTTCCTTTAATTTTCTTCGGTGTTTAATACTCTTTATGAGTAATCATTTATTTTATTTTTGTAAACCCTGTTTGTAGGTATCAGCAATGAGATTTACATATTTGCTCATATTTTACATTGCTTGTTTAATGTATCCAACAAAGCTTTTCGTGCTCTCAGGAGAGAAGCTGACACTGGGTACGTAGCCAGTAATCAATACAATAACAACAACTAAAGCAAAAATGCATGACACAACAGAGTATCTATAGTGCGAATACTTATTTTTCATTGGTCCACTATCAACTCTTCGCACTCACAGTGAGAGCCGACCACACGAATAACAAAAAAACATGCATGGCAAGTCTACTCACACTACTACGGCTCTTAATTTTTTCCTACAAAGCAACTCCTCGGCCATGCCGCCGATTCAGCATAGTACACAAAAAGCAAGCGTGTCTATAGTGTGAATAAGTAAATGTGTAGTGGTGTAACGTTTATGTTAAATTTTTTATATTAAAATGATTTTTTAAATTTTTTTTTATTTACGGATAAAAGTACACCTCAAAATTTCTTATCTATACATATATAATTTGTATACCTTAGAATTATAGTTTAGCAGAAAACGGTTCTACATTGCATTCATCTTGTCTATTTATATATAAGATTCTTGGCGCTTTATTGCTTTGTTGTTGGAGTGCATTTTAGTATTTTTGCTTCTGCTAATAAATTTTTTTTTTTCGTATAGCTTTTTTCTTTATTT